>CM056056.1:179764989-180124989 GCA_029574335.1 Rana kukunoris | reverse complement strand
GAGATTGGAGGGGCCTTAAAGTCTATGTCGCTTTGATACTTGACCAATATTAACCACTTCTGGATCACCCACTACATATATACAGTACTGTGGCAGGGTGCCCGGCTGTGCGAAATCACGTACCTGTACATGATTACGTGCATGAGGTCCACCAGCGACTGGCTCCTAATGTGATTGGACACAGTAGGAGCCAATTAGCAGGTCTGGCAGCCACGATGGTCGCTGGCCACCTGCGACCGTTTAGAGGAAAGGCAGAATGGCGGTCTGCCTATGTAAGCAAGGCAGACCGCAATTCTGTCAAAGGAAGAAAGAGATGTTGTGCGTGTACGCACAGTCCACGTGCAGAGCCCGTCAGAAAGTATGCACGGCGCTGCGCTAATCACAGGCAGGGAGACATTGTCCCGATGCTCAGCCGCAGAGATCGGGAAATATTTCCCAGCCTGGTTAGCGCAGTGCCATGCCGACTTCCTGGCGGGCTCTGCACGTGGACTGTGCGAACACGCCGGAGCTCATCCCTAACCAGGAACATGGATCTCTCTCATTCCTACCAGTCAGTCCACCCCCCCACACACACAGTTAAAACGCACTCCCTAGGAGCACACTTAACCCTTTGATCACCTCGCATGTTAACCCCTTCCCTGCCAGTGTAATTTTTACAATGACAGTGCATTTTATTTTAGCACTGATCACTGTATTGGTGACCCCAAAAAGTGTCACTTTTGTCCGCCGCAACGTTGCAGTCCTGCTAAAAATCGCTGATCGATTCTATTACTAGTAAAAACAATAAAAAGTCCATAAAAATATCCCTTATGCCGCGTACACACGGTCGGACATTCTGACAACAAAACTGTGGATACATTTCCGACAGATGTTGGCTCAAACTTGTGTTGCATACACATGGTCGCACAAATGTTGTCAGAAGTTTCGAACGTCAAGAACGTGGTCACGTACGATGGCACAATAAAGCGAAAGTTCCAAACCAAGTGCGCCACCCTTTGGGCTCCTCCTGCTAATCTCGTGTTAGTAGAAGTTTGGTGAGAGACAATTCGTGTTTTTCAGCTTCGTGCTTTTCAGTCCGTTACTGATCTTCAGCCATTACCAATGCTAGTTTTACCAGACCAATCGCTTCCGTCTAGTACTTGATTCAGAGCATGCGTTGAATTTTGGGCGTCAGAATTGTCCACACACGCTCGGAATTTACAAGAACGGATATTGTTGTCGGAAAATTTAAGAACCAGCTCTTAAATTTTTGTCGGAAATTCCGAGCGTGTGTACGCCGCATTCGTTTGTAGATGCTATAACTTATCCACGATCTGGATGAAAACGGCTGATGTGCCTAGAATCACCTTCTGTCTAGGGAGTGTATTACCTCTAATAAACCTGTCTTTGTGATATTACTACACTCAGATCGCCACTGCTCTTATCTCTCCTTGTGTTTTTTTTTGGCAGGCGTTCCAGTGTGTACAGGGACCCCCTCCCTCTTTCCTGTGGTTACCACCCAGGATACACAGCCTTTTAATAACTTGGGCTCTCCACCTTGTCTCCTGATTATTTGTCCCAAAAAGACAATACGCTACACCCCTCAGCTGAGGTGCCCTCACAATAGCCGTATAGTCCCCAGCGCTTCAACCCCCCCCCCCCCCCCCCCCCCCCCCGTTCATATTGCTTGGAACAATGTAAATACAACCTTTATACTCATAGAAGTAAAATAAAAATGGGAACTGGTTCTATATTTAGTGTTTATTACTCACTTGTGTCCATATGTAGAGAAGATTCCTCCTGTTTACTTTCCGTGATCATCTTCCCCTCCTCCATAGACTGCTGATCTCCACTCACCAACCTCTCTTCTTCTTCCTTTTTATCCTGAACTTTGATGTCTTTCCGTTCTTCACCCTAAACCCCGAAGATGACAGAACACATTTATAAAAAGAACAATAAGTTAGATTAGAATACATTATTAGGTCTAATTGCTCAGTCCCACCTACCTGATGATGGTGAGGGATGGTGTGACCTTCCTGTGTGGAATCCCGGGAATACAGAGGATGAGGACATCTCTCTGGTGGGTTCCCATTACTGGATCCATCTGTAGGAAACACACACACTGACTGAATACATTGTTTCTATGTGTTTATCAGATGATGGGGGATCTAGGTGGAGCCTCCGTACTGCTCTCTCCTTTACAATAAAGTCTCCTCTTACCCGGTGATGTGAGGGGCAGCTGATTCTCCATCATGTCGTTCTTTCTAGAGGTCATAGGGCCAGATGTGATGATCCACGGATCCTTAATCATCAGCTTATACTTGAACACTTTCTGTTTTTAGTTTCCAGAACTCACCTGTGCTGGTATCTGGAGAAGGTTCCTCCACTTTAGTTGTCACCATCATCTCAACTTCCTCTGTAGACTCCTGATAACCCATCACAGTCATCACCTCTTCCTCCTCTTTAACCTCAGCTTTCACAGACATCTGTTCTTCGTGCTAAGCCAACAAAAAGTAATCAAATGTACAACTTGAGGACCAATAGACAGAGTGTAACCTCAAACAGTCTAGAGTCACTTTTATGTTTTTCCTATATACCGGATCATGGTACGGGATGGTGTGATCTTCCTGGGTGGAATTCTGGGAATGCAGAGGACCACCCCCTCCCATAGACTGCTGATCTCCACTCATCAATGTCTCTTCTTCCTCTTTAATCTCAGTTTTGATGTCTTTCAGTTCTTCATCCTGAACCCCAAAGATGATAAAATACAAAAGAACAAGAGATTGCACAGAAAATTGTCCTTTCATAGATTAAAATACATTTTCAGTTCTAGTTGCTCAGTCCCACCTACCTGATGATGGTGGGGGATGGTGTGATCCTCCTGTGTGGAATCCCGGGAATACAGAGGATGGGGACATCTCTCTGGTGGGTTCCCATTACTGGATCCATTTGTAGGAAACACACACACTGACTGAATACATTGTTTCTATGTGTTTATCAGATGATAGGGGATCTAGGTGGAGCCTCCGTACTGCTCTCTCCTTTACAATAAAGTCTCATCTTACCCGGTGATGTGAGGGGCGGCTGATTCTCCATCATGACGTCCTTGTATCCTTGTGTCCTTCTAAATACTCCCACTCCTCCCAGATCCTGGGTGTTAATGGCTCACCAGATATTTTCTTCAGTAAAAAGTAATCACTAAGTAAAGTAATCCTGTGTAAAGAGAGAAATTAGCAATGGTCACTCCTGACCTCCTACATTCCTCCTCCCCTCTCCAAATAGAATATTATTTTAATTATAAAGATAAAAATAATGTCATGTGACCTCCCAGATTCCTCCTCACCTCCTCCTGATCTATACAGGACTCTCCTCTCTGTAGATGGATAATAAACTGAGAATTATCTGGACTGTACTGGGATGAAGAATGTCTCCACAGAGTTCCTCCAGAGTTCTGACAGCGCAGACGGCTTTTAAAGGACATTTCTAACTAAAATCTTTTATTTTAGGCTTGGAATGACTGGAGAAGACTTCTATTAATATATTTTTCCTGGTGTCCTGGGTGGGGAGATATCCTTTCACTTCATATCCATTATGTATCAGGTCTATGGACGGATAGTTGGATAAATGGCTCTATATTTAGGATGTATCTGGTCTATAAACCAGAGGCTCTGGATGGACAGTTGGATAAATGGTTCTATATTTAGGATGTATCCGGTCTATAAACCAGAGGCTCTGGATGGACAGTTGGATAAATGGTTCTACATTTAGGATGTATCCGGTCTATAAACCAGAGGCTCTGGATGGACAGTTGGATAAATGGCTCTATATGTAGGATGTATCCAGTCTATAAACCAGAGGCTCTGGATGGACAGTTGGATAAATAGCTCTATATTTACTATATATCTGGTCTATAAACCAGAGGCTCTGTTTACATATTATAATAATATATATACATCTCTATAGTATTATCTGTTGGAGATAAAAAGACATCACAGTGACTATGGAGGAAGAGGACGGACATGACGGGAGGTTACTGGGTGTAAATATATAATAATATCTTATTACCTCCTCCGCTGTCGGTTCCAAGTATATCCTCCTCTTCTTCCTGCAAACTGTCTCCTCTCTAGGTACTTCCTGTCTATAGATGACATCACTTCCGGTCTGTATCTGCTATCACTTCCTGTCTGTATCTGCTATCACTTCCTGTCTGTATCTGCTATCACTTCCTGTCTGTATCTGCTATCACTTCCTGTCTCTGCATTCTACTGACGATAAGTGAGATTGCCACCGTTCGCAGCCGGGTGTTTTTTAAAATACTTTGAATGTTACTTCATGGATTGTTCTTCAGCATACCTCTCTCACATAGGGTTGCCACCTTTTCCTCAAGTCAAACCCGAACACTTTAACGGCGCACAATTTTATTTTTTTAATAGTATAAACTATACATGTGTTTTGATATTAAAGAACATTTCTAATCATATGAAGTTATTAACAAGAGTCCCCCTTTATTTCAGAGTCCACAGAGTTCTCCTTTTCCATCTGAATCCGCAGAGTTCCCCTTTTCCATCTGAATCCACAGAGTTCCCCTTTTCCATCTGAACTCGCAGAGTTCCCTTTTACTGTAAAGAGAGACTCTGTAGACTCTGATGTAAGGGAGAACTTTGGGGACTCTAACATAGGGGATGCTCTAAGAGCCCTGATTTAAGGGGGAACACTAAAAACTGTAGTATTTAAATTAAGCGCGATCCCGCACCGAACGTACTGCGCATGCGCCGGTCGTGAATGTATGCCAGTGCGCATGCTCCAAATCACGTCGCAAATTGTCAATGAAAACGACGTGAACGTAACTTACGCCCAGGCCCATTCTGAATCGACTTACCCAAACGATGTCTGTCCCGACGTCCATACTTAACATTGGCTGCGCCTCACTATAGCAGGGGTAACTTTACGCCAGACGTAAGCCTAACGTAAACGACGCAAGTTGATAAGCCGTCCGGGTGTATGTTCGTGAATCGGCGTATGAGGCTCATTTGCATATTTTAGACGGGAACGCCACCTAGTGGCCAGCATAAATATGAAACTAAGATACGACGGAGTAAGTGACTTACGCCGGTCGTATCTTAGCAACATTTAAGCGTATCTCATTTAGAGCATACGCTTAAAGTTGCACTGGCTCAGATTAGGACTTACGACGGCGTACCTACTAATGGCCGTCGTAAGTGTTTCTGAATCTAGCCCTATATATGTTTTTTAATCACAGACCATAGAAAATACAATGGCGGTCATAACAATCTTGCACGGTATTTGCGCAGCAATTTTTTAAACGCTTTTCATGCGTAAAAAAAAAAAAAACAGCAAAGTTAGCATTTATTTTTTTTGCATAATGTGAAAGAAGAAGTTACGCAGAGTAAATAGATATGTAATATGTCACGCTTCAAAATTGCACGCGCTCGTGGAATGGCGCCAAACTTCGCTACTTAAAAATCCCCATAGGCGACGCTTTACTTATTTTTACATGTTTTGAGTTAAAGAGGAGGTCCAGGGCTAGAATTATTGCTCTCGCTCTTACGTTCGCGGCGACACCTCACATGTGTGGTTTAAACACCGTTTTCATATGTGGACGGGACTTAAGTATGCGTTCGCTTCTGCATGCGAGCACACGGGGACAGGGGCACTTTAAAAAATAAAAATAAAATTGTATTTATTTATTTTACTTACATTTATTATTTTGACACTTTGACACAAAATAAAATAAAAAAATTTGATCACTTTTATTCCTATTACAAAGAATGTAAACAAAAAAAAATCACCACCGCTTCCCAGCCGAGGCGGTGCCATTTTTTTATATGCAGAGGCCGGGCGTGATGTCATAATATGGCGCCCGGCCTCCGACGATGATCAGCACCCATTCTCTGACTCTCCAATCGCAGAGCCGGTACAAGCCCCAAAGGGCGGCGTGAGGGGGGACATCCCTTTTCGCCGACCGTAAGAACGATCAAGCAGCGGAACAGCCGCTATGATCATTCTTACAGTGTAGGGAATCGTTGGCTAAAAAAGCCAATATCTGAATGATGCCTGTAGCTACACCCATCATTCAGATATAGCCCTACAAAGCCCAGGACGTCATATGATGGCCTGGGGGCGCCAAGCGGTTAAACCCACAAGTGCTTTTTTTTTTAGTATAAGAATGGCTAAACCCTTTGTGCTGCTCATGCGCACTCTATAGAGTGTGCAGCATCTCCATGAGTCCATCAAACAGGGCAGATCACATAGCACGGTACAGGACCAATGAAATTAGCCCCATGTGACCACTGTGACCAATCACAGCCATCACAAATGTGAGTGTTATCCCTGTGATCGGCACAGTACAGTGTCAGCAGAGCAGCCAATCACTTAAAGCACCAAAACTAAAGAAAAAAAAATCAAGAAGTATCTTGTCAAATTTTCTAAAACACCGGCTGCAGTGTGTATTTTCTCCACAAGGTGGTGATCTCACTTATGGTCCATGGAATTCTGAGACAGGAAGTGAAAGCAAATACAGGAAGTGATGTCAACACAGACAGGAAATGTAATCTACAGACAGGAAGTGATGTCCTCTACAGACGGAAAGTTTCTCGAGAATGGAAAGCATGCTGGAAGTGGAGGGAGATATTTCTGCAACCAATAGCAGAGGAGGTAATAAGATATTATTTTATGTTTACTCCCAGTAACCCTCCCCGTCATGTCCGTCCTCTTAGTCCATAGTCACTGTGATGTCTTTTATCTCCAAAAGATGCCTAAATATAGAGCCAATTATCCAACTGTTCACCCAGAGCCTCTGGATTATAGAGTATGTGGTGAGGGCTTTATGTGCTGGGGGGCTGTAGGTTAAGGTGACCAGATTTTTCAAATGAAATCCGGGGACATTTTTCTTTTTTTTATTATTGGCAAATAGTAAACTATTGTATAAGCATATTTAGCTCAAATGAGATATGCAGTGTATGTGGTGTGCGTTTAAGGAATGATTGTATGATATATACGTTATTTCTGGAAATCATTTCATACCAGCCCCATAGCATTATTATACCGGCCCAACTGCATAACATCATTATTTTCTGGTTCACAAAAGGGAAATCCATACATTTTAAAGCACAGTTCAATACAGTTATACTCACCAGTGCGCATTAATGCAGCCTGCTCAGTGCCCATCAATGCAGCCTGCTCAGTGCCCATCAATGCAGCCCGCTCAGTGCCCATCAATGCAGCCCGCTCAGTGCCCATCAATGCAGCCCGCTCAGTGCCCATCAATGCAGCCCACTCCGTGCCCATCAATGCAGCCCACTCCGTGCCCATCAATGCAGCCCACTCCGTGCCCATCAATGCAGCCCACTCAGTGCCAATCAACCTTACCTAGAGGAAAGGACTATTTCACAGCTCAGGCAAATATAGAGAGAGTGAGGTGAGAGAGGAGAGAGTGAGGTGAGAGAGGAGAGAGTGAGGTGAGAGAGGAGAGACTGAGGTGAGAGAGGAGAGAGTGAGGTGAGAGAGGAGAGAGGGGTGTGAGAGAGGAGAGAGGGGTGTGAGAGAGGAGAGAGGGGTGTGAGAGAGAGAGAGAGGGGTGTGAGAGAGAGAGAGAGGGGTGTGTGAGAGAGAGAGAGGGGTGTGAGAGAGGTGAGAGAGAGAGGTGAGAGAGAGAGGTGAGAGAGAGAGGTGTGAGAGAGAGAGAGAGGAGAGAGAGAGAGAGACAGACAGAGATGTGTGTGTGTGTGTGTGTGTGTGTGTGAGAGGGAGGGGTGAGAGAGAGAGGGATGAGAGAGAGAGAGAGGGGGTGTGAGAGAGATAGAGGGGTTAGAGAGATGAGAGAGGTGAGAGAGAGAGAGTAGAGGTGAGAGAGAGGTGTGTGAGAAAGAGAGAGAGAGAGAGGTGTGTGTGTGAGAGAGAGAGAGAGGTGTGTGTGTGTGAGAGAGAAAGGTGTGTGTGTGTGAGTGAGAGAGATGTGTGTGTGTGAGTGAGAGAGAGATGTGTGTGTGTGTGTGAGAGAGAGAGGTGTGTGTGTGTGAGTGAGTGAGTGAGTGAGAGAGAGAGGTGTGTGTGTGTGTGAGAGAGAGAGAGGTGTGTGTGTGTGTGTGAGAGAGAGAGAAGTGTGTGTGTGAGAGAGAGAGGTGTGTGTGAGAGAGGGTGTGTGTGAGAGAGAGAGGGTGTGTGTGAGAGAGAGAGGGTGTGTGTGAGAGAGAGAGGGTGTGTGTGAGAGAGAGAGGGTGTGTGTGAGAGAGCGAGTGCGTGTGAGAGAGAGAGAGAAATAAGATAGAGAGGGGTGTGGGATAGAGAGAGAGAGGGGGTGCGTGAGAGAGAGGGATGTGGGATAGAGAGAGAGAGGAGGGTGCGTGAGAGAGAGAGAGAGTGTGAGAGAGAGGGGTGTGTGTGTGTGAGAGAGAGAGAGAGAGGGGTGTGTGTGTGTGTGTGTGAGAGAGAGAGAGAGAGGGGTGTGTGTGAGAGAGGGGGTGTGTGTGTGTGAGAGAGGTGAGAGAGAGGGGTGTGTGTGTGTGTGAGAGAGAGAGCGAGAGAGGGGGGGTGAGAGAGCGAGAGAGAGGGGTGAGAGAGAGAGAGAGAGAGATGGTGTGAGAGAGAGAGAGAGAGTGAGAGAGAGAGGGGGTGTGAGAGAGAGAGAGAGGGGGGTGTGAGAGAGGGGGTGTGAGAGAGGGGTGGGTGTGAGAGAGAGGTGAGAGAGAGGGGGGGTGTGTGAGAGAGAGAGGGGTGTGAGAGAGAGAGGGATGTGAGAGAGAGAGGGATGTGAGAGAGAGAGGGATGTGAGAGAGAGAGGGATGTGAGAGAGAGAGGGGTGTGAGAGAGAGAGGGGTGTGTGTGTGAGAGAGAGGGTGTGTGAGAGAGAGGGGTGTGAGAGAGAGGGGTGTGAGAGAGAGGGGTGTGAGAGAGAGGGATGTGAGAGAGGGAGAGGGGTGTGAGAGAGAGGGGTGTGAGAGAGGGAGAGGGGTGTGTGAGAGGGAGAGGGGTGTGTGAGAGGGAGAGGGGTGTGTGAGAGGGAGAGGGGTGTGTGAGAGAGAGAGGGGTGTGTGGAGAGAGAGAGAGGGGTGTGTGTGAGAGAGATAGGTGTGTGTGTGTGTGTGTGAGAGAGAGAGAGGTGTGTGTGAGAGAGAGAGAGAGAGAGAGGTGTGTGTGAGAGAGAGGTGTGTGTGTGTGTGAGAGAGAGAGAGGTGTGTGTGTGTGAGAGAGAGAGATGGGTGTGTGTGAGAGAGAGAGGGGTAAGAGAGAGAGACGGGTGTGTGAGAGAGAGAGGGGTGAGAGAGAGAGAGGGGGGTGAGAGAGAAAGAGAGGGGGGGGTAAGAGAGAGATGGGGGTGTGTGTGTGAGAGAGAGAGAGAGCATATGAGAAGAGCAGCATAGGACTGTGGGCAAGCTCCCTCACCTGTGGAGGACCTGTGCACCCCAAGCGTGTACACTGTCCTCAGCTGTGCAGACTGTCCCCTCCAAGGTGAAGCCTGGGACAGGAGCCTCTCGTGGCGGCTGGTGCTCAAAGTTTTTTGGGGGACACAAACTGAAAAATTCTGAAAAACAATTGTGCCCATCAAACGCTGCCACTGTGCCCCATCAAATGCTGCCAAAGTACAAATCAAACACTGCCAGTGTGCAAATCAAATGCTGCCACTGTGCCCTATCAAGTGCAGCCACTGTGCCCTATCAAGTGCAGCCACTGTGCCCTATCAAGTGCAGCCACTGTGCCCTATCAAGTGCAGCCACTGTGCCCCATCAAGTGCAGCCACTGTGCCCCATCAAGTGCAGCCACTGTGCCCCATCAAGTGCAGCCACTGTGCCCCATCAAGTGCAGCCACTGTGCCCCATCAAGTGCAGCCACTGTGCCCCATCAAGTGCAGCCACTGTGCCCCATCAAGTGCAGCCACTGTGCCCCATCAAGTGCAGCCACTGTGCCCCATCAAGTGCAGCCACTGTGCCCCATCAAGTGCAGCCACTGTGCCCCATCAAGTGCAGCCACTGTGCCCCATCAAGTGCTGCCACTGTGCCCCATCAAGTGCTGCCACTGTGCCCCATCAAGTGCTGCCACTGTGCCCCATCAAGTGCTGCCACTGTCCCCTATCAAGTGCTGCCACTGTCCCCTATCAAGTGCTGCCACTGTCCCCTATCAAGTGCTGCCACTGTCCCCTATCAAGTGCTGCCACTGTCCCCTATCAAGTGCTGCCACTGTCCCCTATCAAGTGCTGCCACTGTCCCCCATCAAGTGCTGCCACTGTCCCCCATCAAGTGCTGCCACTGTCCCCCATCAAGTGCTGCCACTGTCCCCCATCAAGTGCTGCCACTGTCCCCCATCAAGTGCTGCCACTGTCCCCCATCAAGTGCTGCCACTGTCCCCTATCAAATGCTGCCACTGTGCTATTGAATGCCCCCAGTGTGACCCCCCCCCCCGCCTGGTTGCCGTCTGCCTGCCACTTACCCCGTCTTGGTGTGGCAGCGGGTCACGGTGAAGAGCGGGATCCTTCATGTGTCTCCTCCCATCCTCATCTCTCGTCCTTTCCTACTGATAGGCGTCCAATAGCGGCGCCTGTTTCTGCCAATCAGGTGACGGGTAACAGACCCAGCAACTGATAGGTGGAGAAGTGGTTCAGTGTTAGGAAAGCGAATGAACATTCGCTTTCCTAACACACCTGGGTGAACTGCAAGCACCCAGCATGGTGCTCGCAGTTCACCTATTTTTGAAGCCTATTAGAGCCTATGGCTTCAAAAACACCCCGCCGCTGTAATTTAGGTGCCCGGCGCCCAAAAAGGGGGCCGGGTGCCTGAAGGTGGGGTGAGAGCGGGGTCCATAGATAGATTCATGCAATGCATGAATCTATCCATTGGTCATAGAGGGGGTGGCTAAGAAGAGGGGGCAGCGTCCATGCGCCCTTATGGATGCACCACCACTGTTCCCTGGACCCTTAAAGAAGTTGTAAAGTCAAATTTTTTTTCCTTTTCAAATGCAGTCTTGAGGCATATAAGAATAAAAAACGTGATGATTTTTTTTTAAAACATTGCTATACCTGTTAAACAGCATCTTGAATGTACCCCCTCCGTCAGTCCTGTGTCTGATTTCCCCTCACTTCCTGGTTTGGCAGTGCGCGTTCATAGTGTAAACGTCACTGCCTAATGGGAACTACAGTTCCCATTAGGCTTAGCGGTTCGCGCATGCGCAGAAGCGTTTTTTCGTTTTACAACGCCGGACGAGAACGAGCAATGTTCTCGTGAACTAAGAGCCACACTCCGCCCCTACCTCCCCCAGTATACACCCCTTCCCGCCCCTCTGCCTATACCCTTTCATTTCTCCTCCCTCCTCCAACACATATTGCCGCCTCCTCCTGTTATAGGGTTGCCACCTGTATGGTTTTGACCCGGACAGGGGGTACCATGGGGCCTCCTTTTAGGAGCCCCAGCACACAGGGGGACCCGGACAGCAGGGGGATCGGAGCAGCGGGAGGGGGAGGCAATTACAGAGCAATTAAAACATAAGGGAGAGAGAAGCGACAGGCAGCTGCTGGTACAGGAGATTTTAATAAAATAGATGCTTAGAAACAATGCACTCACTGTCCATGTCAGAGCTGTAGTAGGCATGTCAGTTGTGAAGTCGGCTGTCCCATTCTCCCCTCCGATCGACGCTGCTGCTTTACTGAATCGCCGGAGGAAGCCAAGGATACAGAGCCGTGGGGAAACTGCAGTGAGCTGTCAGCCTGGGATACTGTGACCAATCAGAGCGTTCCGGAGGCTTAACCACGCCTCCATCATCAGAGGCTGACAGTTCACATGAGTTTCCCACGGCTCTCTGTTTCCTCCAGCGATTCAGTGGTAAGAGCAGCGTGGATCGGAGGGGAGAATGGGACAGCCGACTTCACAGACTGACATGCCTACTACAGCTCTGACATGAAGAGTGAGTGCATTGTTTATAAGCATCTATTTTATTAAAAACTTCCGTACCAGCAGCTGCCTGTCACCTCTCTCTCTCCCTTTTTGACTCCTCTGTTTGCCCCCCCCTCTCTGTATCCTCTCTGTGTTTGCCCCCCCTCTCTGTATCCTCTCTGTGTTTGCCCCCCCTCTCTGTGTCCTCTCTGTGTTTGCCCCCCCTCCTCTGTGTTTGCCCTGTCTCTTCTGTAATTGCACCCTCCTCCTCTGTAATTGCACCCTTCTTTGTATTTGCAACCCCCTCTGTATTCCCCCCCTCCTCTGTAATTGCACCCCCATCCTCTGTAATTGCCCCCCACACCCGCTGCTCCGAACCCCCTGCTGTCCAGGCTCTGCGTAACCGTGTGCAATGCTCTGCAATACCGTGTGCAATACCGTGTGCGTAACCGTGTGCAATGCTCTGCGTAACCGCGTGCAATGCTCTGCGTAACCGCGTGCAATGCTCTGCGTAACCGTGTGCAATGCTCTGCGTAACCGTGTGCAATGCTCTGCAATACCGTGTGCAATGCTCTGCAATACCGTGTGCAATGCTCTGCAATACCGTGTGCAATGCTCTGCAATACCGTGTGCAATACTCTGCAATACCTTGTGAGTAACCGTGTGCAATGCTCTGCGTAACCGTGTGCAATGCTCTGCGTAACCGTGTGCAATGCTCTGCGTAACCGCGTGCAATACTCTGCAATACCGTGTGCAATGCTCTGCAATACCGCGTGCAATACTCTGCAATACCCAGCGGAGGCCCCCCTTACATCAGGTGTCCCCAGCGGAGCCCCCCTTACATCAGGCAATCCCAGCGGAGCCCCCCTTACATCAGATGTCCCCAGCGGAGCCCCCCTTACATCAGGCAATACCAGCGGAGCCCCTTCTTACATCAGGTGTCCCCAGCGGAGGCCCCCCTTACATCAGGTGTCCCCAGCGGAGGCCCCCCTTACATCAGGTGTCCCCAGCGGAGCCCCCCCTTACATAAGACAATCACAGCAGAGCTTCTTCTTACATCATGTGTCCCCAGCGGAGCTCCCCCTGCTGGGGACACCTGATGTAAGGGGGGCTCCGCTGGGGACACCTGATGTAAGAAGAAGCTCTGCTGTGATTGTCTTATGTAAGGGGGGGGGCTCCGCTGGGGACACCTGATGTAAGGGGGGCACCGCTGGGGGCGCCTAATGTAAGGGGGGCCTCCGCTGAGGACACCTGATGTAAGGGGGGGCTCAGCTGGGGACACCTGATGTAAGTGGGGGCTCCTCTGGGGACACCTGATGTAAGAAGGGGCCTCCCATGGGGACACCTGATGTAAGAAGAAGCTCTGCTGTGATTGTCTTATGTAAGGGGGGGGCTCCGCTGGGGACACCTGATGTAAGGGGGGCTCCGCTGGGGACACCTGATGTAAGAAGAAGCTCTGCTGTGATTGTCTTATGTAAGGGGGGGCTCTGCTGGGGACACCTGATGTAAGGGGGGCTCTGCTGGGGACACCTGATGTAAGGGGTGGCTCAGCTGGGGACACCTGATGTAAGGGGTGGCTCAGCTGGGGACACCTGATGTAAGTGGGGCTCCTCTGGGGACACCTGATGTAAGAAGGGGCTCCGATGGGGGCGCCTAATGTAAGGGGTGCTCCGCTGGGGACACCTGATGTAAGAAGGGGCTCCGCTGGGGACACCTGATGTAAGAAGAAGCTCTGCTGTGATTGTCTTATGTAAGGGGGGGGGCTCCGCTGGGGACACCTGATGTAAGAAGAAGCTCTGCTGTGATTGTCTTATGTAAGGGGGGGGCTCCGCTGGGGACACCTGATGTAAGGGGGCTCCGCTGGGGACACCTGATGTAAAGGGGGCTCCGCTGGGGACACCTGATGTAAGAAGAAGCTCTGCTGTGATTGTCTTATGTAAGGAGGGGGGCTCCGCTGGGGACACCTGATGTAAGGGGGGCTCCGCTGGGGACACCTGATGTAAGGGGGGCTCCGCTGGGGACACCTGATGTAAAGGGGGCTCCGCTGGGGACACCTGATGTAAGAAGAAGCTCTGCTGTGATTGTCTTATATAAGGGGGGGGGCTACATAAAACAATCACAGCAGAGCTTCTTCTTACATCAGGTGTCCCCAGCGGAGCCCCCCCCCTTACATCAGGTTTCCCTACCGGAAGACCCCCCTTTACATAAGCCAATCCCAGCAGAGACCCCCTTACATCAGGTGTCCCTAGCGGACTCCCCCCCTTACATAAGACAATCACAGCAGAGCTTCTTCTTACATCAGGTGTCCCTACCGGAGCCCCCCCTTTACATAAGCCAATCCCAGCGGAGACCCCCTTACATCAGATGTCCCCAGTGAAGCCCCCCCCCCTTACATAAGAGAATCACAGCAGAGCTTCTTCTTACATTACGTGTCCCCAGCAGAGCCCCCCTTACATCAGGTGTCCCTACCGGAGCCCCCCCTTTACATAAGCCAATCCCAGCGGAGACCCCTTACATCAGATGTCCCCAGTGAAGCCCCCCCCCCTTACATAAGAGAATCACAGCAGAGCTTCTTCTTACATTACTTGTCCCCAGCAGAGCCCCCCTTACATCAGGTGTCCCTACCGGAGCCCCCCCTTTACATAAGCCAATCCCAGCGGAGACCCCCCTTTACATCAGGTGTCCCCAGCAGGGCCCCCCCACTTACATCACTCTGTGAGGGATGGATGATCATACCAGGGGATGGAGGGATGGAATTGGGAGAAAAGTATATGTGGTGTGCATTTAAAATGGATAGTAAAAAATTGGCTAAAATGGTGGTGGAGTGAGTGTTTGTATTGGACATGGGGGAACAGAAGACATACAATGCATGATATTGAATAAGCATGGTAAAGAAATGGATACAAATATATTGACTATATTTTAATTTAATTAAAAGCATAATTTTTATTTTATAAGATCTTATTTAGATGTACTTTAACTTGCTGTGTTCCTGCTGTGTAGAAACCAAGTTTCAATTTACAGAGAACTAGGGGAGGAAAAATCAGTTTCACTTTACACTTGTCATCAGAGAACTGGGGGAGGAGTGAAGGCGGGGTTGTGACTTGTTTCCCAAAACAATGAATGGGAGGGAGGCGGAGCTACAGAGTCCTAGAGACGCCCAAGCATGTGCTGGTCTCCTCTGCTGTGAAAGACACAGAACGTCCAGACGCAGAGCTGTAGGCAGGAGAGGGGGCGGAGCACGTTGTGCACGTCATGCTTGTGAAGCTTTCCTCCATAAGAAACGGCTGGGACCCAGGAGGAGAGGAATGAGAGGAGGCACAGGAAGTGGAACTTTTACAGATGAAATTCAATACTTTGCTGGGCAATTTAAAAGAAGAGGTAAGGAACTTCTAAATGCTCTGCAATATATCAATGATTTTAGAGGATAAAAAACGAACCTTTAGTGTTCCTTTAAGCAGTGCCGGGTGCCCAAACGGTCAGTCCGCCCCTGGATATCTATACACCGAGTGCTATTCCCTATATATATGGATCTCAGTGTTATACATAAGGAATAGTAATCACTAAGTGCTATTCCTAATATATATAACACTGATCTCTGTACACAGAATGCTAGTACCTCTGACATATCTCATACCATGTACACCATGTGACACTCAGTGTACAGATATCAGTGTGCACTAAGTGTATATATAAAAAAAAAATAAGGGTAATTAGATACAGGTTTGGAATAGCATCTGGTGGAAGGACACTGGGAAGGAACACTCAGCCTGCTTTGTTTACATTAAAGAAGTGTGATATGCTAAACAGCTGGCCTGGCCTGACAATGACACACTGACCTGCGAGTGTGTCCAGTCCATGCTGCAGTGCACCGTCTCCAGCTCTCTAAGTTCAGCACCTCCTGTCCTCCACCTCAGGAATGTAGACTGAGGGCGACGCTGAGACGAACTCCCCGGGGAGAGAGAGGGCCAGAGTGCAGATGCCATCATCCCCAGGGTTGCGCGATCGTTCTCTTCCCAGCCAGAGATCAGACGTATCATCATTAGGTCGCTGGGTGGTGGACCGCGGGAGCCGGAGAAGAAGAAAAGGTGGGTGGAGCCAGGGCAACACTGACACAGCCTTACTCTGGGAGTCTCTGTGTGTGAGTGTGTGACGTCACTGGTTGTTAGACGCCAAGCGGGCGGCCCTCCTAGCAACCAGTGATCAGTTAGGGTGGCTGCAACTGGTGTGTGTCAGGTAGCCGCAACCCAAATGCGGAACACTGGCGCACCTCACGGTAGATCTTTACAGTGACCAGATGTCCCTGAAACTGCAAAGCGGGGACAAACCGGGGACAAACTTCTTCCGGGGACAGTGTCCTCAATCCGGGGACTGTCCCCGGAAATCGGGGACGTCTGGTCACCCTACTGTAGGTGGTGAGGGACAGTGGGAGCTGGGGGCTGTAGTTGGTGGGGGACAGTGGGAGCTGGGGGCTGTAGTTGGTGGGGGACAGTGGGAGCTGGGGGCTGTAGTTGGTGGGGGACAGTGGGAGCTGGGGGCTGTAGTTGGTGGGGGACAGTGGGAGCTGGGGGCTGTAGTTGGTGGGGGACAGTGGGAGCTGGGGGCTGTAGTTGATGGGGGACAGTGGGAGCTGGGGGCTGTATTTGGTGAGGGACAGTGGGAGCTGGGGGCTGTATTTGGTGAGGGACAGTGGGAGCTGGGGGCTGTAGTAGGTGGGGGACAGTGGGGGCTGTAGTTGGTGAGGGACTGTGGGAGCTGGGGGCTGTAGTTGGTGAGGGACAGTGGGAGCTGGGGGCTGTAGTTGGTGAGGGACAGTGGGAGCTGTAGGTATTGAGGGACAGTTCGTGCTGGGGGCTCTAGGTATTGAGGGACAGTTCGTGCTGGGGGCTCTAGGTATTGAGGGACAGTTCGTGCTGGGGGCTCTAGGTATTGAGGGACAGCGAGTGCTGGGGGCTCTAGGTATTGAGGGACAGCGAGTGCTGGGGGCTCTAGGTATTGAGGGACAGCGAGTGCTGGGGGCTCTAGGTATTGAGGGACAGCGAGTGCTGGGGGCTCTAGGTATTGAGGGACAGCGAGTGCTGGGGGCTCTAGGTATTGAGGGACAGTTCGTGCTGGGGGCTCTAGGTATTGAGGGACAGCGAGTGCTGGGGGCTCTAGGTATTGAGGGACAGCGAGTGCTGGGGGCTCTAGGTATTGAGGGACAGCGAGTGCTGGGGGCTCTAGGTATTGAGGGACAGCGAGTGCTGGGGGCTCTAGGTATTGAGGGACAGCGAGTGCTGGGGGCTCTAGGTATTGAGGGACAGCGAGTGCTGGGGGCTGTAGGTGGTGAGGGACAGTGGGGGCTGTAGTTGGTGAGGGACAGTGGGTGCTACAAGGCTAATCACTGGGTACTACAGCCAAAGACCAAATAAGAGGCTGCTCCTGCCGGCCCCTTTGTGACCCGATGGAGTGGAGGACTATGCACCCAGCTGGCGCCGGCCTCCTGGGAAGGGGAGGGATCTGCCTGTTCCTTCTCCCCGCCCAGCTACTCTGCAGATGCGGTCAGCCAGATGAAGCCGTGGGAGCCGCCTCTCCTCCTGCCAAACTCCACACAGCGCCACGACCTGCCAGGGGGGAGCCGATCCCCTATAGGGGACCCAGGAGCCGTGGCTGCACCCCCATGGGGCTGCTTGCTACAGCCTGCAGTCTTCTGGTGCCCACCCCCTTCCTTCCCTGCTGAATTGACCCACCCCAGCCAGGAGTTCGCCCAGCGCTCGCGGGTGTCCAGGAGCCTGCAGCCAAATGTGGGAGTCTTCCATGACTCCCAGGAAACTTGAGGTCTCTGCCATCCAGAGCCTCTAGTTTATAGACCAGATGCATCCTAAATATAGAGCCATTTATCCAACTGTCCATCCAGAGCCTCTGGTTTATAGACCAGATACATCCTAAATATATTTATCCCAGTACAGTCCAGATAATTCTCAGTTTATCTGTCCAGAGAGAAGAGTCCTGTATATATCAGGAAAAGGTGAGTAGGATTTTGGGTCATATCACATTGATGTCATTTTAGCCGCCCCTCACATCACCGGGTAAGAGGAGACTTTATTGTAAAGGAGAGAGCAGTACGGAGGGTCCACCTAGATCCCCCATCATCTGATAAACACATAGAAACAATGTATTCAGTCAGTGTGTGTGTTTCCTACAGATGGATCCAGTAATGGGAACCCACCAGAGAGATGTCCTAATCCTCTGTATTCCCGGGATTCCACACAGGAAGGTCACACCATCCCTCACCATCATCAGGTAGGTGGGACTGAGCATGTAGATCCAAAAATGTATTCTAAGTTATGAGAGGACATTCTTCTGTGTAATCTCTTGTTCTTTTTTTTTATACAAGTATTTTATCATCTTTGGGGTTTAGGGTGAAGAACTGAAAGACATCAAAGATGAGGTTAAAGAGGAAGAAGAAGAGAGGATGGTGAGTGGAGATCAGCAGTCTATGGAGGAGGGTTGTCCTCTGGATTCCCACAATTCTACACAGGAAGATCTCCAATATACAGAGAATGGGAGATCAGGAGATCAGGTAAATGGGGCTGGGCACAAAGAACTAAAAAATAATTCTATGGGAGAACATTCTTCTATGTCATCTCTTATTATTGGCAGCAGTGTTTCCAGATGTTATATTTTATCATCTCTGGAATTTAGAATGAAGAACGGAAAGACATCAAAGTTGAGGATAAAGAGGAAGAAGAAGAGAGGTTGGTGAGTGGAGATCAGCAGTCTATGGAGGAGGGGGAGATGATTACGGAAAGTAAACAGGAGGAATCTTCTCTACATAAGGACACAAGTGAGTAATAAACACTAAATATAGAACCAGTTCCCATTATTATTTTACTTCTATAAGTTGTAACGTTTGGGAATTATAGCTCAAGGGCATTAAATGAGTTGTAAAGGATTTTTTTTTGCTGAAATGACTGTTTACAGCAGGGGTGCCCAACCTTTTGAAGAGCGAGGGCCACTTAACTATCTTGGCAACCAGTCGAGGGCCACAATGACCGAAGCGGGCGGGTGACAGGTCACGGCTACGCTTCGGCCCTCCGATCCGCCCAGACAGAAGGGTACGAACTCCCTTCTGTTTTTCGGATTGGAGGTAGGTGGGCATAAACAGACATCTGTCACTCTATACAGGTGAATTGAGGGTCCCATTTGGTTGGGTTGATCTTGTGAAAAGGGCCTAAGACTGCTTCCACACTGAAGTTCTGTGGTTTGCTTACACTGAACTTTGTCATATAGACTTCACCTGTGGCAAAAGTGGGCGCTGTAGAGGAAGCATCGGCTTTTGGGGCTCTGCTCTGCAGCCGCTTTCTTCCCCTACCCCCAGCCTAATTCACAACGCTGATGCTGTGGTATGGTGGGTAGGGAACATGAGATCTGGGCTTGCCAACCCACCATTCCAGAGCAGGGGGTCGCGGGCCACATGTGGCCCCCGGGCCACTGGTTGGCCATCCCTGGTTTACAGGGTATAGAGACATAATAGTTAACTGATTCCTTTTAAAAATAGATACAAATCAATCATATAATGTACCTGCAGTTTCAGTTTTGTTTTTTAATTTAGTTTCATGTCTGTGTGAAGGGCAGAGACACAGACAATACAGGGCAGTGATGGTTTGGAAAACGAAACTCGTTGGTGCCGAGGGGTTTTAGACACACAGTAATCCCACCTCCTTGTACTGGGAGCTTCTCTCTGTGGTCTCTAATCAAGGAGGTGGGATTACTGTGTGTCTAAAACCCCTCGGCACCAACGAGTTTCGTTTTCCAACAGACACGCAGGAAGTGTGCAGAACAATGAAGGATTACAGCAAAAACTAACAATGAGGACATGAAACCAGGACTGCATTACGGTAAAGAAAACTATTTAGCTAAAAAAAAAAGTATTTTAGTGACCCTTAAGTGCATAAACCATTTGGGGAGGCTTTTATTTACAGACAAAGCAAAAAATGCTTTGCACAGCACACAGTGAAAACTATAAGGCCGCATTCACACCTATGCGAATTGGTTGCGGCTTAAACCGCATCAAATACGCAGAACATTTCTAAATACATTGGGCCAGATTCACAGAGCCATTACGCCTGTCTAACTGGGTGTTAGACTGGAGTAATTTCAAATTCCGTGCGTTTTTTAGCTAGTCGAAAACCTCAAACCATGAATAGACGGCTGCGGGCTTCAATTCGACTGGATTACGTGTTTGTACGCCTTCGGATCTACGCTGCAATAAAATTGCGGCCAATGGGTGGACTTCCCGTCGTTTTCCGCGTCGGGGTATGCTAATGAGCTTTTGCCGGCGATCCCAGAAATTACGATCTTCAATCGCAATCTCTTACGGCACCTTTAGTCATCTTTTTTTTTACGTAACGCTATACCAGCTTTTTGCTGCTCTAATATTAGACAGCCCATGTTAAGTATGGCCGTCGTTCCCGCGTCGAATTTCTACGTTTTCCGACGTCTTTTATTATTTTTCACGTAAGTCGTCCGGGAATAGGAATGTTCGTAAACGACGCTACTCAAACAACGAATGACGTAACGACGTGATTTCGCGCAATGCACGGCGGGAAATTTCTGAACGGAGCATGCGCAGTTCGATCGCCGCGGGGACGCGCTTAATTTAAATGCTTCCCGCCCCCCAATCGCGTATTTCGCGGCGAGAAATAGACTACGCCGCCGTAGCGTACGGGCAAAAATCTACCAGAATTCGGTGTAGAGCCTGGTAAAATGCTTCACGCCCCCCAATCGCGTTTTTCGATTACGCGGCGAGAAATAGACTACGCCGCCGTAGCGTACGGGCAAAAATCTACCAGAATTCGGTGTAGAGCCTGGTAAAATACGGCAGCGTAGAGTATTACGATTACGCAGCGCAATATTAAGTGTATCTGAATCTGGCCCATTCTTTTCAATGAGGCTGGTTCACATATGTGCGATGCATTCGCATTGCAGAAAAAACGTGTGCGTATTTTATGCCATGCTGTGCGGCTCAGGTGCGAATTCAGTCCCATTATCTTCTATGGGTACGCAGCTGATTAGCAGATGTGTTCAGTTCTTCAGGAATTTCTGTCATTCAGCTCAATACACTTCTCCCCCACTCTCCTCTCACCCGGAACTTCTCCCAGGTCTCCAAATTCGCAGCTAAAACTGAGCTAATCTGCTGAACACTTCTGTAATCTCTCTGAAAAGATAAGAGATCTAAAATTCCCACCGCACAAGTGTGATTCCGGCCTAACACAAAAGTCTGCTTAGCTTCGGCATCAAATACAAGTCTGCTTGTCTTCAGCACAAAAATAAGTCAAAGCAAATACAGTTTGTAGCTGGGTCTTCGCCCCGAAAGTCAAAAGTCCTCACTGTATTCTTCACAGCTCTCAGCAGACTCCCAGCTCATCTTCACGGGTGCAAACTCCATACTCCTTCACACACCTCTAGCACCACTTCCTGTTTTATGAGCTGTTCTCAGGAAGTGTTAACTCCCTGTGTGCTGACTCCCAGTGGTCAGGGGTGGAGGCTCTTTCCCACCCGAATGGCACTTTAGAGCCTCCGAAATTCCAGGCCCCAAATGACTCTATCAAGACGGAGAGGACTGCGAGCTAGTCCTCTCTGGAGAGCTAGTCCTTACGCCGGGAATCCCTCTCCCATTTTGGGTGACCCTCTGAACACTAACAGCTCTTTAACCACTTAAGGACCACCTCCTGCACATATACGTCGGCAGAATGGCACGGCTGGGCAGATCCACGTACAGGTACGTCCTGTACTACTACCCAGCCATGGGGCGCGGGACTCGATCGCCGCTGGAGTGCGGCGATCGGTCCCCGGAGCTGAAGAACGGGGAAAGCCGTGTGTAAACACGGCTTCCTCGTGCTTCACTGTGGTGGCTGCATCGATTGTGTCCCCCTATAACAGGGATGACACATTCGATGACGTCAGACCTACAGCCACACCCCCCTACAGTTGTAAACACACATTAGGGAACACATAACACGTTCAGCGCCCCCTGTGGTTAACTCCCAAACTGCAACTGTCATTTCCACAATAAACAATGCAATTTAAATGCATTTTTTGCCGTGAAACTGACAATGGTCCCAAAAATGTGTCAAAATTGTCCGAAGTGTCCGCCATAATGTCGCAGTCACGAAAAAAAAACGCTGATTGCCGCCATTAGTAGTAAAAAATAATAAATATGCAATAAAACTATCCCCTATTTTGTAAACGCTATAAATCTTGCGCAAAAGATTTTTACCAAAAATATGTAGAAGAATACGTATCGGCCTAAACTGAGGGAAAACAAATTATATATATTTTTTGGGAATATTTATTATAGCAGAAAGTAAACATTGCATTTTATTCAAAATTGCTGCTCTATTTTTGTTTATAGCAAATAAACACCGCAGAGGTGATCAAATATCACCAAATGAAAGCTCTATTTGTGGGGGAAAAAGGACGCCAATTTTGTTTGGGAGCCACGTCGCACGACCGCGCAATTGTCGGTTACAGCGACGCAGTGCCAATTTGCAAAATGAGGCCTGGTCCTTTAGCTGCATTTTGGTCCGAGGCTTAAGTGGTTAAAGGGACCATAGCCCAAACAGTGGTGCTGTATAACACCCGTCCAGGACCCAACCCTGGCGTCCTGTACAGAGGATAAAGTTTGTATTTACATTGTTACATCAGAGGAGAAAAGGTCGATGTCTACTGAATTCACCCAGGAGAAAAATAAAAACGTCAAAGCAGCAGCTCACCCCCAGGACAGTAAAATGTCCATACAAAGCTCGGCCTAAGCAGAGGTTGCTGACAGACCAGCAAGAACCTCGACTTTTGATCCAGAAGAGTTCATACATTCACTAAGGACCGTCCAGAATTGTGGGATCTCAAACACCCCAATTATACAAATATCTGCCCATCATATCCAAGACTGGAGTGTCCTTCAGTGTCAGAAAAGAGCAAATTAAAGTGGGTGCGGGTATAGGATAAGTCCCAATCCTTTAATCCACAGGTGGCAAACACAAGGCCCGTGGGCCAAATCTGGCCCTCCAGGCCATTTCATGTGGCCCTCACACCTCTCCTGCAGCTCCAGCCCTCCTCTGGTCCTCCTCCAGACCCTTATTTTCTGCTTTCAAGCAATGCATCCAGCTTCTTCCCAGCAGCAGCATAAAAAAAAGGGGGGTGCACTAATGTAAGGGAGAGTAGGGGACTCAACTTCTGATGGTGGGGTGGCTCTTGGCATCTAATGTAAAAGGAAAGTGGGTGTGCTGGACATCTAATTTTACAGATACAACCGGCCCTTTTGAGGGCAATGCTGATGCAGCCCACAATGAAATTGAGTTTGACACCTCTGCTCTAATCCCTATCCCATAGACCTAAGTCCCAATCCCATAATCCCAGTCCCACTAGTCCCAATCCCCTAATCCTAATCCCAGTACCACTACTTCCAATCCGCCAAAATTCATCCTAGTCCCAATCCCTTAATCCAAGGTTGATGGATCGGGTCTTGTGGGATTGGGGCTAGGATTGTTACTACCGTGTTTCCCCGAAAATAAGACACCGTCTTATATTTTTTTTTTTCCTCAAGAAATCGCACTATGGCTTATTTTCGGGGGGTGTCTTATTTTTATTACAGAAAATAAAGGTTGCCTACCTGAACCACACTTGCGCTTCTTAGCATTTCCTCTGTCCACCTGTAGACTGAGATTATCGTATTCTGCACGCCATTTTTGGACCATTCGGATATCCAACTTCTTCTCTTTGCACTCATCTTGTCTGGCTGTACAGAAAGATAGGCCAGCAAAGCTGATGTGGAGCAAAGTGGAGCTGGGGTGATCTCTTTGGACTCAGTAGCAGCTTTTCCCCCTATCCCCTGGTGTTTGTGTGGGGTGAGAGAGGGGTTTGCTGGTCGGTGCTGGGAGAAGCTTTACAGCTTTACACAGCGTTCTTCTCCTCACTTCAGTTCCAGTACAGTACTGTACGCCTATCACGTGTTGTTTCCCGCTCCGCGCCGCGCCGTTACGCATACGACACTACGTCTTATTTTCGGACATTCGCCACGTCTTATTTTCGGAGATTCGACACTACATCGCTACGTCTTATTTTCAGAGGGGTGTCTTATATTTCGATCATGTGTCGAAATCCCGCTACGGCTTATTTTCGGAGTACGTCTTATTTTCGGGGAAACACGGTAATGGGACTGGGGTTAGGGTTGGGGCATAGGGCGTGAGTGGGACTGGGATTAAAGGGTCACTAAAGGAAAACATTTTTTTTTTTTAAGCTAAATAGCTTCCTTTACCTTATTGCAATCCTGGTTTCATGTCCTCATTGTTCGTTTTTGCTTTGAAGTTGCTGTAATCCTTCTCTGATCTCCACACTTCCTGCTTGTCTGTTTCCTTATGAAAAAACTCATGGGTGCTTCTCTCTGTGGTCCCTGATCAAGGAGGTGTCATTACTGTGTGTCTAAAACCCCTCAGAACCAATCAGATTCATTTTAAAAACAAACACTGCCCTGTATTTGTTTTTTTTGTTTTGTTCTGTGTGTCTCTTTACTTCACAGAAACATGAAACTAATTTAAAAACGAAACTAAACTGCAGGTACATTACATGATTGATTTTTATCTATTTTTAAAAGGAATCAGTTTATTATGTCTCTATACCCTGTAAACTGTCATTTCAGCCAAAAAAAAAAATGTTTTCTTTTACAACTCCTTTACGGTTGGGGTTAGGATTGGGATTATGGTTATGGTTGGCAAATTGGGATGAGTGGGACTGGGATTAGGGTTAGGATTGGGACTAGTGAAACTGGGGTTGGGGGATTGGGACTAGTTGAACTGGGATTAGGGTTAGAGTTGGGGGATTGGGACTGGGATTGGGACTGGGATATTTCCACTTGCGTTGCAATGCTCATCTGAGTGTAATTTCAGAACTTTCAGGGTCACACTCAAGTCCTAATACAACAACACAAATGTCCCTCTTGAGGAGCGCTCTTGTAGGGCGGGATGAACCCAAAAGTGACGTCGCTGCCTCTGTTTAGGCTCCATTCACACCTAGGCGTTTTTAACGCCTGAAACCCGACGCTCTTGCAGCCCCTAATACGCTGGAGGGGTGATTTAACATTGCCCTCTATGGAGATGGTTCACATCTCCACACCGAACACCTGAAGCTCAAAACAAGTCCCGGACCCTTTTTTTCAGGCGGCTTCGGCATAGGAGATGTGGACCTGGGGGTTAAAATCGCGGGGGTTAAAAATCGCGGCACAAAACGCCGCAATTCGCGGGACAAAACGCTGCGATTAGGTGTGAATGCAGTGCTAAGGATATTTTCCCAATAGAGAAACGCAAACAGAAGCTCAGCAAACTCCATCTTCTCTGTGTTCCCTCTCTCCCCTCCACCAAATACAAGGGAGTGCGCACCGGAAGTGATGTAGGGAGTGCGCACCGGAAGTGATGTAGGGAGTGCGCACCGGCAGTGATGTAGGGAGTGCGCACCGGCAGTGATGTAGGGAGTGCGCACCGGCAGTGATGTAGGGAGTGCGCACCGGCAGTGATGTAGGGAGTGCGCACCGGCAGTGATGTAGGGAGTGCGCACCGGCAGTGATGTAGGGAGTGCGCACCGGCAGTGATGCAGGGAGTGCGCACCGGCAGTGATGCAGGGAGTGCGCACCGGCAGTGATGCAGGGAGTGCGCACCGGCAGTGATGCAGGGAGTGCGCACCGGCAGTGATGCAGGGAGTGCGCACCGGCAGTGATGCAGGGAGTGCGCACCGGCAGTGATGCAGGGAGTGCGCACCGGCAGTGATGCAGGGAGTGCGCACCGGCAGTGATGCAGGGAGTGCGCACCGGCAGTGATGCAGGAAGTGATGTAGGGGGGAGGGGTTGTTAATGCCAAAGTTTCAAAAACACCTTACAATCTCCTGCGCGGTGCTTTCATTTTAGCTCTAACGCGACAATAGCGCTAGAAGTTTTAAGGTGTTTTTCAAGCACCTCAATGTAAAAGGAGCTCTTAGTGCGGGACCACCTTGCAGGTGGACAGACAGACATGGAGAAGGCCATATGAAAGGTCCATCTCCATTCCTAAATATAACGTAATGTTCATAACATATATGACTCCTGAATACAAGATTCCAACAATTCTTCTAACATTTATTGTAAAATTGTTTCTCAGCAGATGACCATAATGTCCGGAATACGTCTGAGGAATCTTCTGATAAATCACATACCAGGACTCTAAGATCTCACAGTAGAAATACTTTAATAGATCCGTCTATTCCCGAGGAATCTTCTTCAGGGCAGGAAGGAGATCACACAGAAGAGAGGTCATTGTCATGTTCAGTGTGTGGGAAACTTTTCACAAAAAAGGGAGACCTTCTTAAACATGAACAAATTCACACGGGTGAGCGTCCCTATTCATGTTCAGAGTGTGGGAAATGTTTCCCTCAGAAAACACAACTTTCTATACATCAAAGAAGTCACACGGGGGAGCGTCCTTATTCATGTTCAGAGTGCGGGAAATGTTATACTAAGAAAAGAAGCCTTATTAGACACAAAAGAAGTCACACAGGTGAATTTTCATGCTCAGAATGTGGGAAATGTTTCACTGACAACCAACGTCTTATTACACACCAGAGAATTCACACAGGTGAACAACCCTATTCATGTTCTGAGTGTGGGAAATGTTTTACTGAGAAAATAAATCTCATTAAACACCAGAAGATTCACACGGGTGAGCGACCCTATCCATGTTCAGAGTGCGAGAAAAGTTACACTTGCAAAATACATCTTATTAGACACCAGAAGCTTCATACGGGTGAGCGTCCCTATTCATGTTCTGAGTGCGGGAAAAGTTTCATTGAGAAGGCACAACTTCTCGTGCACCAGAGAGATCACACGGGCGAGTGTCCTTATACATGCCCAGAGTGTGGGAAATGTTTCAAACGGAAAAATTCATTCGATATACACCAGAAGTGTCACACGGGTGAGCGTCCATATTCATGTTCAGAGTGCGGGAAATCTTTCTTACTGAAAGGACAGCTTGCGTATCACCAGACAATTCACACAGGTGAGTGTCCTTATTCATGTTCAGAGTGTGGGAAATCCTTCAGGTCGAACGGAGGCCTTAAGTATCACCAGAGAGTTCACACTGGTGAGCGACATTCATGTTCAGAGTGCGGGAAATCTTTCACATCGAAAGCGAATCTTGTGTATCACCAGAACGTTCACACGGGTGAGCGTCCTTATTCATGCTCCGAGTGCGGGAAAGGGTTCCCTAATAAAATAAATCTTATTGGACACCAGAAGATTCACACGAATGAGCGTCCTTATTTGTGTTCAGAGTGCGGGAAATGGTTCCCTGATAAAAGAAATCTTATTAGACACCAGAAGATTCACATGGATGAGCTACTTTATTCATGCTCAGAGTGTGGGAAAAAGTTCAATTATAAAACAAGTCTTATTAGACACCAGAAGATTCACACGGGTGAGCGTCCTTTTTCATGTTCAGAGTGCGGGAAATCTTTCATTCAGAAAGGAAACCTTGAGTATCACCAGAGAAGTCACATGAGATAACGATCTTTCTCATGATACAGTGATGTGTTGGGGGAGGGGTGGAATATATTGAATCTTTTTTAGGTTCGGTTTGATAGATCTGAGTCTGCAGGGATTGAATTCTAGTAATATGATCCTCTAATCTTACAGAGATGACTCGGTCCCGCACTCACACAGACCGCACCATACAACTAAACTGTGCTAATACATGGCCAGATATGACAATACATGGACAACACTTCTTATTGGTTGATATCGGTTTCTGTACATTATTGTTCTTTTTATGTTTTACTGAAGAAGACGGCTTCTCATTGGTCCAACAAATCATTTTTTTTGTTTATTATCTTCAATTATAAATGTTTTGATTTAGATTCTATCGAAGTTTTTTTTTATTGTTTGTTGACCACTTGATGACCGCCATGTTATTCCCCCTTCCTGTATACGCCATTCTTTAGTTTCCAGCACAGTGATAATGTGACTGACAATTACTCGGTCATACAACTCTGTACCCAAAATGATTTTATATCATTTTTTGAGACATGTAAATCTTTCTTTTAGTTTTGGTTTTTTCATTGCTTTTATTATATAATGGATTTTTTTATTTTATTTATTAATTAAAAAAAAATTATAAAAATATTACAAGTAAATAATCTTTCTTCATAAATTTAGGGCAACATTTATTTTTATACATTTCTTTGGTAAAATACAAAGCAAATCCGTATATATTATCTACTCTGTGTGAAAGTTATAAAGTCTTCGATGTATAGTGTATATATTCAAAATTAATCAATCCCGATGTTCTGACTGAATATCTAAATTCTTGAGTCACTAAAATGCCAAGACAGTACAAATACCCGCAAATGACGCCTTTATGGAAAGTAGACAGTCCAAGGTATTTAGTAAGAGGCAGGATGAGTTTTTTTGATGTTGTAGTTTTTTTACCACACTCTTTTCTGGAAAATAAAGAAATTTAAATAAAATCTGATTTTATTTCACAAAAGTTGTCATTTTAAAAAGTTATTTCTCACACACAACATGCGTATACTTAGAATTACACCACAAAACACATTCTTCCACACTTTCCAAGCATGGGGATACCACATGTGTGGGACTTTTTGTTCTGTCTGGATGCATAGAGAGGCCCAAAATCCAAGGAGCACCTTCAGGAAAATAATGCATCTGATTTCCTGACTATCTATCACATTTCTTGAGATACTAAAGTGCCAGGATAGAAGAAACACCCACAAAATCACCACATTTTGGAGAGTAAACACCTCCAAGGTATTATTTAATAGGCATGATGAGTCTTTTGAGGATTTCATTTTTCTGCCACATATTAAAAAATATAAAAAAAAAACTTTATTTTTTTTTTCACACAAAGCTGTCAATTAATAAAATATAACACACACACAATATTGTCACACTTAGGCCGCGTACACACGATCGAACATGTGCGCTGAAACTGGTCCGCCGACCAGTTTCAGCGGACATATCCGATCGTGTGTACGACCTAGCATGCTTTGAAATTTGTCCGATGGAAACCTGTCCGTCGGATATGTCCGCTGGTTAGTACGCCTAACCAGCGGACAGAAATCCCCCGCATGCGTCGAATGGATTCGACGCATGCGTGGAAGTATTTTACTTCCTGGACTGGTGACGTGGCGGCGTCAACGTCACCGCGTCCTCAGGCCGAGGGGATTTTCGTCCGATGGTGTGTACACGCCATCGAACCAAAATCCGAGGAGACATGTCCGCTGGAAATGGTCCGTCGGGCATGTTTGAGCGGACATGTCTCCTCGTCTGTACGCGGCCTAAGAATTTCACTCCAAAATGCATTTAACTACTTTCACCTAGTATGGTGATTCCACATATGTGAAACTTTTTGCCTAATCACATAGAGAGGCCCAAAATCCAAGGAGCACCTTTAGGTTATAAAGGGTCAAACTGCAAATGGCACATTTCATTTTCTGA
The DNA here is from genome assembly GCA_029574335.1 of Rana kukunoris. Taxonomy (NCBI): domain Eukaryota; kingdom Metazoa; phylum Chordata; class Amphibia; order Anura; family Ranidae; genus Rana; species Rana kukunoris. The sequence continues at coordinate 180,095,616 of CM056056.1, read as the reverse complement.
CTACCTCATATTTTGGGGGCCCTAGAGTGCTCATAATAGTTGACCCCGCCTCTTTGTTTATATACCATTGGTGGGAACCAGAGCTGTGTCAGTTGCCGGAAGGTAAGCATTGTGTGCGCACCTCGTTTTTTTTTTTTCTGATAGGTGGTCGACTTTCATAGCGATTGACACTGGATTTCCTTCAGGGGGCATTTTTTTTATAAAGGGTTTGTCAAAAACTGTGTTTTTATTTATTTTTTATACTTTTATGGTGAATAAATAGGGGTACTATGTACTCCACACTCATTCACATAGGGGAGGGGGCTGGGATCTTGGGACTTGACTTGTCTTGCCCTCGCCTGCAAACCACTGGGGAAAGGTTGTGGGGAAGAGAGATAAGGAACACTGTTGCTGGCTGTACTGGTCTAGTGACACTGGGGTCGGTGTAAGGAACACTGTGACTGACTTACATTGGTCTGGAGAAATTGGAACTGGTTTGGCTAGTGATCAGGAACACTGTGGATGGCTTACACTAGACTGGCAACATTGGAACTGGTGTGTTGGTGATCAAGGACATTGTTATTGACTGACACTAGTGTGGTGACAATGGAACTGTTGTGGAAGTGTTTAGGAACACTGTTACTGGCTGCACTTCTCTGCTGACTGTGTGCCAGGGTTGAGACAGTCAGGAACACTGTTGCTGGTTCCATTGACACTGTACTGGGGTGTAGGGTGACCACGTGTCCCGGATTTTGCAGGTCTGTCCCGGGCACATTCATTCCAGGACAATACAGTGTCACGGAATGAAACTGACACAGCCATCCCCCGGGCCAATCTGATGCCCCTAAAAAAGGCCGCCACTTCACCATTTTACTCACTGACAGTACTTGTCCTGGGTGGGAATGCCTGGAAGAGCACAGTCCCCGCCCCCTGCTTGTGATTGGATAAATCATAAATCCTGCCTCTTGTGTCCAATCACTGTGCTGTGATTCGTTACAGCACAAGCTGATTTTTGGGAAGGGAGGGTGTCCCTGAATGGTAGTTTAGAAATGTGGTCACTAGAGGTCGACCGATGTATATCGGCCAATATTTGGCCGTTTTTAAGTAATCGGCATCGGCCGATTATTGTGGAAGGCAGGCCGATTTGCGGCCGCCAGCAGTACTGACCAGGGCCCCACTCCTGCAGCATGTGAATTTAATCCTTTACCTGCGCGCCATGCACGGCAGCCGGCCACTGTGAATCGGCGTATCTAGCTCATTTGCATATTCGACGAGTAAATCGACGGAAGCGCCACCTAGCGGCCAGCGTAAATATGCAACTTCGATACGACGGTGTAAGAGACTTACGCCGGTCGTATCTTAGCAAACTTCCGGCGTATCTTGTTTTCTGAATACAGAAAAAAGATACGCCGGTGCATATTAGAAGTTACGCGGCATATCTCGAGATACGCCGACGTAACTTCTTTCTGAATCTCGCCCAGTGTCTATGGAGGTAGTCAGCTGGACCCCTAAATATGATATTACTGGATTTTAAACACTGATAGGCACTTATTTTTAATATTTTATATAGCTGTAGGGGCCAGCCTGAGGTGATTTAGCAGGACCTCATTTTCTGACTAAAGTTCCACTATAAGCAACAAAGCTAAAGAAAAAAAAATCAAGAAGCATCTGTCAAAGTTTTTAAAAACAACAGCTGCAGTGCGTATGTTGTCGACAAGGTGGTGATCTCACTTATTGTCCATGGAAAGCAGAGAGAGGAAGTGAGAAGATACAAACAGGAAGTGATGTCAACACAGACAGGAAATGTAATCTACAGACAGAAAGTGATGTCCTCTTCGGAGTAGAAAGCATGCTGCAAGTGGAGGGACATATTTCTGCAACTGACATCAGAGGAGGTAATAAGATATTATATATTTACACCCAGTAATCCCTGTCATGTCCGTTCTCTTCCTCCATAGTCACTGTGATGTCTTTTATCTTCAGAAGATACTGATCTACACTTATATAGAGTATTGTAATATTTACATAGATACATCCTAAATATAGAGCCATTTATCCAACTGTCCATCCAGAACCTCTGGTTTATAAACCGGATACATCCTAAATATAGAACCATTTATCCAACTGTCCATCCAGAGCCTCTGGTTTATAGACCGGATACATCCTAAATATAGAGCCATTTATCCAACTGTCCATCCAGAGCCTCTGGTTTATAGACCAGATACATCCAAAATTTAGAGCCATTTATCCAACTGTCCATCCAGAGCCTCTGGTTTATAGACCGGATACCTCCTAAATATAGAACCATTTATCCAACTGTCCATCCAGAGCCTCTGGTTTATAGACCGGATACCTCCTAAATATAGAACCATTTATCCAACTGTCCATCCAGAGCCTCTGGTTTATAGACTGGATACATCCTAAATATAGAGCCATTTATCCAACTGTCCATCCAGAGCCTCTGGTTTATAGACCAGATACATCCTAAATATAGAACCATTTATCCAACTGTCCATCCAGAGCCTCTGGTTTATAGACCAGATACATCCTAAATATAGAACCATTTATCCAACTGTCCATCCAGAACCTCTGGTTTATAGACCAGATACATCCTAAATATAGAACCATTTATTCAACTCACCATCCAGAGCCTTTGGTTTATAGACCGGATACATCCTAAATATAGAGCCATTTATCCAACTGTCCATCCAGAGCCTCTGATTTATAGACCGGATACATCCTAAATATAGAGACATTTATCCAACTGTCCATCCAGAGCCTCTGGTTTATAGACCGGATACATCCTAAATATAGAACCATTTATCCAACTGTCCATCCAGAGCCTCTGGTTTATAGACCCGAGAACTAGACATCATTCATGCCAGTACAGTCCAGATAATTCTCAGTTTATCTGTCCAGAGATAAGAGTCCTGTGTGTGTATATATATATATATATATATATATATATATATATATATATATATCAGGAATAAGTGAATAGGAGTTTGGGAGGTCATATGACATAATTTTTAATTCTATTTGTAGTGCTACCCCATTCAGGAGCCGCTGGTTGTTTTTGGGATCGGCGTATTAAGTTACCTTGTAGTGTGTCTAGAGGTAGAAGCAGTGAGTAGAAGCAGTGAGCGAATGTCCAGTTATCCAATGGGTTTTCTTAAATGCTTTATTCCAAGGCCCAAAATGGCCAACATCAACATGAGGCAGGACAGGAAAGGTTGATGAAGCAGAAGAACAAGTGCGGTATCAGGCCCTGGATGATAAAGAAAGCAAGCCTGCTTTCAGCAGCAATGTACCAATACGTCACCACTCTAGCGAGAGTGGGTAAAGTGCCTCCGGACAGACCTCTGCCACAAGCCTGGCAGCCGAAATGTCACTTTAAGTTGCTGGGAGGAACAGACCTCTGCCACAGGTCTGGCTGGAGCCTCTGCCACAGGCAATACTTCAATGCTTACATGAACAAAACGGACTAAGTGAATCCTCCCAGTAAATGCAATGAAGGGTCATTGGTTTACAGCTGCCATGTACCTGTAAAGACCTTGGTGACCGGATCCCGATGGTTCGTTCAAGTCACCAGGATAACCTGCTTTTGGGTTCTCCCTGAGCCGATCCCCCCCACCATTCAGCCCTCAGCATAGGATCCTCTCAATAAAGTTGGGGACCCAGTAAGCAACTGGGGCCCCTCTCAACGTCAGGATGGAATGTGCACACCCTGAAGATGGATGCCAGAACCTGGACCCCGCGAAGAGAACCAAGAATCATGACGTCTGTCACAAATATACCCTCCCCCAGCATGCCTTGCGAGGTCCAACTCCTCCAATTGGCTGCTAAGTGGCTCTGCCAGAACCCCTCTAGCACCACCTGTCACCCAGGGATGGGATCACATCCCTGGAGCGTAGTCTGACCTACAGGACAATTCTGGAAGACAGCAGCCTAAAATTTAACAAATTATGAATGGGAGCCAAATAACTCTCCCATTCACCCACTAACTTTAGTGTAGTGCCTGTACTGAAGGTAAGGGGGTGCTACCTATTAATAAAATACAAGCCTGTTCAGAGAGGTGAGGAGGATTCTGGGACAATTTTGGTGATCACTGTTATTACTTTCTATCTTTACACATGATTTTTAAGTGGTGAAGAAAATATCTGGTGATCCATTAACACCCAGCAACTGGGAGGAGTGGGAGTATTTAGAAGGACACGAGGATCTCTACAAGGACGTCATGATGGAGAATCAGCCGCCCCTCACATCACCGGGTAAGAGGAGACTTTATTGTAAAGGAGAGAGCAGTACGGAGGCTCCACCTAGATCCCCCATCATCTGATAAACACATAGAAACAATGTATTCAGTCAGTGTGTGTGTTTCCTACAGATGGATCCAGTAATGGGAACCCACCAGAGAGATGTCCCCGTCCTCTGTATTCCTGGTATTCCACACAGAAAGGTCACACCATCCCCAACCATCATCAGGTAGGTGGGACTGAGCATGTAGATCCGAAAATGTATTCTAAGTTATGAGAGGACATTCTTCTTTGTGACTAGTTCCTTTTTTATACAATTATTTTATCATCTTTGGGGTTTAGGGTGAAGAACTAAAAGACATCAAAGATGAGATTAAGGAGGAAGAAGAAGAGAGCTTGGTGAGTGGAGATCAGCAGTCTATGGAGGAGGGTTGTCCTCTGGATTCCCACAATTCTACACAGGAAGATCTCCAATATACAGAGAATGGGAGATCAGGAGATCAGGTAGGGGGGGCTGTTCACAAAGAACTAAAAAATAATTCTATGGGAGAACATTCTTCTATGTCTTCTCTTATTATTGGCAGCAGTGTTTCCAGATGTTATATTTTATCATCTCTGGAATTTAGAATGAAGAACGGAAAGACATCAAAGTTGAGGATAAAGAGGAAGAAGAAGAGGGGTTGGTGAGTGGAGATCAGCAGTCTATGGAGGAGGGGGAGATGATTATGGAAAGTAAACAGGAGGAATCTTCTCGACATATCAACACAAGTGAGTAATAAACACTAAATATAGAACCAGTTCCCATTATTATTTTACTTCTATAAGTATAAGGTTTGTATTTACATTGTTACATGAGAGGAGAAAAGGTCGATGTCTACTGAATTCACCCAGGAGAAAAATAAAAATGTCAAAGCAGCAGCTGACCCCCAGGACAGTAGAATGTCCATATAAAGCTTGGCCTAATCTTCTTTAGGTTATAAAGATTTCTTCCTGATCCCAAAAGGCAATCAGATAGCTCACCAGATCAACATTCTAAAATAGTTTTCCTACAATTATTAGTAATCATAAGAAGAACATCCAGTCATTTTTTCAGAGTCATCTAGAACCAGACAATTCTTCATCCACAGAGCTCTAAAAACAAATCACCTCTTCCGTATACAGAGAGTTTTTTTATTTAATTTCAAGCAATCTGTGTTACTCATGTACAAAATAGAGAACATGTTATCCTTCTGTACAGGAAAGACTGAGAAACCTAAACTGCTGACAGTAAGAACATCATCGATGTACCTCATCAATGTCCTGTAAAGAACACCAGAGGACTGATTTGTAAATAAAACTGTAACAGAATTATTGTGGAAGGTGTTCACAGTATCTGCCTACTGCAGCATGTCCTCAGTCTCCGACCTCAATTGCACCATGCTTATAGTCTCTGATCATCTACTGTAATATGTTCAGTCCGACAGATTTCTGTAGCTTTACATACATTGAATATTATGTGCCACCCTTTGATTATATTAGGGGCCACACTTAGGGCCTCCTACATCCAGCAAACTGACCACCACTTGTGTACATTATATGAAAGGTCCATCTACATTCCTCAATATAATGTCATGTTCCCAACAAATGAGGAGGAGATACTGTACACCATATGAAAGGTCCATCTACATTCCTCAATATAATGTCATGTTCCCAACAAATGAGGAGGAGATACTGTACACCATATGAAAGGTCCATCTCCATTCCTCAATATAATGTCATGTTCCCAACATATGAGGAGGAGATACTATACACCATATGAAAGGTCCATCTCCATTCCCCAATATAACGTCATGTTCCCAACAAATGAGGAGGAGATACTGTACACCATATGAAAGGTCCATCTCCATTCCTCAATATAACGTCATGTTACCAACAAATGAGGAGGAGATACTGTACACCATATGAAAGGTCCATCTCCATTCCTCAATATAACGTCATGTTCCCAACAAATGAGGAGGAGATACTGTACACCATATGAAAGGTCCATCTCCATTCCCCAATATAATGTCATGTTCCCAACAAATGAGGAGGAGATACTGTACACCATATGAAAGGTCCATCTCCATTCCTCAATATAACGTCATGTTCCCAACAAATGAGGAGGAGATACTGTACACCATATGAAAGGTCCATCTCCATTCCTCAATATAACGTCATGTTCCCAACAAATGAGGAGGAGATACTGTACACCATATGAAAGGTCCATCTCCATTCCTCAATATAACGTCAAGTTCCCAACAAATGAGGAGGAGATACTGTACACCATATGAAAGGTCCATCTCCATTCCCCAATATAGCGTCATGTTCCCAACAAATGAGGAGGAGATACTGTACACCATATGAAAGGTCCATCTCCATTCCTCAATATAATGTCATGTTCCCAACAATTGAGGAGGAGATACTGAGATTGCAGGCTTGGCTGGCTTAATTCAGGTTTGGTCTCCACCCAGAGACTGGCCACATTAATCACCTTGCAGGTGGACAGACAGACACATGGAGAAAGCCATATGAAAGGTCCATCTCTATTCCTCAATAACAATGTCATCAATGCACAAAGTTGCAGTGTGATTTGTGTGATTTGTATTCTTTATCTACATTGAATTTCTATTTCTGTTCTGATTTCTCCCACTTGTATTCCGGAACTCAAAGATTTAGAACTAGACCAACATATATGACTCCTGAATACAAGATTCCAACAATTCCTCTAACATTTATTTTAAAATTGTTTCTCAGCAGATGACCATAATGTCCGGAATACGTCTGAGGAATCTTCTGATGAATCACATACCAGGACTCTAAGATCTCACAGTAGAAATACTTTAATAGATCCGTCTATTCCCGAGGAATCTTCTTCAGGGCAGGAAGGAGATCACACAGAAGAGAGTTCATTGTCATGTTCAGTGTGTGGGAAACTTTTTACAAAAAAGAGAGACCTTCTTCAACACAAGAAATGTCACACTGCTGAGCGTCCCTATTCATGTTCAGTGTGTTGGAAATCTTTCACTCTGAAAAACAATCTTAGAAGACACCAGAAGCTTCACACGGGTGAGCGTCGTCCCCTTTCATGTTTAGAATGCGGGAAATGTTTCACTAGCAAACAAAACCTTCTTACACACCAGAACAGCCATATGGGTGTGCGTCCCTATTCATGTTCAGAGTGCGGGAAATGTTACACTAGCAAACAAAACCTTCTTATACACCGGTACAGTCACACAGGTGAGCGTCCCTTCTTGTGTTCAGAGTGCGGGAAAGGTTTCACTGTAAAAGAAAAACTTTTTAGACATAAAAAAAGTCACACAGGTGAGCGTCTTTTTCCATGCTCAGAGTGCAGGAAATGTTTCACTACCAAAGAAAGTCTTCTTACACACCAGTACAGGCATACGGGTGAGCGTCCCTATTCATGTTCAGATTGCGGGAAGTGCTTCACTAGCAAACAAAACCTTCTTACACACCAGTACAGTCACACAGGTGATCGTCCCTTCTCGTGTTCAGAGTGCGGGAAGGGTTTCACTGAGAAAAGAAATCTTATTAAACACCAGAAGCTTCACACGGGTGAGCGTCCCTATTCATGTTCTGAGTGTGGGAAAGGTTTCATTGTAAAAGCAACCCTTCTTGTGCACCAGAGAGATCACACAGGTGAGTGTCCTTATACATGCTCGGAGTGTGGGAAATGTTTCAAATGGAAATATTCATTCGATATACACCAGAAGGTTCACACAGGTGAGCGTCCATATTCATGTTTAGAGTGTGGTAAATCTTTCAGGTCAAAAGGAAACCTTGTGTATCACCAGAGAATTCACACAGGTGAGCGTCCTTATTCATGTTCAGAGTGCGGGAAATCTTTCTCGCAGAAAGGACCCCTTGTGTATCACCAGAGAATTCACACAGGTGAGCGTCCATATTCATGTTCAGAGTGCGGGAAATCTTTCACGTCAAAAGGACACCTTGTGCATCACCAGAGAATTCACACGGGTGAGCGTCACTCATGTTCAGAGTGCGGGAAATCTTTCATGACAAAAGGTAACCTTGTGCAACACCAGAGAACTCACATGAGATAACGATCTTTCTCATGATAACAGTGGTGTGTTGGGGGAGGGGCGGAATATATTGAATGTTTTTCAGGTTCGGTTTGATAGATCTGAGTCTGCAGGGATTGAATTCTAGTAATATGATCCTCTAAACATACAGAGATAACTCGGTCCCGCACTCACACAGACCGCACCATACAACTAAACTATGTTAATACATGGCCAGATATGACAATACATGGACAACATTTCTTATTGGTTGATATCGGTTTCTGCACATTATTGGTCTTTTTATGTTTTACTGAAGAAGCCGGCTTCTCATTGGTTCAACAAATAATAAATACACTTTATGGTTTATTATCTTCAATTATAAAGGTTTTGATTTAGATTCTATCTCAGTTTTTATTGTTTATTAACCACTTGAAGACCGCCATGTTATTCCCCTTCCTGTATACGCCATTCTTTAGTTTCCAGCACAGTGATCATTTCACTGACTTTTTAAAAAAAAAAATATATGGGCCAGATTCAGGTAGATTGGAGCATCTTTGCTCCAGAGTAACGCTTCTCATTTGCGTTACGCTGCAGAAATTTTAGGAGCAAGTGCTGTCATTCACGAAGCACTTGCTCCTAAAGTTGCGGCAGCGCATCGCAAATGAGCCGGCGGAATTCAAATTGGGCGGGTACGGGGCGTGCAGTATGCTAACTAAGCGCGATCCCGCCGCCAACGTACTGCGCATGCGTCGAGTGTCAAAACATCCCCGTGCGCATGCTCCAAATTCTGTGAATGAACGTCAATGACGTCACATTCACATTCATGAACGTTTTACGCAAGCGACTTTTTTTTTTTTTTTCCGACGCGATGACGACGCCTATACCTAACATAGGATATTCCAACCCCATGTAGGTATAACTATGCGCCGCGTATCCCGTACGGAAACGTCGTAACGTCACTGCGTCGCGCCGGAATGCGATCGTGAATTGCCGATTTCCGCTCATTAACATATTTTTTTAGCAGAAATCAGCGGGAACGCCCCCGGCGCCATTTTTAAGTTGAAGTAACGATGCGATGGCGAAACTCAGTTACGCTGCTCGCATCGGAGCTTCAACCCGGCGTTTCTTGTTTTCTGGTTATAGAAAACAGAAACGCCGGCTTAAAGTGACAGTTAGGCTGGCGGATCACTGGATCCGCCAGCCTAACTCTTCATGAATCTGGCCCATAGAGAATAAATAATCTTTCTTCATAAATTTAGGGCAAAGTAAATTTTTCTACATTTCTTTGGTAAAATACAAATCCATGTATATTATCTACTCAGTGTGAAAGTTATAAAGTCTACAATGTATAGTGTATATATTGAAAATTAATCAATCCCGATGTTCTGACTGAATATCTAAATTCTTGACACACAGGATCACTTTTCGGCATGAAAAAAAAATTCATTTTCAGCATGTCCAAAAACGTTTTTCCAACTTCATCATTAAAAACGATGTTGCCCACACACCATCGTTTTTGAAAAATGATCTAGCAAAGCGCGGTGACGTACAACACGTACGACAGCACTATAAAGGGAAATATCTATTCACCTTGGGGCTGCTTTTAGCTGATTCCTTGTTAGTAAAAGACGGTTTGCGCTTTTTTGTCTGTTACAACGTGATGAATGTGCTTACTCCATTATGAATGGTAGTTTTACCAGAATGAGCGCTTCCATCTCATAACTTGCTTCTGAGCATGCGCGGGTTTAAAACATCATTTTAGCCCACACACGATCATTTTTTACAACACAAAAAGTTACATTTTCAAAAACGACATAAAAATTAAGCATGTTCGATTTTTTTTTCCCTTTTTCAGAAGACAAAACACGATGTGAAGCCCACACCGTCACACACGCCCCCTTTTTAAAAATGTCATTTTATTTCATCACAAAAAACGACCGTGTGTACGCGGCACAAGTCTCTGAAATGGCAGGGCAGTACAAATACCCCAAATGACACCTTTGTTGGAAAGCAGACAGTCCAAGGTATTTAGGAAGAGGCAGGATGAGTTTTTTGATGTTGTACATTTTCTCCACACTCTCTTCTGGAAAATAAAGAAATTAATTAAAATCTGATTTTATTTCACAAAAGTTGTCATTTTAACAAGTTATTTTTCACACACAACATGTTTATACTTAGAATTACACCACAAAACACATTCTTCCACACTTTCCAAGCATGGGGATACCACATGTGTGGGACTCTTTGTTCTGTCTGGATGCATAGAGGGGCCCAAAATCCAAGGAGCACCTTCAGGCAAATAGTGCATCTGATTTCCTGACTATGTATATCATTTCTTGAGAAACTAACGTGCCAGGATAGGAAAAACACCCACAAAATCACCACATTTTGGAGAGTAAATACCTCAAGGTATTTTTTCATAGGCATGATAAGTCTTTTAACGATTACATTTTTCTGCCATAAGTTTTAAAAAATATATAAAAATAAAACATTTTTTTTTTTTTACAGAAAGCTGTCAATCAAGAAAATATAACACACACATTATTGTCACAATTAGAATTTCACTCCAAAATGCATTTTAGTACTTTCACCTAGTATGGTGATACCACATATGTGTGACTTTCCTCCTAATCACATAGAGGCCCAAAATCCAAGGCGCACCTTTAGGCTTTAAAGGGTCATACTGTAAATTACACATTTAATTTCCTGTCTATGAATCACATTTTGGAGTCCCTGGAGTGCTGATAATCGGTGAGTCTGGATCAGGAACCCTGTTACTGGCTGCACTCATCTGCTGACTGTGTGTCGGGGTTGCGACAGTCAGGAACACTGTTGCTGGTTGTGCTGATCTATTAACATTGTACTGGGGTGGCAGCAACCAGGAACACTGTGGCTGGTGACTTTGTACTGGGGTGGCTAACAATCAGGAACTCTATTGCTGGTTGCTCTGGTATGGTGATACTGTACTGGAGGTGGTAGTAATTAGGGACATTGGTTTGCTGCTCTGGTGACACTGTACTGTGCCAATCACTGGGATAACATTGTTTCCTCCCACAGCCAATCGATGTAAGAAGAAACAGAGTTGTGGCTCCAACATGAAGCCTTTATTTTCATTTGTGATGGCTGTGGTTGGTCACAATGATCACATGCGACATGGCCAACTTCATTGGTCCTGTGTTCTGCGATCTGCCATGTCTGATGGACTCGCTGATCATGGCTCTAGAGGGCGCACATGAGCAGTGCAAAATAGTGGCCATTCTAAAGCAGCCCATTACCTTTAGGAGTCAGCTGTCTTGTCCTTGCTGTTTTTATATAACTGCGGTATGACATGGAACTTTACCCGAAACAACGTCATACAATACAGAATACATTTTATTAATCCCAAAGGGAAATTATTACTGGAGGTAATAATAAATAAAAAATTGCTGAGCAAGAAACATATATTCCACATGAATAATTATGCTACCAAATTAAACGTACAATGTAAATTGTCTCCAGCATTGCTCCTATTGTTTCTGGTCAGAGGCGGCCATTTTGCTTAAGCTCAGAGCCCCTGAGCAGCCGATTGTCCTCTACAAATTCTGCACCATGCCTGGAAAAAAAAGAGCAAGTGAGCATGTGCAGAGAAGGGTGAGATAATTATACATTATTATTATTATACAGAATTTATATAGCGCCAGCAGTTTACTCAGCGCTTTACAATAGATGATATATTACTGGATTTTAAACACTGATAGGCACTTATTTTTTATATTTTATATAGCTGTATGTACGAAAAGAAGCCAGCCTGAGGTGATCTATCAGGACCGAATTTTCTGACTAAAGTTCCACTTTAAGCAACAAAGCTAAAGAAAAAAATCAAGCAGCACCTGTCAATGAATTTAAAAACATCGGCTGCAGTGCGTATTTTGTGCACAAGGTGGTGATCTCACTTATTGTCCATGGAATGCAGAGACAGGAAGTGATAGAAGATACAAACAGGAAGTGATGTCAACACAGACAGGAAATGTAATCTACAGACAGGAAGTGATGCCATCTTTAGAGTAGAAAGCATGCTGGAAGAAGAGAGAGATATTCCTGCAACCGGCAGCAGAGACGGTAATAAGATATTATTATATATTTACAGCCAGTAATCCCCGTCATGTCCGTCCTCATCCTCCATAGCCATCTCCAGATAATGATGATACAAACGTATATAGATAGGGTTGCCACCTGTCCGGGATTCACCTGGACAGTTCGGGTTTGGAATCATGCGTTCGGGTTTCAGACCACCTGAAACCCGGACACATTCTTCAGATCAGACTTTGGCTTCCCAGCAGGGTGGCTGCAGTTGTGTATGCCGAGAGTGTCTGTTACACTCTTTCCTACTGCTCAAAGCCATTACCTGTCAATTCCCCCTCCCACCACACAGACGGGAGAGGAGAGAGGGCTTGATCTGCAGCTCTTCCTCCTGCCCCTACCCCTCTGTGTCTGCCCACACTCCAATCCCCACTGCTGTGCCTCAGAAAAGCAAAGTGGGGGCCGGAAATTTAAAGTCCAGCAGCCTCATCTACATCTAGGGGTGAGTGAGCTCTACATCCATCCCTGTCTGCGACTGAAGTTTCACCCCCCCTTCTCGCTCCTGCTTTTGAGTGAGTACACTAATGTAAATCAGGGTTGTCAGAGCACCCCTTACATCAGAGTTCCCCTTTACACCAGAGGCCACAGTGTTCGCCCTTAAGCCCAGGTTCACACAGGGCTGCGGGAGTGAAGCCATGCGAGTTCAGCTGATCTCACACAATTTCACTTCCGCTGGCAGTCCCGATTTCTCCGCGATTTAAGAGACATCTGTGCAGGTTTCTGCACAGATGTCAATGTATATCACGGCCCGAAATCTCAAACAGTAGTACAGGAACTACTTTTTTAAATCGGTGCAGCGCCGCAGATGCGGCGTGTCATTGCCAGCAAATGAGATACGATTTGACATGTGACATCGCATCTCAAATTGTACCAAATCGTACCCAGTGTGAACCTGGGCAAAAATCAGGGTTCCCAGAGCATCCCTTATGTTAGAGTCCCCAGAGTTTTTCCCTTACTGCAGAATCTGCCCCCCCCCCCCCTTTACAATGTAAGGAAACTCTAATGTAAAAGGGGAACTCTGTGGACTCTGATGTAAAGGAGACCCTTGTGCTTAACTTCAAAATATATGCATAGCTTATAGATATATAAAAAAATTAAAAATTCTGTGCGCCGCTAAAGTGTCCGGGTTTGACTTGAAGAAAAGGTGGCAACCCTATATATAGAGCATTGTAATATTTACATAGATACATCCTAAATATAGAGCCATTTATCCAACTGTCCATCTAGAAGCCAGGTACATACTAGACCATATTTATCCCAGTACAGTCCAGATAATTCTCAGTTTGTTATCTGTCCATATATATCAGGAAGAGGTGAGTAATGCCCCATACACACAATTGGAATTTCCGATGGAATATTTTATCGGAATTCCATTCAAGCTGTCTTGCATACACACTGTCAGACCAAATTCCGACCGTCCAAAACGCGGTGACGTAGAACACTACGACGAGCCGAGAAAAATAAGGTTCAATGCTTCCGAGCATGCATCGAGTTGATTCTGAGCAGGCGTGGGTTTTTTCACCATCGGAGTTGCACACAGACCATAGGAATTTCCTATCTCCCCCCCCCCCCCATCAAGAAAAAAAAACACAGATGGAAAAAAGTCCGATGGGGCCCACACACGATCGGAATTTCTGATAAAAAAAAGCCCATCAGACTTTTTTTAATCGGAAATTTCGATCGTGTGTACGCGGCATACGAGTTTGGGAGGTCATATGACATCATTTTTATTTCTATTAAAATACAAGCCTGATCAGAGAGGTGAGGAGGATTCTGGGACATGTGTGGTAATCACTGTTATTACTTTCTATCTTTACACAGGATCTTTAAGTGGTGAAGAAAATATCTGGTGAGCCATTAACACCCAGCGGCTGGGAGGAGTGGGAGTATTTAGAAGGACACAAGGATCTCTACAAGGACGTCATGATGGAGAATCAGCCGCCCCTCACATCACCGGGTAAGAGGAGACTTTATTGTAAAGGAGAGAGCAGTACGGAGGGTCCACCTAGATCCCCCATCATCTGATAAACACATAGAAACAATGTATTCAGTCAGTGTGTGTGTTTCCTACAGATGGATGCAGTAATGGGAACCCACCAGAGAGATGTCCCCGTCCTCTGTATTCCCGGGATTCCACACAGGAAGGTCACACCATCCCCCACCATCATCAGGTAGGTGGGACTGAGCATGTAGATCCAAAAATGTATTCCAAGTTATGAGGGGACATTTTTCTTTGTGACTAGTTCCTTTTTATACAAGTATTCTACCATCTTTGGGTTTAGGGTAAAGAACTAAAAGACATCAAAGATGAGATTAAGGAGGAAGAAGAAGAAGAGAGGTTGGCAAATACAGATTCCTGGGATTCCACACAGGAAGATCCCACCATCCCTCACCATCATCAGGTAGGTGGGACTGAGCAACTAGAACTCTAGAGAATTCTGAGCTATGAGGACATTATTCTATGTAATCTATTGTTCCTTTTTATAAATGTATTCTATCATCTTTTGTGTTTAGGGTGAAGAACTAAAAGAAATCAAAGATGAGATTAAGGCGGAAGTAGAAGAGAGGTTGGTGAGTGGAGATCAGCAGTCTATGGAGGAGGGGGAGATGATTACGGAAAGTAAACAGGAGGAATCTTCTCTACATATGGACACAAGTGAGTAATAAACAGGGGTCAAGTCCTGGGGGAAAAAAGTGTGGGAACTCCCACCCAAGATCCACTCCCCCCACAAAAAAAATAAAAAATTATACGCTCATATGCATAATTACTAAAGCGCATGTTTTTTTTACGATCCACTGTACTTTAGTAATCCTTTATGTTACTGGCCGCTTCCTGTATATGGATTCATCGGGTAGTGTGCGGGTATTCTGTCACTTCCTCGATGCCGCAATGTCTCCTGGGAACTTTTGTCATTGTTCCCAGGAGACATTGCGGAGGTCTACCACAAGTTATCACGGGATTTACAAAGAACTTTAGGCAAGTACCCGCATACTACCCGATGAATCCATATACATGAATCGGGCAGTAACATAAAGGATTACTAAGGTTCGTCTGCCCCTGACAGTGACTCGAGCTGGGCATCGCCGCTTAGTGAAGGATTGGGTCGGGCGTCTCGACTGCTCTAGTCCTGCAAATGGGAACACTAAATATAGAACCAGTTCCCATTATTATTTTACTTCTATGAGTATAAAGTTTGTATTTACATTGTTACATCAGAGGAGAAAATGTCGATGTCTACTGAATTCACCCAGGAGAAAAATAAAAATGTCAAAGCAGCAGCTGACCCCCAGGACAGTAGAATGTCCATATAAAGCTCGGCCTAATCTTCTTTAGGTTATAAAGTTTCCTTCCTGATCCCAAAAGGCAATCAGATAGCTCACCAGATCAACATTCTAAAATAGTTTTCCTACAACTATTAGTAATCATAAGAAGAACTTCCAGTCATTTTTTCAGAGTCATCTAGAGCCAGACAATTCTTCATCCACAGAGCTCTGAAAACAAATCACTCCTTCCGTATACAGAGATTGTTTTTCTATTTAATTTCAAGCAATCTGTGTTGCTCATGTACAAAATAGAGAACATGTTATCCTTCTATACAGGAAAGACTGAGAAACATCAACTGCTGACATTAAGAACATCATCGATGTACCTCATCAATGTCCTGTAAAGAACACCAATCTGAGAGGACTGATTTGTAAATAAAACAGAATTATGATGGAAGGTGTTCTCAGTATCTGCCTACTGCAGCATGTCCTCAGTCTCTGACCTCATTTGCACCATGCTTATAGTCTCTGACTATCTACTGTAATATGTTCACAATCCGACAGATTTCTGTAGCTTTACATACATTGAATATTATGTGCCACCCTTTGATTATATAAGGGGTCACACTTAAGGCCTCCTACATCCAGCAAACTGACCACCACTTGTGTAAATCATATGAAAGACCCATCTCCATTCCTCAATATAATGTCATGTTCCCAACAAATGAGGTGGAGATACTGTACACCATATGAAAGGTCCATCTCCATTCCTCAATATAACGTCATGTTCCCAACAAATGAGGAGGAGATACTGTACACCATATGAAAGGTCCATCTCCATTCCTCAATATAACGTCATGTTCCCAACAAATGAGGAGGAGATACTGTACACCATATGAAAGGTCCATCTCCATTCCCCAATATGACGTCATGTTCCCAACAAATGAGGAGGAGATACTGTACACCATATGAAAGGTCCATCTCCATTCCCCAATATGACGTCATGTTCCCAACAAATGAGGAGGAGATACTGTACACCATATGAAAGGTCCATCTCCATTCCTCAATATAATTTCATGTTCCCAACAAATGAGGAGGAGATACTGTACACCATATGAAAGGTCCATCTCCATTATTCATTATATTTCCAAGAAATGAGGTGGAGGAAGGTCCCTCTCTGTTCCTCAATAACAACGTCATTAATGCACAAAGTTGCACAGTGTGATTTGGGTGAATTGTATTGCTAAACCACTTTGAATTTATATTTCTGTTCTGATTTAGAATTAAACAAACATATATGATTCCCCGGGGTGTATGTAATTTAGGTACTTCAGCCACGCCACACAGGCCCAATTCCCGACGCCACCCAGACTGACTATGGATCCCCGTTGAGGAATTGCTAGCTCAAGAAAAACTGCAAAAACCCTTATCTGCCTTATACCTAGAACTATTGAGCCCTGACTCCACCGATATGTATAGACTTTGGGATCAGTGAAAGGTGGACATACCGAACATAGATAGAGGATTGGGATGACTGCTAGGCGGACAATACTGCCTTACTACTATCCTCCAAATGGTTGATACAGGTCAAATTCCTACATCGGGTTTACTACACTTCCCAACGTCTTCATAATGTATACCCACAATGATCACAAGATTGTCCCCGGTGCCAGAACAACGTAGGTTCCTACTACCATATGTTTTAGAGCTGCCCCAAAACTGCCAGGTACTGCGCCGAGGTAGCGGACTCTATTAACGACCGCCTCCAACGGCATCCAGGATGATGATCAGAGGCCTTGCTACTAACCCAGGGTTCAACATAATCCGGGCGCCCGGTCGCAATTGCGACTGGAATTGGCGCCCGGGGAAGGAAGCTTAGACCTGCAGAAGGCCACAAAGCCGCGGCCTCATTTACCGGCCGGTACGGCCCGAAGCGTTCGCACGGCGGGTGTGTCTCCGTGCTCCCCCACTGTGCGATCACGTCAGGCCGCACTGGCCTGTAATTGAGGCCACGGCTTTGCAGCCTTCTGCAGGCCTAAGCTTCCTTCTGTGATCTGGCTCCATCTTGTGCTGGCCGTTGGCATGACAGACAAGTAAACCAGCAATTTAAATGGAGCTTCTCCAGTGTTTTCACTGTCATCTCCTTCCCTCTAATTAGAACCCCCAAACATTATATATATTTTTTATTCTAACACCCTAGAGAATAAAATGGCAGTCATTGCAACACTTTCTGTCACACCGTATTTGCGCAGCGGTCTTACAAGCGCACTTTTTTGAGGAAAAATTTTTTTTTTTATTTTTTTTTTTTATTAAAAAATAACAACAGTAAAGTTAGCCCAATTTGATTTTATATTGAGTAAATTGATACCCAACATGTCACGCTTCAAAATTGCGTCTGCTCGTGGAACGGCGACAAACTTTTACCCTTTAAAATCTCCATAGGCGGCGTTTAAAAAATTCTACAGATTACAGGTTTTGAGTTACAGAGGAGGTCTAGAGCTACAATTATTGCTCTCGCTCTACCAATCGTGGCGACACCTCAAGTGTGTGGTTTGAACACCGTTTACATATGTGGGCGCTACTCACGTATGCGTTTGCTTCTGCGCGCGAGCTCGGCGGGACGGGGCACGTTTTCTGGCTCCTAAATTCCAAGCAAATTTTTCAAACCCTGTACTAACCTACCTCTTCTTTTATGTGAAGAGGAAAATTGTTCTGCGTTGGAGTGCCCCCTCTCCTCCCACAGTGGAATCTTGGGAGAAATCCATTAATACTGCGCTTCCATTATATATATTAACAGGAACTGCCCCAAGAAATATAATACAATTTGTCAGCCATGGACGGCATAGGTTGGAATGGTCCCCCTGACCGAAAGATCCTGTTGTGTAGGGGTATAGTACTTGCCTTGGCTCACGATTCAGTGGGAAACTGAGGTACCCCTGTTGCATAGTTGTTATCCCCATCTGAAATCTTACCTGTATTCTATCTGTTTGATTTGGTCCATTTTGGGCAAATGCCGTATTATGCTTTGACTTTTTCTCACAATAAAAAAAAAAACATATGACTCCTGAATACAAGATTCCAACAATTCTTCTAACACTTATTGTAAAATAGTTTCGTCTCCACCCAGAGACTGGCCACATTAATCACCTTGCAGGTGGACAGACAGACATGGAGAAGGCCATATAAAAGGTCCATCTCCAAGTTGCACAGTGTGATTTGGGTGAATTGTATTGTTTATCTACTTTGAATTTCTATTTCTGTTCTGATTTCTCCCACTTGTATTCCGGAGCTCAAAGATTTAGACCTAGACAAACATATATGACTCCTGAATACAAGATTCCAACTATTCTTCTAACATTTATTGTAAAATTGTTTCTCAGCAGATGACCATAATGTCCGGAATACGTCTGAGGAATCTTCTGATAAATCACATACCAGGACTCTAAGATCTCACAGTAGAAATACTTTAATAGATCCGTCTATTCCCGAGGAATCTTCCTCGGCGCAGGAAGGAGATCACACAGAAGAGAGGTCATTGTCATGTTCAGTGTGTGGGACACTTTTCACAAAAAAGAGAGACCTTCTTAAACACAAGAAACGTCACATTGCTGAGCGTCCCTATTCATGTTCAGAGTGTGGGAAATGTTACACTAGCAAACAAAACCTTCTTTTACACCAGTACAGTCACACGGGTGAGCATCCCTTTTCATGTTCAGAGTGCGGGAAAGGTTTCGCTACCAAAATAAGTCTTCTTGAACACCAGAAAAGCCATAAAGGTGTGCGTCCCTTTTCATGTTCAGAGTGCGGGAAGTGTTACGCTCGCAAACAAAACCTTCTTACACACCAGTACAGTCACACGGGTGAGCGTCCCTATTCATGTTCTGAGTGTGGGAAAGGTTTTATTGATAAAGCAAACCTTCTTGTGCACAAGAGAGATCACACGGGCGAGAGTCCTTATACATGTTTAGAGTGTGGGAAATGTTTAACTAGCAAACAAAACCTTCGTATACATCAAAGACGTCACACGGGGGAGCGTCCTTATTCATGTTCAGAGTGCGGGAAAGGTTTCTCTGTGAAGGGATCCCTTGTTATACATCAGAGAATTCACACAGGTGAGAGTCCCTATTCATGTTCAGAGTGCGGGAAGTGTTGCACTAGCAAACTTCACCTTCTTACACATCAGTACAGTCACACGGGTGAGCGTCCCTTCACATGTTCAGAGTGCGGGAAAGGTTTCACTGCAAAAGGAAAACTACTTAGACATAAAAAAAGTCACACAGGTGAGCGTCTTTTTTCATGCTCAGAATGTGGAAAATGTTTTACTACCAAACAAACTCTTCTTACACACCAGAACAGCCATACAGGTGAGCATCCCTATTCATGCTCAGAATGTGCGAAATGTTTCACGTCGAAAGGAAGCCTTGTGCATCATCAGAGAGTTCACACGGGTGAACGTCCTTATTCATGTTCAGAGTGCGGGAAATCTTTCACGTCAACAGGAAACCTTGTGTATCACCAGAGAGTTCACACGGGTGAACGTCCCTATTCATGTTCAGAGTGCGGGAAATCTTTCTCACAAAAAGGAGACCTTGTGTGTCACCAGAGAGTTCACACGGGTGAGCGTCCTTATTCATGTTCAGAGTGCGGGAAATCTTTCTCGTCAAAAGCAAACCTTGTGCTACATCAGAGGGTTCACATGAAATGACGATCTTTCTCATGATAACAGTGGTGTGTTGGGGGAGGGGCGGAATATATTGAATGTTTTTCAGGTTCGGTTTGATAGATCTGAGTCTACAGGGATTGAATTCTAGTATTATGATCCTCTAAACATACAGAGATGACTCGGTCCCGCACTCACACAGACCGCACCATACAACTAAACTGTGCTAATACATGGCCAGATATGACAATACATGGACAACACTTCTTATCGGTTTCTGTACTTTATTGGTCTTTTTATGTTTTATTAAAGAAGTCAGCTTCTCATTGGTTCAACCAATAATACATTTTTTTTTTGTTTATTATTTTCAATTATAACTGTTTTGATTTCAATTTTATTTTAGTTTTTTTTTATTGTTTAACCACTTGAAGACCGCCATGTTATCCCCCCTTCCTATATACACCATTCTTTCATTTTTAGCACAGTGATATTTGACTGACAATTACTCGGTCATACAACACTGTACCCAAATGAATTTTTTATAATTTTTATGAGACATTAAAGCTTTCCTTCTAGTTTTGTTTCTTCACCACTTTTACTATATAGTATAATGGCAAAGAGACAACAAAAATGTAGAATAAAAAGTATTTTTCTTAATTTCTCTCATAAAAAATTTAGGGCAAAATTTATTTTCCTAAATTTATTTGGTAAAATAGCAAATCAGTGTCTATTATCTACTCTGTGTGAAAGTTATAAAGTCTTCAAACTATGGTGTATATATTTGAAAACGAATCAATCTTGATGATCTGATGGCCTATCTCAATTCTTGAGGCCCTAAAATGCCAGGACAGTACAAAGTCCCCTAAATGACATCTAAGTAGACAGTCCAAGGTATTTAGTAAGAGGCATGCAAAGTTTGTTTGATGCTGTAAGTTATTGCCACAATCTTTTTGAAAAAATAAAGACATTAAATAAAATCAGATTTTATTTCACAAGTTATTTCTCACGCACAGCTCGGGCATACTTACAATTACACATCCAAAGCACTTTCTTCTACTCCTTCCAAGCATGAGGATACCACATGTGTGAGACTTTTTATTTGTCTAAATGCATAGAGGGGTCCAAAATCCAAGGAGCACCTTCAGGCTTTCAAAGTGTATAAATGTTGCAGCTGACTTCCTATTACATTTCTTGAGGAATTCAGTGCCATGATAAGAGAAACACCAACACAATAACCACATTTTGGAAAGTAAACACCCCAAGGTATCTTTTTAAGAGGCACAATGAGTCTTTTGAGGTTTTTGAAAATACAGGAAGAAAATTTATATTTATTTTATTCATATTTTTTTTACATCAAAACACTTTCTTCTACTCCTTCCAAGCTTGAAGATACCACATGTGTGATACTTATAATTATATGTCTAGATGCATATGATCCACACATATTCACCCTGCTGCCAGACTTCCATACATCACTCTCCGGTAGACAATGAACATTTATTTGCGTTGTTTTGTTTATTTGAGGGATATAATATATATGTTTTATATGTGTAGTGCCTGGTTACTTCAAAGTTACGGTGCTATTTAAATTTAGAGGGAGATCAGATGTAGTTACACTATGATCTGGTTAATGTGTTCAAATTGGGTCTCTGTCACAGCTTGGCTGTGCTGTGGGCTCATTCTGTTGTTGCTGGGGTGTTCTTCCCAGCCCAGGACAGTAGGTGGCAGCAGTGGAGTCAAGGTTTGGGTGCTCTTCCCCAGCAGCCAATCAGGAGGGTTGAGCCTTGCTGTGCATGCTGGGGGAGGGTATTTATGGGGCAGACGCCATTAGTTCTGGGCCTTCTTCTTCAAGTGTGGCATCTACCTTTAGGGTGTCTGTGTAGCTGGCCAGCTAGAACCTGTCCTGGGTAGCTAGTGTAACCTACATGTATATACAGCTAAACCTACTAAGAACGTAATGTAGAGCACATGTGTAAATGTGAGAGACAAAGGCAGAGTTATTCACTGTGATTTTGTGTTTGGATATTATATAACGGTTGTATGTTGTGTTCACAGAAGCAAAAGGAAAAATATGCCTTTAAGAATCATTTGTTTGTATGGCAGCAGTAGGTAGGCAATAACAGTATAATTCATGCCAGAAAGCATAGAGTTAAGCTTTTGTGACTCATCAGAAGCCTTGGCCCAATCACACCCAATCTCACATTGAGCAGAGTTTTGACCAATCACAGCCAGCTTTGCATTCTATGCTGTCAGGAAGTTTCCAGCACATGTGCTGCTAGTTCATTCCACACAGAGACACAGCCACATGGAGACAGAGCAAAGCAGAACAGACATACAGAGATCAGTTTTATGAAAGAAAAGGACAAAATAGGTATTTATACAGTTATATATATGTTCTTGTTGTAAATAGTGTGATTAGAACTGAATACTGATCTGGCTGTGTGTTCACTTGTAGTTTCACCAAACCCGAACCACTCATCTCTCTTCATACCGAACCATACCATACCATACCTTCATACCGAACCATACCATACCTTCATACCGAACCATACCATACCATACCTTCAAACCCAACTAAGCTAACCCTGCAAAAGCATCCCTGCAAACAGAATTATACCCTTCAGAGAAATCAGAGAATGCTTTGATAACTTACAGAGAGAGAGAGAGAGAGAGAGTAAATACTGAAGAAAAAAATATATCCACCATCTTATGTTAAATGACAAGACTGAATATTTGAACCACCATTTTCTGTTATACTTATTCATCACATGTTTTTGTACATGGACTGTCTGCTGCAAAGCAGCAGTATCTTATATGAAGTTAATAAAGAAGTTATTTTAAGCATTTGGTGTGCTCTTTAAACCTACTGCTATCATAGAACGCCAATAGAGGAATTTCAGAGTAATAGACAGTCTTGTTGGACCGAAAAGTCAGAGATATCACAATTCTTCTAATGCCACAGCGCGTGAGGCACTTCATAATTCTGCGCCTGCCACAGTCTGCACCCGGCGTTATGGCCTACGTGCATGCCACGCGGAGTTCCTGGTTCCGGGACATTGCTGGTCCGGAACATTTGAGCTGTGGCAGGAAACCCAGTGGTCGACTTGGTTCCCAAATTCTAAACATCTCAATCGGTATAGCTGTACGTTGGGGAGTCCATCTGAGGAGAGCCAATGAGAGGCTGCCGATCCAATAGGGTCTCAACCAACCAATGGGGATCGAGGTATCCGGACACTGGGAGGCTGGTCACCTGTCAGTCGGTACCTGAAAGCAACTTGAAGGAGATCCAGGCATAATTCTACCAAGGGGGTTCATCTCCATAACCACAATCAGGAGAGCCTGTGGCAGAGGTTTCTCACTGAATCCATTCCAGGACTGTCTGTGGCAGGGACCTCTCCCAAAGGGTTCCAGTTCATTCCAGGAGGGTCTGTGGCAATGACTTTTCCTTAAAGGTTCGAGCGATACTCTGGCTGCCAGGTCAGTGAGAGAGGCCTGTCCAGGTACGCTATTCTGACTCTAGTAGGAGTGGCTCAAGAAGTGTTACAAGTGGGAGCAGGGCTGTTTCCCCATTGCTACGCCTGAATTTGCTGTTCTTCTTCTCTTTTCAACTCTACCTTCTTCACCACAAGTTTTATTGTTTTTACCCGGCTGGGTAATAAAGAGCACAGCAAAAAGGACATTCCTTCACTTCTGCTATATGCACTATACACCCCTAAGACGGCGTAGGAGCCACGAGGTAACGTGCCACCCAAAACAAACCAGCAGCTCCTCTAGGGGTAGTTCTACATAAAATTTGATTGAAAGTTATGTCCTAATACCAATGGCCTCTGGTGTTCTGGGTTACGCACCCTTTGTTTAGTGAGAATTTGGTGATTACCGGTTCAGGTATTTTGACATACGTAATGTATTCGTTTGTGTTTATGGATTGATTATGTACCAAACATTGTATCTTGTGCATCCCAAAAATCAACCAGCATTGCATATAAAAACAGTGTACGGTAATGGCTGCCTATGTACAAGTGGTAAAGGAATACAGGTCTGTGTTGTCACCTGTAGCAGTCCTTGTACCTGTAAACCAAGCAAACCTAACCTATTGATATTTGGTTGTCCCCAGGAATGCCATGATTACTGACCAGGAAGTATAGGAGGATGAACAAAGGGTGAACAATAGAGTTCCTGTGGTTCCAGGAGTGTAGTTGTCTGCAGGGGATGCCTGGGACTGGTGTCTCGGGAACTTAGTCAGTGGGATACACAGATGGGTCAGGTAGGACGGCAGACAGTAATGTGGTCAGCAATCAGGTACTGGGACTGGTGTAACGTGATCAGGAACACCGTTTCTAACTTACACTGGTCTGGGGACATTGGGAATTGATGGCCAAAATACAAGTACTTATAAGTACTTATAACAATTGGAGATAGGGGCAGGGTGACCTTACTTTCCCTTCCTGCATGTTTGCAGGTGTTCAGTCAGATATGGCGACCTGTCAGAAATGGTAACGGAAGTGACATTCTGTCCTCGCCATCTTGCTACACCTCGCACTCCTCCACAGGAACGATACATGAGAAGGGGGCAAGCGGACATCTTGTTACAGCCACCCGAGTTTTGCATTCCAGTTATTTTTGACAGGAAACAAAGCTTATATGGTGAGATACAGTATTTGCAAATCCATCAAACTGTTTACATGTTGAATTATAAAAGCAGAGGTGTTCTTTCACATTAGCAAACCTGTGAGATCAGCAGGTTTGCCGCTACTTTTAAAATTCAACATCTAAACAGTCCGTCCAATTCCCAAATACTGTATTTTACCTTATAAGCTCTGTTTTCTATTAAAAATAAGTGTGAAATGCAAAACTCCGGTGGGTGTAAAAATATGTCCGCTTGCCCATTCTATGTGTTTTATTGTGGAGGAGTGCGGGGTGTAGCAAGATGGCGGCGACGTAACATCACTTCTGTTACCAATTCTGATGGGTTGCCATACCTGATGAAACACCAACTGTAACGTATTGTCTCTACTTCCTCACAACTCCCCTTTCACGCAATACTTCCTGTTTATACCTCACATTACTTCCTGTTTGTACCCTACATCACTTCCTGTCTCTAGAAGGGTGTTTGGCTGCAGAGTGGAGCTCCACTCCACTTTTTTTTTTTTATTTAGTTGTGAGTCTCTGCAGCCAGACCCCTCTCCCAGCTGCAGAGATTCACAATAAAGTTCAGTAAAAAAATAAATAAAAAAGAAGTGGAGTGGAGGTCACATTCTTCCTCTCATCAGTGGAGCTCCACTCTGCAGCCAGACTACTCTCGAAGAAACACAGGAAGTATGGGCGAAGGATGGGCTATATATAGGATACATTCACTCCGTACCGTGAGAAGCCTCCCATGATGCAGTTCTAACAAGACAACAACATCACATATTGTGTGCGGATCACTCTGACGGGAACTGATGAAAGATAAGCACAGAACGTTGTATAACGTACAATATCCAAGGTGAGAGGAAGAGGAAAAAGAGAGCACACATCACTGGAACACACAAAGAGGGTAATAAGATTCCCTTTCTATTTACACCAATAATTCCCCCCCCCCCCCCCCCCCGTCATGTCCGTTCTCTTCCTCCATAGTCACTGTGATGTCTTTTTCTCCAACATCCACCACTACACACACCTAAAATACTGTTATCAGGGTTCTTTTTTGACATGGGTAGAAGTAGGGATAATTCTGGAAAGTATGAAGTGATCATTATGACTTCCTGTCTTCACACAGGATTATAGAGCAGTAACTATCTGGAGATCCATTAACACCCAGCAGCCATCTTCACAGGACGTCACCCATCACAGTGCCTCCACCTCACTGTCTGACAACAGAGGTACTTAGAAGGACACGAGGATCTCTACAAGGACGTCATGATGGAGAATCAGCCGCCCCTCACATCACTGGGTAAGAGGAGACTTTATTAATTAATTTTTCCAATTAATGAGGAGAAGATGTATACCATCTGAAAGGTCCATCTCCATTCCTAAATATAATGTCATGTTCCCAAGAAATGAGGTGTAGACACTATAGACTAGGGGTCCCCAACCACCAAGCTGGTCCACACAGTAGGAGGTGAGCGATGACCTTGGGCCGGCTCAGATTATCACAGACCAAGGTCGCCACTCACCTACTGTTGTGATCCATTATTACTTTGCCTGTGTGTCCTCTCCTGGGTCTCCCATCCATCACAGTGCCTCTACCTCACTGCTTGACAACAGAGGTATTTAGAAGGACACAAGGATCTCTACAAGGACGTCATGATGAAGAATCAGCCGCCCCTCACATCTCCGGGTAAGAGAAGAGTTTATTGTAAAGGAGAGAGCAGTACGGAGGGGCCATCATCTGATAAACACATAGAAACAATGTATTCAGTCAGTGTGTGTGTTTCCTACAGATGGATCCAGTAATGGGAACCCACCAGAGAGATGTCCCCCTCCTCTGTATTCCCGGTATTCCACACATGAAGCTCACACCATCCCTCACCATCATCAGGTAGGTGGGACTGAGCAACCAGAACTCAAAAATAATTCTAAGCTACGAGAGGACATTCCTTTATGTACTATCTTGTTCTTCTTTATTATATCATCTTTGGGGTTCAGGATGAAGAACTGAAAGATATCAAAACTAAGATTAAAGAAGAGACATTGATGAGTGGAGATCAGCAGTCTATGGGAGGGGGTGGTCCTCTGCATTCCCAGAATTCCACCCAGGAAGATCACACTATCCCTTACCATGATCCGGTATATAACAGAAAAGTGACCCTCGACTGTTTGAGGTTACACTCTGCCTATTGGTCCTCAAGTTGTATTTTTTTTTTCTTTTTGTTGGCTTAGCACGAAGAACAGATGTCTGCGAAAGTTGAGGTTAAAGAGGAGGAAGAGGTGATGACTGTGATGGGTTATCAGGAGTCTACAGAGGAAGTTGGGATGATGGTGACAGCAAAAGAGGAAGAACCTTCTCCGGATACCAGCACAGGTGAGTTCTGGACACTAAAAACAGAAAGTGTTCAAGTATAAGCTGACGATTAAGGGTCTGTGGACCATCACATCAGGCCATATGACCTCTAGAAAGGACGGCATGATGGAGAATCAGCCTCCCCTCATATCACCGGGTAAGAGGAGACTTTATTGTAAAGGAGAGAGAAGTACGGAGGCTCCACCTAGATCCCCCATCATCTGATAAACACATAGAAACAATGTATTCAGTCAGTGTGTGTGTTTCCTACAGATGGATCCAGTAATGGGAACCCACCAGAGAGATGTCCCCAGCATCTGTATTCCCGGTATTCCACACAGGAAGGTCACACCATCCCTCACCATCATCAGGTAGGTGGGGCTAATCAACTAAAACTCAAAATGTATTTTAATCTATCTTCTGTGTAATCTTTTGTTTTTACCAATGTATTCTATCGTCTATGGGGTTTAGGGTGAAGAACTGAAAGACATCAAAGTTGAGGATAAAAAGGAAGTAGAAGAGATGTTGGTGAATGGAGATCAGCAGTCTATGGAGGAGGGGAAGATGACTATGGAAAGTAAACAGGAGAAATCTTCTCTACATAGGGACACAGGTAAGTTCACCCATTTTCTACAACTATTAGTATACAGTATTTGTAATAAGAAGAACATCCAGTCATTTTTATTAGTCATCTGGAACCAGATTATTCCTCATCCACAGAGCTCTAAAAACAAAGCACCCCTTCCGTATACAGAGGTTAGTTTTTTTCTATTTAATTACAAACAATCTATTTTGCTCACATACAGAATGGAGAATGTCCCATCATTCTGTACAGGAAAAACTGAGAACCCCTAACTGCTGATAGTAAAAACATCATCGATGTACCTACCCCACCGCCCAATGTACTGTGTGTATTGAAAACCATTTGAAAGAATCAAGTCTAGTCCTCACCAGAAGAAGCCAATTTTATTTACCACATTAACCAATGTTACCAATTAATGAGGAGGAGATACTGTACACCATATGAAAGGTCCATCTCCATTCCTCAATATAACGTCATGATCCCAATAAATGAGGAGGTGATACTGTACACCATATGAAAGGTCCATCTCCATTCCTCAATATAATGTCATGTTCCCAACAAATGAGGAGGAGATACTGTACACCATATGAAAGGTCCATCTCCATTCCTCAATATAACGTCATGTTCCCAACAAATGAGGAGGAGATACTGTACACCATATGAAAGGTCCATCTCCATTCCTCAATATAACGTCATGTTCCCAACAAATGAGGAGGAGATACTGTACACCATAAGAAAGGTCCATCTCCATTCCTCAATATAACGTCATGTTCCCAACAAATGATGAGGAGATACTGTACACCATATGAAAGGTCCATCTCCATTCCCCAATATAACGCAGGCTTGGCAGTTTGGTCTCCACCCAGAGACTAGCCACATTAATCACCTTGCAGGTGGACAGACAGACATGGAGAAGGATGTAAGAATTTTTTTTCCAGACATGGATAAGGCCATATGAAAGGTCCATCTCCATTCCTCAATATAACGTCATGTTCCCAATAAATGAGAAGGAGATACTGTACACCATATGAAAGGTCATCTCTATTCCTCAATATAACGTCATGTTCCTAACAAATGAGGAGGAGATACTGTACACCATATGAAAGGTCATCTCTATTCCTCAATATAACGTCATGTACCCAACAAAATGAGGAAGAGATATTGTAGACTAGAGGTCCCCAAGCTGCAGACCAGTCCCAGTCCGTGGCCTGTTGATGACCGGTCCACATAGCAGGAGGTGAGTGGTGACTGCAGTCCGGACAGGACTATCACAGAGCACGGTCGCCACTCACCTCCTGCTGTGCGGTCTTAACACTTAGCCTGTGTGCCCTCTCCAGGCCTCGCCTCACCAGCTGAAAAATTTAATCGGCAGGGAAGGGGGCAGGAGATCCTGGATGATGGGTAATGGGGGCTGTGATTGCGGAAATGTAATGTAAAGGGGCACAGTGATGAGGGCTGTGATTGCAGGGGCATAGTGATGGGGGCACTGTAATGTAAAGAGGCACAGTGATATAAGGGGAAACGGACTGTAAAGGGACATTGAATACAAGATTCCAACAATTCTTCTAACATTTATTGTAAAATTGTTTCTCAGCAGATGACCATAATGTCCGGAATACGTCTGAGGAATCTTCTGATAAATCACATACCAGGACTCTAAGATCTCACAGTAGAAATACTTTAATAGATCCGTCTATTCACGAGGAATCTTCTTCAGGGCAGGAAGGAGATCACACAGAAGAGAGGTCATTGTCATGTTCAGAGTGTGGGAAACTTTTCACAAAAAAGAGAGAACTTCTTAGACACAAGCAATATCACGCTGATGAGCGTCCCTACTCATGTTCAGAGTGCGGGAAGTGTTACACTTCTAAACAAAACCTTCTTGCACACCAGTACAGTCACACAGGTGAACGTCCCTATTC
Source organism: Rana kukunoris (assembly GCA_029574335.1). Lineage (NCBI taxonomy): Eukaryota > Metazoa > Chordata > Amphibia > Anura > Ranidae > Rana > Rana kukunoris. The sequence continues at coordinate 180,065,793 of CM056056.1, read as the reverse complement.
ATGTTCAGAATGTGGAAAATGTTACACCAAGAAAAAAAACCTTCATAGACATCAAAAAAGTCACACAGGGAAGCGTTCCTATTCATGTTCAGAGTGTGGGAAAGGTTTCCCTGGGAAAGGAACCCTTGTTATACATCAGAGAATTCACACGGGTGTGCGTCCCTATTCTTGTTCAGAGTGTGGGAAATGTTTTGTTCAGAAAGATAACCTTCTTAAACATCAAAAAATTCACACTGGTGAGCGTCCCTATTCATGTTCAGAGTGCGGGAAAAGTTTCACTGAGAAAAATTGTCTTAATAGACACCAGATGATTCACACAGGTGAACGTCCCTATTCATGTTCAGAGTGCGGAAAATGTTTCATTGAAAAAAGAAGCCTTCTTCAACATCAAACAATTCACACTGGTGAGAGTCCCTATTCATGTTCAGAGTGTGGGAAAGGTTTCACTGAGAAAAACTGTCTTAATAGACACCAGAAGATTCACACGGGGGAGCGTCCCTATTCATGTTCAGAGTGCGGGAAAGGTTTCACTGAGAAAAATTGCCTTAATAGACATCAGATGATTCACACGGGTGAGCGTCCCTATTCATGTTCAGAGTGCGGGAAATGTTTCTTTCGGAAAACTGAGCTACTTCAACATCTTAGAATGCACACGGGTGAACGTCCCTTTCCATGCTCAGAGTGCGGGAAATGTTTCACTGAGAAAAAAATTCTTCATAGACACCAAAGAGGTCACACAGGTGAGTGCCCTTATCCATGTTCAGAGTGCGGGAAATGTTTCACTGACAAAAGAAATCTTATTAGACACCAGATATGTCACACAGGTGAGTTTACCTATTCATGCTCAGAGTGCAGGAAAGGTTTCCCTAACAAAAGAAATCTTATTAGACATCAGAAGATTCACACGGGTGAGCGTCCCTATTTATGCTCAGAGTGTGGAAAAGGTTTCATTACAAAAGAAAAACTAATTGAACACCAGAGAATTCACACGGGTGAGCATCCTTATTCTTGTTCAGAGTGTGGGAAAACGTTCAATCAGAAAGGAAGCCTTTTCAGACACCAGAGAACTCACACGAGATAACAATCTTTCTCATGATAACAGTGGTGTGTTGGGGGAGGGGTGGAATATATTGAATGTTTTTCAGGTTCAGTTTGATAGATCTGAGTCTGCGGGGATTGAATTCTAGTAATATGATCCTCTAAACATACAGAGATGACTCGGTCCCGCACTCACACAGACCGCACCATACAACTAAACTGCTAATACATGGCCAGATATGACAATACATGGACATTGGACAGCACTTCTTATTGGTTGATATCGGTTTCTGTACATTATTTATAAAGTTATAAAGTCTACAATGTATAGTGTATTTATTGAAAATTAATCAATCCCGATGTTCTGACTGAATATCTAAATTCTTGAGTCTCTAAAATGCCAGGACAGTACAAACACCCCCAAATGCCGCAATCTTTTTTGAAAAGTAAGAAATGCAATAAAATATGATTTCACTAATTTTAACAAGTTATCTCTCACACACAACATGGGTATACTTACAATTACACTTCAAAACACACTACTCATTCCAAGCATGAGGATACCACAAGTGTGAGACTTTTTATATGTCTAGATGCATAGAGGGGTCCAAAATCCAAGGAGCACCTTCAGGCTTTCAAAGTGTATAAATGTTGCAGCTTACTTCCTATTACATTTCTCGAGGCCCTGCAGTGCCAGGATAAGAGAAACACCCACACAATGACCACATTTTGGAGAGTAAACACCCCAAGGTATCTTTTGAAGAGTCGTGATGAATCTTTTGAGGATTTCATTATTATTTTTTTTGCCACACATTTTTTGAAAATATAGAAAGAATATTAAATATCTTTTTATACACAAACCTGTCAATTAATAAAATATCGTAACACAGTATAAATACATTATACTACTCAGGTAAGTATATAGAACAAAAAGATTGGGATTTTTAAAGGTGTTGATTAATACACAACTATTGTTAAACAATTAATGATTTCCTGACTTCCTATCACATTTCTTGAGGCTAGGATAGGAGAGACTCCCACAGAATGAATTTAGAGACCTGCTGAGTCTTTTACTCCAGAGCCTCTGGTTTATAGACCAGATACATCCTAAATATAGAACCATTTATCCAACTGTCCATCCAGAGGCTCTGGTTTATAGACCGGATACATCCTAAATATAGAGCCATTTATCCAACTGTCCATCCAGAGCCTCTGGTTTATAGATCGGATACATCCTAAATATAGAGCCATTTATCCAACTGTCCATCCAGAGCCTCTGGTTTATAGACCAGATACATCCTAACTATAGAGCCATTTATCCAACTGTCCATCCAGAGCCTCTGGTTTATAGACCAGATACATCCTAAATATAGAACCATTTATCCAACTGTCCATCCAGAGTCTCTGGTTTATTCTCAATCCTCAGCTACATCTTCAATATAAAACCATTTTTCTAACTTTTACTCCAGAGTCTCTGGTTTTAAATATAGAGCCATTTATCCAACTTTCCTTCCAGAGCCTCTGGTTTATAGACCAGATACATCCTAAATATAGAGCCATTTATCCAACTGTCCATCCAGAGCCTCTGGTTTATAGACCAGATACATCCTAACTATAGAGCCATTTATCCAACTGTCCATCCAGAGCCTCTGGTTTATAGACCAGATACATCCTAAATATAGAGCCATTTATCCAACTGTCCATCCAAAAGCCTCTGGTTTTTAGACCAGATACATCCTAAATATAGCGCCTTTTAACCAACTGTCCATCCAGAGTCTCTGGTTTATTCTCAATCCTCAGCTACATCTTCAATATAGAACCATTTTCCTAACTTTTACTCCAGAGTCTCTGGTTTTAAATATAGAGCCATTTATCCAACTTTCCTTCCAGAGCCTCTGGTTTATAGACCGGATACATCCTAAATATAGAGCCATTTATCCAACTGTCCATCCAGAGCCTCTGGTATATAGACCACATAAATCCTAAATATAGAACCATTTATCCACCTTTTACTTCAGAGCCTCTGGTTTATAGACACGATATATTCGAAATATAGAACCATTTATCCAACTGTCCATCCAGAGCCTCTGGTTTATAGACCAGATACATCCTAAATACAGAACCATTTTTCCTTCTTTTATGCCAGAGCCTCTGGTTTATAGGTGAGCTACATCCTAAATATAAAGCCGTTTATCCAACTGTCAACTAAAGCATCTGGTTTATAAACCCAATGTATCCTAAATATAGAAACATTTATCCAACTGTTCAACCAGAGCCTTTGGTTTATTGACCGGATACATCCCAGACAATATTCATCCCAATACAGTCCAGGTCATTTTCAGTTTGTCATCTGTCCAGATAGGAGTCACGTCGTATAGATCAGGAAGAGGTGAGGAGTATTTAGAAGGACACAAGGATCTCTACAAGGACATCATAATGGAGAATCAGCCGCCCCTCACATCACCGGGTAAGAGGAGACTTTATTGTAAAGGAGAGAGCAGTACGGAGGGTCCACCTAGATCCTCCATCATAGCCGACACTTGTTTGTTTCCATTCTGTTGGGAATCCTGCTGACAGCAGATGAGTCATGGCGTAGCAGAGTCCCAGGCCCTCATGGTGACCTCAAGAGTTAGGGAGAGCTGACAGCCTTCCTTGTAAAGTGGGTTAGCAGGCATGGTGGGTGTAATGCAAGATGAAATCATGGGCACCTGTCACTATTTAAATGCGAACAAGAGATTTATTGGTTCTTAACAAGAACTGTGGGAGAGCGGGATAGGGCCAGGACACCCTTAGGTAAGATGTAAAGTTAATTGGCGGCTCAGAGACACAATAGGTAAACAGCTATAAAGGGAAAGGCCTCCAGCCGGATGCCACGTCTGTATAGGTGGGACCGCTGTCTCCTATGGCAACTGTACTTGTAACAGTCACTAAAGGTAGGTATAACTCTTGGTAACACAGAACAGTTTGTTTCTTATTTCACAGTATCCCACTGTAGGTCTTCAATCACTGAGCTCCCAGTCTCTCATTAGAATTCCAGATACCAGTTGTCACCGGATCTCCTGACCTTTTCCACAGCTACTCCGCTGTATACTCCTCAAGTTTCACCCCCACTAACCTGCTGGGTCCCTGGCTTGGCACTCGGTGAAGCTTTCCCCCTTCTTCACTGTCCCCGGCTTGTGAGAAGATTGCTTTGGTACTTAAGCTTACTCACTGTAGTGTCCAGTAATAAGGTGGATGGTCCCTTAGTGGCGACTGCTTCCCCTTTACCTCCTACCACAACTGGTTCCCCATCCGGCTGAACCTTCACAACTCGGTTTGACTCCAATCCTGCAGTCCCAGCACTACACTGCTTCTCCTGCTCCTAGATTGGCCTCAGGCAGCCTAGCAGCCAGGTGTCTCCGGGATAGGTCTCTGGCTTCCAGGCTAGCAGCCCGGGATCACATAATACACGTCCACCAAGACAGCCGTCCAGGTGGCACAAAACCTCGATCACCTGACTCCACCCAAATAAATAGGCTCTCCCAGCAGGGCAAGGGACTAAAGAAACCCTTGCCTATTGGCTGGGACATCCCATTCATTCAAGATCTGTCCTTGATATGCCCTTATTGATTTAATTTCACCAGCCACAAGAAAGAGAAAAGGTGCAGCAATTCCAGATTTAGAGGGAAGTCAGTAGATCTTCTTTAGCCGCGTACACACGACCATTTTTCATGTCAAGCTTACCTTGCATACACACGATCATGAAAAAAAAATGCTTGAGCAAAGCGCGGTGACGTATTGATAAAGACTCATTCATTAATTTCCTGACAATCTCAGGGCTAGCACATTTCTGCCGGCTGATTTCAAATTAATGAGAGCATGTAATCCAGATAATAAGATTTCACATCCTCATCTTTCAACGTTGCCAGCCAAGAGAAGGAATTTTATTGCCACCACAGCTTTATAAACTTAATGACATCACAAGTACATGCACACAATTGATTGGTCAGTCCATATAAGGGTCTTTCCCTGTTCCATGTTTTTGTTACAAAATTCAAAGTTCCTTCAATCATCCAAAGGCAAGAATTTCCTTTCAAAGTCACAAACGCCAAGCGAGGAGGAGGAGAAGCCAAAGTCCATTTAGGAATGCAATGGTGGGGATGGGTTGGCTTCCTCTTGAAAGTCCTTTCTGTTCTTTTTGGAGTGTAGCATAAAGGAGGGGCTGGTAGAATTAGGAGTGAGTAACTTTAAAAACATCATCTGATTTAAAATCCTCAAGGAAAATAAAACACTGTTGTGGTTCATACATAATTTCATACATATGCATAATGCATATAAAAACAAAGAAACAGTATGGAATATAGGAAAGAGAGAACATTTCAGTGATTCTAATAAATGAATAGACTAAAATAAAATAAAGATTTTAGATAATCCACCACAGTACAACAGCACTATAAAGGGGGAAGTTCCATTCGATTGGCGGCACCCTTTGGGCTGATTATGCAAATTTCCCTTCTCGTAACTTGCTTCTGAGCATGCACGTTTTTTCCCCGTAGTTAAATCCTACACACGACCGCTTTTCACGACGTGAAAAAAAATAGAGCATGTTCTAATTTTTTAATAGCGTTTTTTCACGTCAAGTAAAATGCTCTGGAGCCTACACACGACCATTTTTAACAACGAATTAAAAAAATAGCATTTTTCTCGTCATGAAAAACGGTCGTGTGTACGCGGTATAACAATAAGCCAGGACAATTAGTACCTGGCAAACTAAATTTGTTAGCAATAGCAACCCTGCCTGTGCTGTCCTACTATCCCTTAGCTGACAGCCAGTTAATAAGACAGACAGAAATAGCATTGTGTTTTATTCCAAAACTGAATTTACATCTAGCAATAGGTCTGTAAACTGCAATACAATCAGAGAAACTTAGAATTACAATATGTATTACATGTGACACATTGCAATAAGTACATTTTACTATACCATTTTACTATACTAATTACTATACATGAAGCTTATATTAAAATCATGTATCAAACACATAACACTGCAGTCAAAGTGTAAAATGAACTTTGGGAAACAATAAATAGACTTACAGACATTTGTGTATCTAGGCTAGGGTGACCAGTTGCAGGGGACAGTCCCCGGTTTGAGGACACTGTCCCCGGACCAAGTTTGTCCCCGGTTTTGTCCCCGGATTGGATTTGAACGGGGGTTGGGACAAGTTCAAAGACCTTCAGTGCAGAATAGAAAAAAAAATCTAAATTACACACCTCCACTCCGGCGCTCATACTAGCTCATACTAGCTTGGGGGGGTGTATTTTTTCCATTATCTGTACCCCTTTCTGATGATCATGTGCTGGTCGGAGCGGAGGGAATATTTCTTCAGTTTCGGGTGCATGCCCATTCCGCTCTAATTCTGTTCTTCTGCCTTGGTTCAAGTCCCGGCCAGCCACCTGCCTGGTAGCCAGCCGGGGCCCGTAGAGTGAGACTTGACAGGCTATGAGGCGGGCAGCTAAGAGCAGAGAATCGCTGATTGCCGCCATTACTAGTAAAAAAATATGTCCTCGGATTTCATTTAAAAAATCTGGTCACCTTAATCTAGAGGCAAATTTGAAGATCTTCAGTTATCTGCATAACAACTAAAATGGCTTCTGTAACTGAGGTAAAAACTTTATGTTGTTCAATAAGAAACTTTATTAGCAAAGTTGATTTCCTGTTTCTTTCCTGTGAGAAACTCAATTGCAATTGCAACAGGCAACCACCTGTTGTCCTCAAAATGACAATCCTATAGACAATTTTATAATAGACAGCACACTTCCTAAACACCAGGGTGCTACAGTTGTAGTTGTAAACCCTTTAGAACCACTTTTCATGACTTTCGAATTTGACACAAACACCCCAAATTGTTCGCTATTCGGCGAACACCCGATGTTTACCCCGAGTGGTGATTGGGAACATTGTTGATTTTTACACTGATTTGGTGACACTGCTCTGGTCTGCCAACAATCAGTTACAATATTGTTATGAGCTACACTGGTCTGGTGACACTGGGACTTGTGGTGATAAGGAACACTGTTGCTGTTTGTACTGGTCTAGTGACACTGGGATTGGTGTAAGGAACACTGTGGCTGACTTACATTGGTCTGGCTGGCTTACATTAGACTGGCAGCATTGTAACTGGTGCGTTGGTGTTTAGGGATGAGCTCAATGTTCAACTCGAACATCGGGGTGTATGACCGTTAGCTGAACAGCAAATTTTATGGGACGTTCGTGGCAAATTCGAGTTCTGCGGAATGCCCTATTATGCACTGCTATTTTGAAAGAGCCATAATTGGCCAAAGGCAGGGTGCAAGGGAACTCTTATGTAAAGTAGAACCGTGCAGATGATGAACTAAGGGGGAACTCTGATGTAAGGGGGCTATGGTGACCAGAGACCACCTCATATCAGAGTCCACTGCGTTCCACTTAAATCGGGGTCTGCAGTATTGCCCTTGCACTGAACGGGGGAATCCTGCAAACTCTGATGTAAAGACCAGAGACCACCTTCCGCCTAGTGAATACACTAAGGTAAGGGGGGTTCCCTGCTATAAGGGGGACTTTTATATCAGTGCCCCCATATATTATTGTATTCACTCCCCCTTACATCAGTGACCCCCCCCCCCCCCTCAGACTGGCCTGGCAGCGCAGTCACTGAACTCCTCTCAGGTGCACCGTGCAGGGCTCAGTCAGACGGCTCCAGCTTGGTAGCTCTGGTTTTGTCCTATAGTCTCCTCTTCACAGTCCACACACATCTGACTCCTCTCATGACCCCCGTCCCAGAGGCGCTCCAACTCTTGACTCCCAGACTCCCTCAGAGACTGCAGACATAATAAAAGACAAGAGGTGGTCAGAGATTGCAGACATTATACAAGAGACAAGATAATTAGAGGCTGCGTACATCATACAGGAGGTGGTTAGAGACAGCAGACATCATACAGGAGGTGGTCCTCACCCTGTGGACATTATACAATAGGTGGTCAGAGGCTGCAGTCATAGCACAGGAGGTTGGTAGAGGCTGTAAACATGGTACAGGAGGTGGTCAAAGGCTGCGTATATAATAGAGGAAGTGGTCAGAGACTGCAGACATGGTACAGGAGGTGGTCAGAGGCTGTGAATATCATAGAAAGAGGTGGTCAGAGGCTGCAGACATGGTACAGGAGGTGGTCAGAGGCTGCAAACATAATACAGGAGATGGTCAGAGGATGCGGACATACTACATGAGATGTATAGAGGCTGTAGACATGATATAGGAGGTGGTCAGAGGCTGCGAACATAATATAGAAAATGGTCAGAGGCTGCGAACATAATATAGAAAATGGTCAAAGGCTGCAGACATGGTACAGGAGATGGTCAGAGGTTGTGGCGACATGGTGCACCTTCATATACCCCCCACAGCACTGTCCTTCTCTACCCCCTTTAATATCACCCCCCACAGCAGTGTCCTCCTGTGCTCCCCTTCATTTTCCCCTCACATCAGTGTCCTCTTCTGCCTCCCTTCAGCCTCCTTACAACAGTGTCCTCCTCTTCCCCCTAAACAGTATAGTCATGTCCTTATCTGTCCCCCTTCATCTGCACATCAGTATCCTCTGCCTCCTTCACCCCCCCCCCCCCCACAGTAGTGTGAGTGTCCTCCTCTGCCCCCTTTATATTACAATCCTCACAAGTGTGCTGTGGTAATTGTCGTGAGGTGCCGCCACTTATTTGTTATATTTTATATAGCTGTACGTGCAAAAGGGGCCAGTCTGAGGTGATCTAGAAGGACCTAATTTTCTGACTAAAATTCCACTTTAAGCACCAAAGCTAAAAAAAATATCAAGAAGTATCTGTCATAGGGTGGCCACATTTCCAAACCACCATTCAGGGACACCCCCCTTCCCAAAAATCAGTTTGTGCTGTAACGAATCACAGCACAGTGATTGGACACAAGAGGCGGGATTTATAATTTCTCCAATCACAAGCAGGGGGCGGGGACTGTGCTCCTTCAGGCATTCCCGGCCAGGACAAGTACTGTAAGTGAGTAAAGTGGGGATGTGGTGGCCTTGTTTGGGGGCATTAGTTTGGCTTGGGGGGTGGCTGTGTCAGTTTCATTCCGGGACACTGTATTGTCCTGGAACGAAGGTGCCTGGGACAGACCTGCAAAATGCGGGACTGTCCCGGGCAATCCGGGACACGTGGTCCCCTAATCCAGTGCTAGGAAGAAGAAAACATTTTGCGCCCCCCGCGCGACTGTAAATAGTATCATTTGTCTATAAAATTGTTATAAGTACACCTCTGCATAACACTGTATCCTTATTAACGTATAAGAGAATAAAAAAAATAAAGAAATGTGGATCCTACCTCCTGTCCTTGACCCCTGCTCTTTATGTTCTTTCTGTGCTTCAGCTCTTGTATTCCCACCTGGTGATGCTGCGGATGTATCTTTGCGACTCTGCCTTGATGACATGCCGGCATCCTGCTCTTTCTTCTCTGTGAGTGGCATTAGGAACCGGCGTATTGATTCCTGTATGTCTCCACGGGTGCACTGCATGTGTCACGTGCGTTGGCGGTCCCGTGGTCCTCCGTGTCGGGCTGCTACTGGGGCTGCGCTGGGACAATCTCCAGTGATCGCGCCGCGCTGCTCCCTCTCTCCAGCCGTAGAGTTGCTAGGCAACCGACGCCGTGTGGGACGCCGCTTGCGAGTGAGTCGGATAATCCGATCTGGACATTCAATATGACAATGTTTGCCGAGGTCAAACGAGCCCCCTTTTACGGAGCCGTCGCGCCCCCCCCTGAGAAACAGCCCTAATCTGTCAGAGTTTATAAAAACAGACTGCAGTGTGTATTTTCTCCACAAGGCGGTGATCTCACTTATAGTGCATGGAATGCAGAGACAGGAAGTGAAATCAGATACAAACAGGAAGTGATAGAAGATACAAACAGGAAGTGATGTCAAGACAGGAAATGTAATCTACAGACAGGAAGTGATGTCCTCTACAGACGGAAAGTTTCTTGAGAGTGGAAAGCATGCTGGAAGTGGAGGAAGATATTTCTGCAACCGATAGCAGAGGAGGTAATAAGATATTATTATATATTTACACCCAGTAACCCCCCGTCATGTCCATCCTCTTTCTCCATAGTCACTGTCAGGTCTTTTATTTCCAAAAGATGTTGATATACACTTATTTAGGGCCAGATTCAGGTAGGAGAGCGGATCTTTATTTTGGAGTAACGTTTGTCATTTACGTTACTCCGCCGAAACTTTAGGAGCAAGTACTGTTATTCACATAGAACTTGCTCCTAAAGTTGTGGCGGCGTAGCGAAAATGAGCCGGCGTATTCAAATTGGGCGGGTAGGGGGCGTGTATTATTTAAACTAGGCGCGTCTCTCGCTGATTTACATATTCTTGGCGTAAATCAGCGGGAACGCCCCGAGCGCCCATTTTAAAATTGCAGTTCCGATATGACGGCAAAATACAATTACGCCGTATCTGAACTCAATCCCGGCGTATCTTGTTTTCTGACTAGGCTCAAAGTGTGAGTTATGCTGGTGAATCACTGATACTCCAGCGTAACTCTACCTGAATCTGGCCCATAGAGTATTGTAAAGCCTTGTACACATGATCAGTCCATCCCATGAGAATGGTCTGGAGGACCGTTGTCATCGGTTAACCGATGAAGCTGACTGATGGTCTGATGTGCCTACACACCATCAGTTAAAAAAATGATCGTATCAGAACATGGTGACGTAAAACACAACAATGTGCTGAAAAAATTATGTTCAATGCTTCCAAGCATGCTTCGTCTTGATTCTGAGCATGCGTGGATTTTTAACCGATAGTCGTGCCCACACACTATCGGTTTTGACCAATGAAAACGGTCCATCAGACTGGTGTCCTCTGGCTAACCTATCGTGTGTACGAGGCCTAATATTTACATAGATACATCCTACATATGGAACCATTAATCCAACTGTCTACCCAGAGCCTCTGGTTTATAGACCTAAATACATCCTAAATATAGAGCCATTTATCCAACTGTCCATCTAGAGGCCAGATACATACTAGACCATATTTATCTCAGTACAGTCCAGATAATTCTCAGTTTGTTATCCGTCCAGAGAAAAGACTCCTGTATATATCAGCAGACATCCCAACCTGCAAAAACTATTTTCAGGGATGTAACGCATCACACCGATAATGACCCCCCCCCCCCCCCAATTAAATGCAGCTATACCAGTGCCCATGAAATGCAGCCTGATCACACAAGGGGCTGGGCTGGTGGTCCTGGGGTCTGGCTGCTGAAGGTGGGCTGCTGGAGACTGGGGTCCGGTTGCTGGGGCCAAGGATCCGGCTGCTAGGGTCTGGCTGCTGGAGCTGGGCTGTTGGTCCTCGGGTCCGACTGCTTGGGCCAAGGGTCTGGCTGCTGGAGCTGGGCTGTTGGTCCTGGGATCCAGCTGCTGGGGCCAAGGGTCAGACTGCTGGTCCTGGGGTCTGGCTGCAATGGGGCTGGTGAGGCACCCCCATCAGAAAATTCTGTGCAGACCCCCCTCCCGCAGCATAGACAGCTTCCCCTCAGTACAGACCTCCTCCATCAGTATAGACCCTCCCAGTGCAGCCCACTTCATCAGAGCAGACCCCACTTCCATAAGCATAGACCTCCTAAGCATATATACCCCCTCCATTAGCATAGACCCCCCCCTCAGCATATACACCCCCCTCCATTAGCATAGACCCTCTCAGCATATACACCCCCCCTCCATCAGCATAGACACCCCCTCAGCATATACACCCCCGCCCTCCATCAGCATAGACCCCCCTCAGCATATACACTCCCCCATCAGCATAGACCCCCTCAGCATATACACCCCCCTCTCCATCAATATAGACCCCCCTACACTTGTGCTAGTAGTCCCCCCTCCCATAGTGCCCCCAGCATATGTCCATGTTCAGACCTCAAAACAGCACGGGATATGCACAGCAGTGTGTATCTCCACGGACTCCCTCATCCATCCTGTGTACAGTAGTGTGGGAGGAGCTTCAGTGCAGGGGGGTGGAGGGGCAGGGTACCAACATCTGAGCAGAGAGACACCCGCTGCCCACAGGTGTCACCCCTCACACTCAACTGCCCTTCATAACAACGCCACTGCCTCTGCCCACTGCTAAATTGTCCGGACCAGAAAAAAAGTACCCCTGCCCTTGCAGCAGCCAAAGCAGAATGGGGAAAGCAGTATGGGCTGCCCCCTGCCTCAGCTCGCAGCACCTTTATATTCACATGTAATTCGGCCACAGACAGAGCGGCTGTACTCCATTTGGCAGTTCGGGCTGTTCTATCTGTAGGTGGTTGAGTGACAGGCACAGCCGGGAAATCACCCTGCACTCGCGGGAGACTTGAGATGTCTGTATCAGGAAGAGGTGAGTAGGATTTTGGGTCATATGACATTCATGTCATTTTAGCCACTCTTCACATCACTGGGTAAGAGGAGACTTTATTGTAAAGGAGAGAGCAGTACGGAGGGTCCACCTAGATCCCCCATCATCTGATAAACACATAGAAACAATGTATTCAGTCAGTGTGTGTGTTTCCTACAGATGGATCCAGTAATGGGAACCCACCAGAGAGATGTCCCCGTCCTCTGTATTCCCGGGATTCCACACAGGAAGGGCACACCATCCCTCACCATCATCAGGTAGGTGGGACTGAGCATGAAGACCTGAAATGTATTCTTATGAGAGGAGGTTCTTCTTTGTCACTAGTTCCTTTTTATAAATGTATTCTGTCATCTTTGGGGTTTAGGGTGAAGAACTGAAAGTCATCAAAGTTGAGGATAAAGAGGAAGAGGAAGAGAGGTTGGTGAGTGGAGATCAGCAGTCTATGGAGGAGGGGGAGATGATTATGGAAAGTAAACAGGAGGAATCTTCTCTACATATGGACACAAGTGAGTAATACACACTAAATATAGAACCAGTTCCTATTATTATTTTACTTCTATGGGCCAGATTCAGGTAGAGTTAGGCTGGAGTATCAGTGATACTCCAGCCTAACTCTCACTTTGAGCTGGCGTTTCTGTAAGCAGAAAACAAGAAACGCCGGGTTGGAGTTCCTATACGAGCGGCGTAATTGTATTTCGCCGTCGTATCGGAACTGCAATTTTAAAAATGGCGCTCCTTAGGTAGACCTTCAGTGAGTCCCAGAAAATACAGAGGCCAGCCGAATGTCTAATAACACGAACCAACGTTGCTAGATTAATATGAATGGGGTCAGAGTCAGGGAGGAGCGACAACCAGAACGGTTGAGCTTCCCGTAAACCCGTTTAGGAAATTCCGGACGTTAGAATTACAATACATAAGGGGGAATGGTCCGAGACAGTTCTTGCCTCATACCGTGTGGAAGATACCAGGGGAAGCATCCCGTCATTGCCCAAACCAAGGTCTACTCTAGAGAGGCCTCCATGCGTGACAGTGACATGAATAACATTTCTCCTGTGGATGGCTGAGCCTCCAAACATCCCTCAACCCCAGCTCCAGCAAAAGCAGAGCGAAGGGCGTCGGGCCCCCTTTCAGGTTGGCTGCTAATGCCCCAGGAGTATATTTGTCAAGATCGCATTCAAATAATTATTGAAGTCGCCCACAATCAGGCCAGGAGTACCCGGGTAGAGAGTTAGAAAAGTGGCCAAAGTTTTAAGGTCTTCTACAGAGAAGGGGGGCGGTATATATACATTCGCAATAATGCACTGTAAGTTATCCAAGGAACATAGCAAAAAAATAAACCACAAGGATCAATAAGTGAAGTTGTATAGGCAAAGGGAACATTTGTACCTATTAATACACTGACCCCACTGGCATAGGATGAGAAGGCAGAGTGAAACTGGGTACCAAATACCCTAGAAGAGAATGTCGATACCAGACCCGATAACATATGGGTCTTCTGCAGACAAACCACAGAAGAACACAGACACTTAAGGACATGCATCAACGCCAATTGTTTGACTCTGTCTCCCAGGCCCCTCACATTCCAGCTAGTCAAAACACATTGCGCAGCCATAAGACATTGCAGTACACATTTGGAACCTTTAAATTGAAGGTGAAAACGGAAGGCCCCGCAATATTCACATATAATCCGAAAGGGCATATTATATAGGGAAAAAGTTAAAGGCAGTTCCTAATTAGGTAGACATGACCTGTAAATAAGGGGAATGTTAGTCAGACTGTGGGTGGGTGGTCCAACTGGTCCCCATTCAAAACAAAAAGAACATAAGAAAAAAAAACAAAGAACCGTAATGTCCACGAGGGGCTCTCCTTAGGGCCGGGATTGAAGAGCCAATAGGCAACAGGCCTTGCATAGTGTTCAACAACACAGGTGATCTTGACACATCTTGTGAAAATAGTTGACCGCCTTGACAGGAGTATGAAATTCGAACCACTCAGATCCTGCATATCAAAGCATACAGCGCTGTAGACAGTGTTCAGTAGTGTTGCTCACGAATATTCGTATTGCGAATATTCGGCTCGAATATGGCATATTCGAGTATTCGCGATATATTGCGAATTTCGCGGTGAATATTCGCTATTTCGAATATTCGTATTTCTTCAAATTTTTTTTTAGAACAGATCACATCCTAGAGATCCCCATCGAAGTCTAAAAGCATTGCTGGTATGATTAGAGACCTTGGGCCGAGTAGCTGCAGCGATCATTTTATATTGCCGATAAATCGCAATGCGATTTTTCGGCAATAGCGATATCGCGCGATTATTTTCGAGAAATTCGCAGTATTGTTTTTAGCTAAAATAACACATATATTCGATTTCAGAGTGTTACTGTCGAAATTCCGCAATAAATTTCTCATTCGCATTTTTGCGAAATTACGATAAAATATCAAGAATATTCTGAGCCAATCAGAGTGCTCCATTCCGCATTTCTCGAATATTCGCAATTATTTTGTATTGTAAAATATCACGAATATTCTGAGCCAATCAGAGTGCTCCTTCCGCATTTGCCGAATATTCGCAATTATTTTGTATTGTAATATATCACGAATATTCTGAGCCAATCAGAGTGCTCCTTCCGCATTTGCCGAATATTCGCAATTATTTTGTATTGTAATATATCACGAATATTCTGAGCCAATCAGAGTGCTCCTTCCGCATTTCTCGAATATTCGCAATTATTTTGTATTGTAATATATCACGAATATTCTGAGCCAATCAGAGTGCTCCATTCCGCATTTCTCGAATATTCGCAATTATTTTGTATTATAAAATATCACGAATATTCTGAGCCAATCAGAGTGCTCCATTCCGCATTTCTCTAAATTTCGCATTCGCAATAGCGAAAATTCGCAATCATTTCATTTCCAAAAAATATCACGAATATTCGTATTTAGCGAATATATCTCGAATATTCGACTATATATTCGAGATATATCGCGAAATCGAATATGGCATATTCTGCTCAACACTAGTGTTCAGAAGGCCCTCTGACATCTCCCCAGATCTTTTACATAGAGAGCGCTCTTCTCTATCAAGCAAATTGCAGGTTTGTCAAAGAAATGGACCTCGTCCCTGGCCACCACACGCAGGCAGGCAGGGTAGAGCATAGCATATTGTAACTCCAAGGAACGAAGCCTCTTTTTCACGTCGTTAAACTGGGCACGTTGTTTTTGCACTTCCGCCGAGAAATCCGGGAATAGAGATATTAGAATTGTCCAATAACAGGGTCCCCCCCAAAGAACGTGCTTTAGACAGGATAACATCTCTATCTTTATAGTTGAGCAGTTTTAACATAAAAGCTCTGGAGGGTTACCCAGGGGCAGAGGTCGAAGAGGGACCCGGTGCGCACGCTCCACTGTAAACATTGGTGAAAACGACTCTCTCAAAATTCTCCAGCAGCCATTGCTCTATAAAATTAATTGGGTTTTTGCCTTCCGTCATCTCTGGGATACCAATGATTCTAACATTGTTGCGGCGCAGTCTATTTTTGAGTTCATCATCAAGTTTTGTGGCATGTTTAGCCACTATTAATTGTTGAGCATACGACTCTCTTTGCATGGGGGCCCAAACATCCTCAAATGCTAATGCGCCCCTCAACATCAGAAGTGCGATTCCCCCAATTTCTGCATGTCCTGACGCATGAAAGACATTTTAGCTTTCACCCCCTTAGGCTCCGATGCTAGCTCAGTAATAGAGACCTTGCAAGATGTAATGGCAGTAAAAATGTCTCTTAGTGTAGGCTCAGGCCCATACGGGCCTGAGGACGTGGCTACACACTGCGTGTGAGATGCAGGTGTAGTACTCACTGCGTCCCAGGGTAATATTGGCTCCGTAAGGTCCTCCAGAGGCACGGTATCATCTGCCTCAGAGTGAGATCCACTGCGGTCCTCCGCTCCGTCACCAGGGAGCTCTGGCAGGTCACGAGTGCTGTTTGGGGAGAACAGCTTCTGTGCGGCTTCCCTGTACTTCTCCTTAGCTGACTTGGAGGCCACACCGCCATCTTGGATCGTGTGGTCCAGAGCCGAGTGGGCCGCTGCACCGCGTTTAGACATCCCCGCAGGCCGAGATAATTTCCACAGGATACTGGGAAGAGAACCGAGAACACCAGCTAATGTGCAGGAACCGGGACCGAGCAGCCAGAGGCCGGTAACAGGATAAATAGGATGTTCGGCAGAGCTCACAAGGTATGCGTCCGGCTACATCTGCTGCCAAGCCACGCCCCCAAAAATACATTTTTTAATGCAGCAGCTGACCCCCAGGACAGTAGAATGTCCATATAAAGCTCGGCCTAATCTTCTTTAGGTTATAAAGATTCCTCCCTGATCCCAAAAGGCAATCAGATAGCTCACCAAATCAACATTCTAAAATAGTTTTCCTACAATTATTAGTAATCATAAGAAGAACATCCATTCAATTTTTTAGAGTCATCTAGAGCCAGACAATTCTTCATCCACAGAGCTCTAAAAACAAATCACTCCTTCCGTATCCATCTCCATTCCTCAATATAACATCATGTTCCCAACAAAGGGCCAGATTCAGGTAGATGGGCGCTTCTTTACTTTGGAGTAACGTTTCTCATTTACGTTACTCCGCCGACACTTTCGGCGCAAGTACCGTTATTCAATAGCACTTGCGCGTAAACTTGCGCCAGAGTAACGATAATGCGCTGGCGTAATCCGACGCAAGTGGAAGTGGGTGTGATCATATGTAATGATGGGCGGAGCCCAGCGCAGAGGCTTACGTTCAGCGCATCATCCACGGAGCATGCGCAGTAAGTGAGGCTTCACTCGCCCCCTTGTGCGCATGCTCACAACTTCCGTCGGCACAACTTCACGGGAAACGTCAGCGCAATGCGTTCCGTTGGGCGTTTAAATGCGCCCGTAGATGCGCCATTCCGGCACTAAAGTATATCCTGTTCCCCCTCCCCGCAGTGAAGTTACTTTTGTTCTGAGATGGCTGCTCCCGTTCCCCGCAAACACACAGGAGAAAGCTGAACTCTAAAGGCCAGGAGCTGTCAGCCGTCATCTCGGCTATGGAGACCTATGATGTCTTCCTCCATGGCTGTAAAAGTTGACAGACAAGCATGGACAGAGGTGTTGTCCTGCAAGTGGGGGTGCTCAGCTAGCTCTTATCGTCAGTAACGCTGCTGTAGCTGCTCTCCTGCTGACCTGTGGCCGTCTGGAGTAAAGATAAAGCAGCTATTTGTAGAAATAACTTTGCACCGGACGGACGAGATACGCGCGGCGCATGTAGCCAGCGTATGGTGCTAATCCGTTCGCGAATCGGGAAATCTCCCTCATTTGCATATTTGCAGGGGAAATCAATAGGCGCGACTGATGCGCCAAGCGAAATTATGCGCTGACGAGACTCTGGCGTCGGAAAGTTAAGCCGATCGGAAATGGCCCGTTTTCTGTCGCATCTAGTTTGGTGGGTACGGCCACATAGAAACGACGGCGCATATTCACAGTTACGCGGCGCATATCGAAATACTCCAGCGCAACTCTACCTGAATCTGGCCCAAAGTTGCACAGTGTGATTTGGGTGAATTGTATTGTTTATCTACTTTGAATTTCTATTTTTGTTCTGATTTCTCCCACTTGTATTCCGGAGCTCAAAGATTTAGAACTAGACCAACATATATGACTCCTGAATACAAGATTTCAACAATTCTTCTAACATTTATTGTAAAATTGTTTCTCAGCAGATGACCATAATGTCCGGAATACGTCTGAGGAATCTTCTGATAAATCACATACCAGGACTCTAAGATCTCACAGTAGAAATACTTTAATAGATCCGTCTATTCCCGAGGAATCTTCCTCAGGGCAGGAAGGAGATCACACAGAAGAGAGGTCATTGTCATGTTCAGTGTGTGGGAAACTTTTCACAAAAAAGAGAAACCTTCTTAGACACAAGAAATGTCACACTGCTGAGCGTCCCTATTCATGTTCAGAGTGCGGGAAATGTTTCCCTCAGAAAACAAAACTTTCTATACATCAAAGAAGTCACACAGGGGAGCGTCCTTATTCATGTTCAGAGTGCGGAAAAGGTTTCAGTAGGAAACAAAGTCTTATTATACACCAGCGAAATCACACGGGTGTGCGACCCTATTCATGTTTAGAGTGCGGGAAAGGTTTTAGTAAGAAACAAAGTCTTATTATACACCAGAGCAGTCACACGGGTATGCAACCCTATTCATGTTCAGAGTGCGGAAAAGGTTTCAATTACAAAAAAAGTCTTATTGCACACCAGGGAAGTCACACGGGTGACCATCCCTATTCATGTTCCGAGTGCGGGAAATATTTCACTCTGAATAAAGACCTTGTTAAACACCAGAGGCTTCATACGGGGGAGCGTCCTTATTCATGTTCTGAGTGCGGGAAAGGTTTCATTGAGAAAGCAAAACTTCTTGTACACCAGAGAGATCACACGGGTGAGCGTCCTTATGCATGCTCAGAGTGTGGGAAATGTTTTAAATGGAAGTATTCATTCGATACACACCAGAAGCGTCACACGGGTGAGCGTCCCTATTCGTGTTCAGAGTGCGGGAAATCGTTCAAGGCGAAAGGAGACCTTGTGTATCACCAGAGAATTCACACAGGTGAGCGTCCTTTTTCATGTTCAGAGTGCGGGAAATCTTTCAGGTCGAAAGGAACCCTTGTGCTTCACCAGAGAATTCACACAGGTGAGCGTCCTTATTCATGTTCAGAGTGTGAGAAATCTTTCAATCAGAAAGGAAGCCTTGTGTATCACCAGAGAAGTCACATAAGATAACAATCTTTCTCATTATAACAGTGGTGTGTTGGAGGAGGGGCGGAATATATTGAATGTTTTTCAGGTTCAGTTTGATAGATCTGAGTCTGCAGTGAATGAAATCTAGTAATATGATCCTCTAAACATACAGAGATGGTCCCGCACTCACACAGACCGCACCATACAACTAAACTGTGCTAATACATGGCCAGATATGACAATACATGGACAACACTTCTTATTGGTTGATATCGGTTTCTGTACATTATTTCTCTTGTTATGTTTTACTGAAGAAGCCGGCTTCTCATTGGTCCAATTAATAATACATTTTTTTTTTGTTTATTATCTTCAATTATAAATGTTTTGTTTTAGATTTTATCTTAGTTTTTTATTGTTTATTAACCACTTAAAGACCGCCATGTTATTCCCCCTTCCTGTATACGCCATTCTTTCATTTTTTAGCACAGTGATATTTGACTGACAATTACTCGATCGTACAACTCTGTACCCAAATGAATTTTATATCATTTTTATGAGACATGTAAAGCTTTCCTTTTAGTTGTGTTTCTCCACCACTTTTACTATACAGTATAATGGCAAAGAGACAACAAGTGTAGAATAAAAAGCATTTTTCTTAGTTTCTCTCATAAAAAATGCAAGTTTATAATCTTTCTTCATTCATTTAGAGAAACATTTCTTTGTTAAAATACAAAGCAAATCCATGTATATTATCTACTCTGTGTGAAAGTTATAAAGTCTTCAAACTATGGTGTGTGTGTGTGTGTGTATATATTTGAAAATGAATCAATCCTGATGTTCTGATGGCCTATCTCAAATCTTGAGGTCCTAAAATGCCAGGACAGTACAAATACCCCCAAAATGACACCTTTATTGAAAGTAGACAGTCCAAGGTATTTAGTAAGAGGCATGCAGAGTTTTTTGATGCTGTAAGTTTTTGCCACAATCTTTTTGAAAAATAAGAAATTAAATAAACTCTGATTTTATTTAACAAGTTATTTCTCACACACAGCTCACAACACTTTCTTCTACTCCTTCCAAGCATGAGGATACCACAAGTGTGAGACTTTTTATATGTCTAGATGCATAGAGGGGGGGTCCAAAATCCAAGGAGCACCTTCAGGCTTTCAAAGTGCATAAATGTTGCAGCTGATTTCCTATTACATTTCTTGAGGAATTCAGTGCCAGGATAAGAGAAACTCTGGGCCAGATTCAGGTAGAATTAGAGATACTCTACGCCGCCGTACTTTACCTGGCTCTACGAGGAATTCAGAGAGATTTTGGCCCGTAAGGTACGGCGGCGTAGTGTATTTCTCCCGGCGGAATCAAACTACGCGAATAGGGGGAGCGAGGCATTTAAATTAGGTGCGTTCCCGCGGCGCTCGAACTGCGCATGCTCCGTTCAGAAATTTCCTGCCGTGCATTGAGCGAAATCACGTCGTTACGTCATTTTTTTTTTGAGTAGCGTCGTTTACGGACATTCCTATTCCCGGACGACTTACGCAAAAAATAAAAAATAAATTGAAAGTCGACGCAGGAACGACGGCCATACTTAACATGGGCCGCGTAACGTTAGACCAGCTAATAGCTGGTTTAACTTTACGTAGCAAAAAAATGACGTACGCAATTGCGAACGACGCTCGTAACTTCGTGGATCGCCGGAAAAAGCTCATTTGCATACCCCGACGCTGAAAACGACGCGAACTCCAGCCAGCGGCCGCAAAAAGATTGCAGCGTAGATCCGAAGGCATACGAAGACGTAAGCCTGTCAGATCGAAGCCCAACGCCGCCGTATCATGGTTTGAGGATTCAAACTAGTGATACGGCACGCGTAATTTGAAAGTACTCCTGTCTAACACCAGTTAGACAGGACTTACGGCTCTCTGAATCTGGCCCACTTTTTTAAGAGGCATGATGAGTCTTTTGAGGGTTTCGAAAATACAAGAAGAAAATGAATATTTATTTTATTAGTATTTTTTTCACATCAAAACACTTTCTTCTACTCCTTCCAAGCATGAGGATACCACATGTGTGAGACTTATAATTATATGTCTAGATGAATATTATCCACACATTCACCCTGCTGCCACACTTCCATACATCACTCTCCGGTAGACAATGAACAGTCATTTGCGTTGTTTATTTGGGGGGATATAACTTGGGTGGGGAAAGGGTATGGTATGCCCATAGAACACGTTACATTTGCCATATTTACTTGAATTGCTATAGCAGTTGCGCTTTACATATCTTGGGCAGAGCGCTTAGAAAAATGATGGACTCTAACCTTGACAGACTTGACTTTACGCTTCTCCTCTGCACAGCTTCTTCAGATCGTTACTCCTCTGTACAATTCCTGTTACTGTTACTCCCAGGACTCCTCTCCTCCTGCACAAACTTGACTGTCACATCGTTAGCCTTTCCACCCCATCATCTTGAACTGCGCCAGGCATCACTCTGAATAATCCCTGGCTGTTGCTAGACTTTCTGAATTGTGATAGGCCAGGGGTCTGCAGTATCCCTTCTTGATGACCTAGTTACTTAGCAGCATTAAATGGTTGATATACTGATCCCAGCCAATATGACCTACAAACCATCTGCCCTCAGGCCACAGTGATTTGACACATAACCCCACAGTCTCTCCTCTGGCCTTGCACTCAGCTCCCCTGGCATGCCTCTTCCAGATATCCACTGTGCCTCATTCACCAAACTTCTCCTGCCCTCAGTCCTTCATGAAGAATTTACCAGAACCGTGCGTACCAACTGCTTCTCCAGCTCCTCTGTTCCAGTACACCTCTCCTTGACCAGGTAAGGTGAGGCTCCCTCACTGAGGCCTGCACCCCCCCCCCCAGATGGAAGTGAGCCTCCTGCTGCAGTCTAACACTCCATTCTTCACTTCACGCAGCCAAAAATCCCCCTCCGGTGGGCTGGACCTGTGTTTTTAAGTAGGAGGCCTGCCCCTTGCTAATTCTAGGTGGTCATTGGTCAGGGCTCCTCACATTAACTCCCTGTCACTCCAATTCCCAACCCTGCCCCTCTTCCAGAACATTCTCCCTGGAAGTAGGGGAGGAACACAAGAACTGAAAGACAGGTAGTCACACCCACTGCTACACTTACCACTCCCTGCCCCCCAGATCAAAACAAGCAGGCCTAGCATGCAGCATAGGCCTGCCTAAATTTTCCTGAACAAAACACCTTATCTCCAGCACCTACCTATGATAGAGGGCACCACAACAGTATGGGCTTACTAACAAATACACTCCAAAACACATTCTTCTACCCCTCCCAAGTATGGGGATGCCACATGTGTGAGACTTTTTTTAAAGTCTGGATTGATTATGTGCTCAATAAATGAAGGGTGCATAACCCTGCACACCAAAGGCCATTGGTATTAAACAAGGAGGTTATAGGCTCAGAGGCTTGGTCATAATAACTAATATGCAAGCAGTGTAATTATAAGGTATAAGTTCAGCAGACTCTGAATATTCAAGGACAAAAAACTAAAGCAGAGAAGCACCTCTGAGTGGAGTAAGACTTTGTATTTTAAAAGACCCCACAACAGGGCTACTTAAAATAGATAATAAACAGGCACATCAATAAGTGTAGGTCCAGGACGCCAGGTGGAAAAGGCCACGGGAGCTGCTGGTACCACCAGATGGAATGTGACAGAAATCCCCGTCTGGAGGAGGAAGCCGGCCGAAGTCCTTCCATAAGTGGGTGGGCAGCCAGGAGAAGGATGACACAGGCAGGGCTCGGGACCAGAATGCAACGCATTTCAGAGCATGCGCTATACTTCATAGGGGCATGCGTGCTCCCTTCTCAAGCAAATAACAACATCTAATGATGTGGTGTGTATATATATATATATATATAATATATATATATATATATATGTGTGTATCGGGACACTGCTGCGAGTTTCAAAAGATCCACACATCACCCTGCTGCCTGACCGTCATTCATCCATCCTGAGACAATGAGCAGTCATCTGCGTTGCTTTTCTATATTTTCATTGCAGGATTAACCACTTTAGCCCCGGGCCTGTTTTTCAGATTCGGTGTTTACGAGACTAAAATATTTTTTTTTGCTATAAAATTACTTAAAACCCCCAAACATTATATATTTTTTTTTTCTAACACTCTAGAGAATAAAATGGCAGTCATTGCAATACTTTTTGTTACACCGTATTTGCGCAGCGGTCTTACAAGCGCACTTTTTTTGGAAAAAATGCACTTTTTTAAATAAAAAAATAAGACAACAATAAATTTGGCCCAATTTTTTTACATATTGTGAAAGATAATGTTACGCCGAGTAAAATGATACCCAACATGTCACGCTTAAAAATTGCGCCCGCTCGTGGCATGGCGTCAAACTTTTACCCTTAAAAATCTCGATAGGCGATGTTTAAAAAATTCTACAGGTTGCATTTTTTGAGATACAGAGGAGGTCTAGGGCTAGAATTATTGCTCTCGCTCTAACGATCGCGGTGATACCTCACTTGTGTGGTTTGAACACCGTTTTCATATGCGGGCGCTACTCGCGTATGCGTTCGCTTCTGCGCGCGAGCTCTTCGGGACGGGGCGATTTAAAAAATTTTTTTGTTTGTTTTCGTATTTATTTGGATTCATTTTACCAATTTTTAACACTAAAATAAAAAAAATAAAAAAAATTATCACTTTTATTCCTATTACAAGGAATGTAAACATCCTTTGTAATAGAAAAAAGCATGACAGGTCCTCTTAAATATGAGATCTGGGGTCAAAAAGACCTCAGATCTCATATTTAGGCTAAAATGCAAAAAAAAAATAAAAATTTTTAAATGTCATTTTTCAAATGACATTTAAAAAAAAATGTCTCTTTAAGAGGCTGGGCGGAACTGACGTTTGACGTCACTTCCGCCCAGCAGAGCTACGGGGATGGACGAGGGAAATTTTTTCCCTCACTCGCATCCCCGCTGACCAGACGAGCGCACCCGATCGCCTCCGCCGCTACCGACGGCTCCGGTAAGCGGCGGAGAGCGCGGGAGCGCAGCGGGAGGGGGGGGGGACGCTCGTCCGCCACCGATAACGGCGATCTCGCGGCGATTCCGCCGCGGAGACCGCCATTATCGTTTACCCGACCGCCCACAGAAGAGATGGATATCTCGGTTGTGGCAGCAGCTGCTGCCGTTACCGAGATATCCATCTCTAAAGTGCCGACGTATACCTGCGGTGGGCGGTCGGGAAGTGGTTAAAGGAACACTAAAGGCAGAAATATTTTTTTTTTAAATAATAAACATGTTATACTTACCTCCACTGTGAAGCTCGTTTTGCACAGAGTGTCCCCCAAAGCTGTATTCTGGGGTCCCTCGGTGGCTGTCTCGGCTCCTCCTCACAAAAGCTTTCTACCTTCATGAGAGCGAGCTTGCATTGTGGAAAGCTTTTGCGAGCGCGCTCCCGTGATACAGCGGCGGCCATAGCCGTCGAATGTATCACTCGGCCCCGCCCCCGGCGCGCCGCATCATCCGCTGTGATTGACAGCAGCTCCAGCCAATGGCTGTGCTGCTATCAAACCGCCCAGCCTAGCCAATCAACGGCCAGGCTGGGAACCGAAGAGGATCACGAGGACGCGCCCGGGAATTTCGAACGGTCAGGTAAGTAAAACAGGGGCACCGGGGGGGGGGGGGAAATAAACTGCAAAATGTACACTGTAAGGTGATAGCCCATACTGATAATCTCTGGGACATGGAAGACCACCAAAGGAGGACTAACATACGGTTGGTAGGCTTCCCCGAGAAAGCAGAAGGTACACAACCTGAAGATTTTCTGAAGCTATGGCTTAAAGATAACATGGCGGAACACTACGTTCTCCCGCTTATTCACCATAGAAAGGGCCCATCGGGTACCATCGAAACCTCCCCCCCGGGTCCCACCCGTGCCCGATGATAGCACGTATTCTGCACTTCAGGGATCGTGAAAATATCCTTCGTGCAGCTCGCACGGTAGGTGACCTGCAATTTAATGGGAATAGAATTTCTATTTATCCTGACTTTTCGGCTGCTAACAGAGAGCTAGCTTTCTGCATGTCAAGAAGAGGCTACAGGACTTGCACATGGCTTACAGTATGATGTACCCAGCAAAGCTCAGAGTGGTGGACGAGGGCAAAGTTTTCTTCTTCAACTCTCCTACTGAGGCTTCACGCTGTCTCCACTCTAGGGGGCACCCTAGTCAAGGAAATGGCCATTCAATGACTGTCACACGACTTGGCCTCAGTCTGGATCTTTTATCTTGCAAACCTGCTGCTATTTTGATTGCCCTGTAGTTTACCCAATTGTATTACTGATCTGATGTTCCAGTTCTCTTGGAGTATGTCCTGCACGGATCCACCAGCAAATTGAACGAACTACCTTTTTTTTTTTTTGGAACGTTCCTGTACGGTTCACGCAAAAACTTTTCCCCCCCAAGCCTCCCCTCTCCCCTGTTTTTTGCCCCCCCCATATTTTTACTTTTTGCTTCCCCCCTCCCCTTGGGGGTTTCTCTCTTTTTTTTTTTTTTTTTTGTTGTTTGGGTGTTGATGTAAGGTGACATGGGTGTCTCTAAAGAGGGGGGTGATATAAGGACACACTGATCCTTATATCATAATGTGGGCTGCTTATATAAAGAGAGTTTCCCTTATCTAATAGAGGTCTCTAAGTAGGGGGGTGCTGATATAATAGGGGGTCTCCAAGTGGTCAACTGCAGTTAGAACCCCCCTCCTCGCAGGCTCCCCCAATTAGCTCAGATTCCCCTTCCCTTATATCGGTCCCCCCCCCTCCCTCGATTAGATCAGGGACCCCCCATCAGTGTCCCCTGCCCTGAAAGACCCCCATTAGACTGCCTTACCGAGAGTCGCTTCGAGCCAGGAAGTGTGGGAGCTGGAGCATTTATTCACAGGGCTGCTGTTAGAAATTATTGGGGCCCCCACCCCCTGAGGAGGGAAAGAGGTGGGTGGAAGGAGGTAAAAAAGGGGAAGGTGAGAGAGAGAGAGAGGGGGGAAGGAGAGAGAGAGGGGGGCAAGAGAGAGAGAGGCAGGGGAGGGGGGAAGAAGAGAAAGGGGGGAAGGAGAGAGAGAAATGGGGGCAGGAGAGAGAGGGGGCAGGACAGAAAGGGGGGCAGGACAGAGAGAGGGGCAGGAGAGAGCGAGGGAGGGGGCAGGAGAGAGAGAGAGGGAGTGGAACAGGAGAGAGGGAGGGGGGCAGGAGAGAGAGAGGGGGCAAAATAGAGGCAAGAGAGGGAGGGGGGCAGGAGAGAGGCAAGAGGGGAGGGGGGCAGGAGAGAGGCAAGAGAGGGAGGGGGGCAGGAGAGAGGCAAGAGAGGGAGGGGGGCAGGAGAGAGGCAAGAGAGGGAGGGGGGCAGGAGAGAGAGAGTGGGAGGGGGCAGGAGAGAGAGAGAGAGGGAGGGGGAGAGAGAGAGAGAGGGAGGGGGGCGAGAGAGAGATAGGGAGGGGGCAGGAGAGAGAGGCATGAGAGGGGGGCAGGAGAGAGATAGGCATGAGAGAGAGGCAGGAGAGAGAGGCAGGGGAGGGGGAGCAGAAGAGAAAGGGGGGCAGGAGAGAGAGAGGGGGGCAGGAGAGAAAGGAGAGCAGGGGGCAGGAGAGAGCAGGGGGCAGGAGAGAGGGAGGGGCAGGAGAGAGAGAGAGGGAGGGGCAGGAGAGAGAGAGAGGGAGGGGCAGGAGAGAGAGAGGGGGAGGGGCAGGAGAGAGAGAGGGAGGAGCAGGAGAGAGAGAGGGGCGGGAGAGAGAGAGGGGCGGGAGAGATAGAGGGCAGGAGAGAGGGAGAGAGAGAGGGTGGAGAGAGAGAGGGGGCAGGAGAGAGGGAGGGGGCAGGAGAGAGAGGCAGAGAAAGAGAGGAGGAGAGAGGGGCAGGGGAGAGAGAAAGGGAGAAAGGCAGGAGAGAGAGGCAGGAGAGAGAGAGAGGCATGAGAGAGGGGTGGGAGAGAGAGAGGGGGAAGGAGAGAGGGGAAAAGGAGGGTGGCAGGAGAAAGAGAGGGGCAGGAGAGAGAGGGGGCAGGAGAGAGAGAGATAGGGGGCAGGAGAGAGAGAGGGAGGGGGGGCAGGAGAGAGAGAGAGAGGGAGGGGGGCAGGAGAGAGAGGGGGGGTAGGAGAGAGGGAGGCTGCCCTCAGGAGACAGTGACACACAGCGCGATTTGGAACTCTGGGAGCGATCATTCACATGACCAGCAGCTATGGCTCTAGGTGACCCTCATGTCCACCGTCCGATCCGTCCCACACATGACTTTAGGGTTGCCATGAAATGCAGCCTGCTCTGCCAATCAAGGGACACCCGCCGGCAGCAGCCTCCGCTCGGCCAATCACAGACCCTCATGTCATGACCTTTCTGTCAATCAGGACACCCGCCGGGCTCAGAGAGCGCACCGCTGTACAACAAACAGACACTGTGTGACTGTGATAGCTCGGGCACGGGATGTGCGGCGCCTCTCTCCATATGTTGCGGGCGGCCAGGGTCAGAGATGCGCTGCCACTACATGACGGTGGAATGTATGTCCGGGTTTTTGGCGGGCGGAAACCCGGGCACATGTCTCAAAACCCGGACTGTCCGGGTCAAAACCGGACAGGTGGCAACCCTACCAACACACCTGGATCTGACTGCTGCCACCCTTGGCCTGGGGTGGAACCGACACCCCAGACAACAATAGTGGTCATCTGCAGCACAGCCATGGCTGGAACAGAGGTCCAAATTTGAAAACAAAATAGGTCAGAGGTAGCTAATCCTCTGACTAACCTCTAAATTTAAAGCTCGCTACATATATTTAACTAATCTATAGAACTTTGCCCTAGCTCATGTCTATTTTAGATAAGCTAAGTACCTTTCTCCAACACCCGTTTTAACACAGCAAGAATACAGTATGGAGGGATGTCAAGGGTTAATACAGTATATCCTTCTAGTGAAGTCATATGACACCAGTTACCAAGAAAGTATTAACTCAGCCCTTTTCTTTTCTTAGAACACGCACACGCTTAGTAAACTCCTCCCATCCCCCTCCCTTGTGGTCGTAGAAGCGGAAATTCCCTTCAGTACTGAGCAACTAGAACTCAAAATATATTCTAATCTATGAGAGGACACACTTCTGTGTAATCTCGTGTTCCTTTTTACCAATGTATTCTATCACCTTTGGGGTTTAGGGTGAAGAACTGAAAGACATCAAAGTTGAGGATAAAGAGGAAGAAGAGAGGTTGGTGAGTGGAGATCAGCAGTCTATGGAGAAGGAGGGGGAGATGATTACGGAATGTAAACAGGAGGAATCTTCTCTACATAAGGACACAAGTAAGTAAATAACACACTAAATATAGAACCAGTTCCCATTATTATTTTACTTCCATAGCCTCGTACACACGATCCAACTTCCAACCAACTTTTCCATGGATTTTTGTCTAAAGGGTGTTGGCTGCAAAATTGTTGTGCATACACACGGCCCAACTTTTACATCCAACATTCACCAAACCATGTGTTTTTTCTGCTCTTTACTGTCACCCTTTGGGCAACTTCTGCTATTGTTGGATGATGTTTAGCATTGGTTCTGAGCATGCGTGTTTGTACATCAGATTTTAGTTGGACCAACTTGCGTACACACGATTGGATAAACCGACGTGACAGACTTATTGGCCAACAATTGGTGAGCATGAAGAGCCAACTTTCATCGTCGTTAATTCAGCCAATAATTGTCTGATGGAGCCAGGGCTGTCATCAGGAATAATGGGGCCCCTTACACAGCTTCAGGCATGGGCCCCCTGGGGCAAAGAACCGGGTGGGGGTTGGGGGGTGCTGCCGCCTCAAATTGAGAAGCAGGGGGGCTGCCGCGAATTGAGAATTGGGGGGGGGGGTGCCCTGGGGCCCCTTACAAAAAGAGAAATTAAAAAAATATATATAAAAAAATTATAAAAAAAGGGGGGGTTGCCTGGGGACTTCGGGGCCCGTGGAAACCTCTGAGCCCTTTAATAAAATGAAAAAATAAAATAACCTCAGCCTGGGGACCTCTGGGCTCTTTAATAAAAACAAAAAACGATATATTACTATATATAACTAATATATATATATATGTATATGTAAAGAACATAGCATGACAACCTCCATTTTTCGTTCAGGACGCCATGTTGTAATGGTTTAAAGCAGTGGTTTTCATCCTATTCTTTTTCTCTCCTTTCCATGTATTCTCTATTTGTATTCCTTCTCTTACTCCTTGGTGGAGGGAATGAGATCAGCGGCAGTGCTGGTGGGGGGTGGGATCAGTGGCAGTGATGGTGGGGGGGTGGGATCAGTGGCAGTGCTGGTGAGGGGTGGGATCAGTGGCAGTGCTGGTGAGGGGTGGGATCAGTGGCAGTGCTGGTGAGGGGTGGGATCAGTGGCAGTGCTGGTGAGGGGTGGGATCAGTGGTAGTGCTGGTGGGGGGGTGGGATCAGTGGTAGTGCTGGTGGGGGGGTGGGATCAGTGGCAGTGCTGGTGAGGGGTGGGATCAGTGGCAGTGCTGGTGAGGGGTGGGATCAGTGGCAGTGCTGGTGAGGGGTGGGATCAGTGGCAGTGCTGGTGAGGGGTGGGATCAGTGGCAGTGCTGGTGAGGGGTGGGATCAGTGGCAGTGCTGGTGGGGGGGTGGGATCAGTGGCAGTGCTGGTGAGGGGTGGGATCAGTGGCAGTGCTGGTGAGGGGTGGGATCAGTGGCAGTGCTGGTGAGGGGTGGGATCAGTGGCAGTGCTGGTGAGGGTTGGGGTCAGTGGCAGTGCTGGCGGGGAGTTGGGATCAGTGGCAGTGCTGGCGGGGAGTTGGGATCAGTGGCAGTGCTGGCGGGGAGTTGGGATCAGTGGCAGTGCTGGCGGGGAGTTGGGATCAGTGGCAGTGCTGGCGGGGAGTTGGGATCATTGGCAGTGCTGGCGGGGATTTCTGATCAGCCAACTTGGGTGCTCTTGATGAAGGTCATCTGCTGATCTGAGAACTGTAGTGGGGACATTTAATGGCAACTATAATCACAGGTAGTGTTACTCACTGTGTCTCTGGCTCGGTCGCAAAAAGGCTAGGAGAGTGGTGAGGGCTTCAGGAACAGCCCAGGATTCAGTGACCCCTGGCAAATCGCCATTCGACCCCCGAGGGGGTCCCGACCCCAGGTTGAGAACCAATGGTTTAAAGGAAAGGTTTTACTCGAAACCTTTACTCGAAACTTAGATGGTTATCTATAAGACACCTTTCACCTAGTTATGTATGAATGGAATTTCACCTTGGCTCATGTTTGTTTAAGACTTTAGGTCACATCCATATATTAACTGAACTTATATAACAGGTACTATCTAATAGGAAATGATTAACCTGTCAAGGGTTAATACAGTAACACATTGATTGCATAAATGTGTTGTGTAAGTAAGATTGTCATGTGTAGGTCTTGTGATGTCTATATATAGTAATGGCCAGTTTTAAATGGATGTCACTTATCACCAGTCTATAGATCACTGGTGTTCTAAGATAAGCAACATGCAACGGCAGCCTTTTATTATCTAATCATATTCTAGCAGCAACGTCCGATGGGGCACCCGCCCAGTGACAGTTAGGAATGAGCTTCGAGTTCGAGTAGAACTCATGTTCGACTTGAACATTGCCTGTTCGCCGAACAGCGAACTATTTGGGGTGTTCGCGGCAAGTTCGTGTGAACTTTAGGACCCTGTTAAAGTCTATGGGACTCGAACGTTTGAAATCGAAAGTGCTAATTTTAAAGGCTAATATGCAAGTTATTGTAATAAAAAGTATCTGGGGACCCGGGCCCTGCCCCAGGAGACATGTATCAATGCAAAAAAAAGTTTTAAAAACTGCAGTTTTTTTAACAGCAGTGATTTTAATAATTCCCTTAAGTGAAACAATAAAAGTGAAATATTCCTTTAAATTTCGTACCTGGGGGGGGGGGGGGTGTATAGTATGCCTGTAAAGTAGCGCTTGTTTCCCATGCTTAGAACTGTCTCTGCACAAAGTGTCATTTCTGAAGGAAAAAAAGTAATTTAAAATCACTCGCGGCTATAATGAATTGTTGGCTCCCGGCGATACAGAGAAAAGTCATTCTCCACGGCATTTTTATTTTAAATTTGGGGTGGAGTTTCCCTTAAAATCCATACCAGACCTGAAGGGACAGTTCTAAGCACAGGAAACAAGCGCTACTTTACAGGCTTACTATACACCCCCCTAGGTACGAAATTTAAATTAATATTTCAATTTTACTGTTTCACTTTAAGCATTATTAAAATCACTGCTCCTGAAAAAACGGACGTTTTTTAAAACTTTTTTTGCATTGATACATGTCCCCTGGGGCAGGACCCAGGTCCCCAAAAACTCCCCTGAGGCAGGACCCGGGTCCCAAAAAACTTGCATATTAGCCTTTAAAATTAGTACTTTAGATTTCAAGTCCATATACTTTAACAGGGTTCTAAAGTTCACACAAACTTTTGGTCTGTTCGCAGGTTCTGATGCGAACCGAACCCAGGGGTGTTCGGCTCATCCCTAGTGACAGTATGCTAACCAATGATATTAAGACAAGTATCCCTATGCATTCCTATATGTTTTTGTATGAATTATAAAATGAAATTGTTTGCGCCATATTACAACAGAGTGATTTTACCCTACTACCGTGTCCGTCTTGTTACTGCAAGGTTAAATTCATTCTCCCGGTACCGAAGGGGTCATCGCACCAAGGTGGGCATACTTTAACTTACCTTACATATACTGAGCCATACTGAGTAAAAAGGTAGATGTCAACGACGTTAAAAATGGACATAAAAACATGCTCTAAATTCGTCGTTCTTCACGTTGTCATTTTTAACATCGTAAAAAATGGTCATCTGTGGGCTTTAACGACGTGAAAAAAACGTGCATGCTCAGAAGCAAGTTATGAGACGGGAGCGCTCGTTCTGGTAAAACTAGCGTTCGTAATGGAGGTAGCACATTCGTCACGCTGTAAAAGATCCATCTCCATTCCTCAATATAACGTCATGTTCCCAACAAATGAGGAGGAGATACTGTACACCATATGAAAGGTCCATCTCCATTCCTCAATATAATGTCATGTTCCCAACAAATGAGGAGGAGATACTGTACACCATATGAAAGGTCCATCTCCATTCCTCAATATAATGTCATGTTCCCAACATATGAGGGTGAGATACTGTACACCATATGAAAGGTCCATCTCCATTCCTCAATATAACGTCATGTTCCCAACAAATGAGGAGGAGATACTGTACACCATATGAAAGGTCCATCTCCATTCCTCAATATAATGTCATGTTCCCAACAAATGAGGAGGAGATACTGTACACCATATGAAAGGTCCATCTCCATTCCCCAATATAACGTCATGTTCCCAACAAATGAGGAGGAGATACTGTACACCATATGAAAGGCCCATCTCCATTCCTCAATATAATGTCATGTTCCCAACAAATGAGGAGGAGATACTGTACACCATATGAAAGGTCCATCTCCATTTTTCAATATAATGTTATGTTCCCAACAAATGAGATGTACACACTATAGACTAGGGGTCCCCATTCAACAAGCTGCGGGCCAGTACCAGTCTGTGGCCTGTTGATGGCTGGTGCGAACAGCAGGAGGTAAGCGATGATCGCATTCCGGCCCAGACTATCACAGACCAAGGTCGGCACCTACTGTTATGCTCCAGTATCACTTTGCCTGTGTGCCCTCTCCCGGGTCTCCCACACATCACAGTGCCTCCACCTCACTGATTGACAACAGATGTATTTAGAATGACACAAAGATCACCTGGTAAGAGGAGACTTTTTTGTAAAGGAGAGAGCAGTACGGAGGCTCCACCTAGATCACCCATCATCTGATAAACACATAGAAACAATGTATTCAGTCAGTGTGTGTGTTTCCTACAGATGGATCCAGTAATGAGAACCCACCAGAGAGATGTCCCTGTCCTCTGTATTCCCGGGATTCCACACAGGAAGATCACACCAACCCTCACCATCATCAGGTATGTGGGGCTGAGCATGTAGATCCAAAAATGTATTCTAAGTTATGAGAGGAGTTTCTTCTTTGTGACTATTTCCTTTTTTACAAATATTGTAACATCTTTGGGGTTTAGGGTGAAGAACTAAAAGACATCAAAGTTGAGGATAAAGAGGAAGAAGAGAGGTTGGTGAGTGGAGATCAGCAGTCTATGGAGGAGGGTTGTCCTCTGGATTCCCACAATTCTACACAGGAAGATCTCCAATATACAGAGAATGGGAGATCAGGAGATCAGGTAGATGGGGCTGGGCACAAAGAACTAAAAAATAATTCTATGGGAGAACATTCTTCTATGTCATCTCTTATTATTGGCAGCAGTGTTTCCAGATCTTATATTTTATCATCTCTGGAATTTAGAATGAAGAACTGAAAGACATGAAAGTTGAGGATAAAGAGGAAGAAATAGGTAGGTTGGTGAGTGGAGATCAGCAGTCTATGGAGGAGGGGGAGATGATTACGGAATGTAAACAGGAGGAATCTTCTCTACATATGGAAACAAGTGAGTAATAAACACTAAATATAGAACCAGTTCCCATTATTATTTTACTTCTATGAGTATAAGGTTTGTATTTACATTGTTACATCGGAGTAGAACAGGTCAATGTCTACTGAATTCACCCAGGAGAAAAATAAAAACGTCAAAGCAGCAGCTGACCCCCAGGACAGTAGAATGTCCATATAAAGCTCGGCCTAATCTTCTTTAGGTTATAAAGATTCCTTCCTGATCCCAAAAGGCAATCAGATAGCTCACCAGATCAACATTCTAAAATAGTTTTCCTACAATTATTAGTAATCATGAGAAGAACATCCAGTCATTTTTTCAGAGTCATCTAGAACCAGACAATTCTTCATCCACAGAGCTCTAAAAACAAATCACCTCTTCCATATACAGAGAGTTTTTTTCTATTTAATTTCAAGCAATCTGTGTTGCTCATGTACAAAATAGAGAACATGTTATCCTTCTGTACAGGAAAGACCGAGAAACCTCAACTGCTAACAGTAAGAACATCATCGATGTACCTCATCAATGTCCTGTAAAGAACACCAATCTCAGAGGACTGATTTGAAAATACCTAAAAGACCCCCGATCCCTCCTTTGCACTTCAAAGTATTCGCCGAAAAATGCAAATCTGAACACTGTGTACTGTTTTAAATCTGGCGCCATTGGCAGCCAATTAACCCGGAAGTGACGTCATGACACCGCTTCCGTGTTTACATGGCAGAGACTAAATTAAAGCCATTTACCGCATTGTTTCAGTCTGCGCCTGGACACTGGAGGTGCCGGATTGAGGATCGGGCCTCCCAGTGGGACGAGAGGCCCGGTTAGAGTGGCGAGAGGCAGCGGGAGGTGGTATGTCTCCTTCCGCTCCTCTGGCATAACAACAGAGTGGCTTTTAGCCGCATAGGTTGCTATGCCTGGATAGCCAATTGCTGGCTCTAAACAACGGTACAGCTGCGGGCATCATCCTGGTATAACCCCCGAAAGCCTAGGATGCATATATGCGTACGCTCGGCGGGAAAGGAGACCCTGAGGCGATTCAGTTCTCATGTGTCGCGCTATATATTTTTTTACTCACTTACTCACTCATGTTCCCAACAAATACAAATACTGTACACCATATGAAAGGTCCATCTCCATTCCTCAATATAACGTCATGTTCCCAACAGATGAGGAGGAGATACTGTACACCATATGAAAGGTCCATCTCCATTCCTCAATATAACGTCATGTTCCCAACACATGAGGAGGAGATACTGTACACCATATGAAAGGTCCATCTCCATTCCCCAATATAACGTCATGTTCCCAACAAATGAGGAGGAGATACTGTACACCATATGAAAGGTCCATCTCCATTCCTCAATATAATGTCATGTTCTCAACAAATGAGGAAGAGATACTGTACACCATATGAAAGGTCCATCTCCATTCCTCAATATAACATCATGTTCCCAACAAATGAGGAGGAGATACTGAGATTGCAGGCTTGGCTGGCTTAAATCAGGTTTGGTCTCCACCCAGAGACTGGCCACATTAATCACCTTGCAGGTGGACAGACAGACATGGAGAAGGCCATATGAAAGGTCCATCTCCATTCCTCAATATAACATCATGTTCACAACAAATGAGGAGGAGATACTGTACACCATATGAAAGGTCCATCTCCATTCCCCAATATAACGTCATGTTCCCAACAAATGAGGAGGAGATACTGTACACCATATGAAAGGTCCATCTCCATTCCTCAATATAACGTCATGTTCCCCAACAAATGAGGAGGAGATACTGTATATCATATGAAAGGTCCATCTCCATTCCTCAATATAATGTAATTTGCAGTCCAAGGACCTAGACTGTGGAACCAACCAGCATCCGAACGGAAGTAAATCACCAGGCCTTCAGAAAAAAACCTCAAAACCCATGTTTTCTGAAGGCAAAATACAGTAGGCAATGGATACCAAGCGCCCTGAGGCGATTCAGTTCGCATGTGTCGCGCTATATACGTTTTTCACTCACTCACTCACTCACTAATGTTCCCAACAAATGAGGAGGAGATACTGTACACCATATAAAAGGTCCATCTCCATTCCTCAATATAACGTCATGTTCCCAACAAATGAGGTGTAGACACTGTAGACTAGAGGTCCCCAAGCTGCAGACCAGTACCAGTCTGTGGCCTGTTGATGACCGGTCCATGTAGCAGGAGGTGAGTGGTGACTGCAGTCCGGACAGGACTATCACAGAGCTCGGTTGCCACTCACCTCCTGCTGTGCAGTCATAACACTTAGGCCACTTGTTCTGCCGCAGTTAAAAGCATGTTTCTTTTCTGTGAAATTCAAGACTCCAGGCACAGCGATCAGCTGCATTTGTACAGTGCGATTAGCGGCGGTTGCGTTTAGCTGCGGCACGATATTGAACGGGGATCCCCACCAATACCAGGCACTGCGTTTGGTATGAATCATGAGGGGGAACTCCACGCCAAATTTTAAATAAAAAACCGTCAAGGGTTCCCCTCCAAGAGCATACCTTAGGTCTGCTATGGATTTTAAGAGAAGCCCCTAAGCCGAAAATACGGTGTGGGGGTTCCCCCAAAATCCATACCATACCTTATCCGAGCACGCAGCTTGGTTGGTCAGGAAAGGGGGTGGGGACGAGCAACCCCCCTTCTGAACTGTACCAGGCCGCATGCCGCATGGGGGTGGGTGCTTTGGGGCAGGGTGGCACCCTGCAGCCCTCCAACAAAAAGTACCTTTCCCTCATGTTGATGGGGACAAGGGCCTCTTCCCGACAACCCTGGCCATTGGTTGTCAGGGTTTGCAGGGAGCCCCCCTTTAATAAGGAGGCCCCCAGATCCCAGCCCCCCACCCTATGTGAATGAGTATAGGGTACATCGTACCCCTATTCATTCACCTGGGGGAAAAAAGTGTTAAAAAAAAACACACTACACAGGTTTTTAAAGTTATTTATTAGGCAGCTGCGGGGGTCTTCTTCTGACTTCGAGGGTGTCTTCACCCACTCTCCAATGCCTTCTTCCTTCTGCCGGGCTCCTCTGCTATCTTCTTCCAGCTCTTTTATTAGCGGCGGCCTGGTCTTCTCCGTAATCTTCTTCCCTTTTCTCTTTTTCGATGTTGACACAACGCTTCCTCCCTCTGTAATGCGCAACGATTTATATAGGCATGGGGCGTGATCACTGAGTGATATCACCCAAGAACTCCGCCCCTTATATCGTCATCACCCAGAGCATGATGGGGCTGTGACGTCATAAGAGGCCTATATAAATCGTTGTGCACTACGCAACCGGCATTACAGCGGGAGGTAGCGTTGTGTTAACATTGAATAAGAGAAGAGGGAAGAAGACGACGCAGGAAACCGGGCTGCCGCTAGTAAAAGAGCTGCCAGAAGATAGTGGAGGAGCCTGGCAGAAGGATACCAAAGAAGAGGGGGGAAAACAGTGCAGAAGACCGGGCCGCCGCTAGTAAAAGAGCTGCAAGAAGATATCGGAGGAGCCCGGCAGAAGGAAGAAGGGACTGGAGAGTGGGAGAAGAACCAGAGAGTGCGGAGACGACACCGGAGAGCAGAAGAGATCCCCGAAGTCGGAAGAAGACCCACGTAGCTGCCTAATAAATTACTTGTGCAGTGTGCTTTTTTTTTTACCCTTTTTTCCTCCAGATGAATGGGTAGAGGTACGATGTACCCCATACTTATTCACCTAGGGTGGGAGGCCAGCATCTGGGGGCCCCCCTTATTAAAGGGGCCTCCTGGATTCTGATAAGCTCCCCGCCCGCAAACCCCGACAACCAATGACCAGGGTTGTCGGGAAGAGGCCCTTGTCCCCATCACAACATGGGGACAAGGTGCTTTGGGATGGGGGGCCACAGAGTGCCCCCCCTGCCCCAAAGCACCCACCCCCCATGTTGAGGGTATGTGGCCTGGTACGGTCCAGGAGGGGGGGCACTCGCTCGTCCCCACCACCTTTCATGACCGGCCGGTATGCGTGCTCGGATAAGGGTCTGGTATGGATTTTGGGGGAACCCCCACGCCGTTTTTTCGGCGTAGGGGTTCCCCTTAAAATCCAGAGCAGACCTAAGGGCCTGGTATGCTCTTGGAGGGAAACCCATGCTGTTTTTTTATTTAAAATTTTGCAAGGAGTTCCCCCTCATGATTCATACCAAACGGAGCAGTGCATCTGCATTATGTGCCAAATCGTTCCTGGACGCAGTCAATTACATTTTTTCTATCTGTACCAAACCGCATGTAACGAAAACCGCAGCTAAGCGCAGTGCTTAAAGGGGCCATTGGAAAGCATTGTGTGCTTTTAGCTGTGGTAGAATCCGCAGCTGAAAGCACCATTCTATCCGTCCGTGAGAAAGGGGCCTTAGCCTGTGTGCCCTCTCCCAGGCCTCTTACCTCATCGACTATATAATTTAATCGGGAGGGAAGGGGGCAGGAGATCCGGAGAGAGAGTGGGAGTCTTTTCATGTTACCAAGCATCCAGATCTGCAGCTCCTCCCACCCCCTGCCCTGCTGATTGGATGACATTCTCGGTGGGGCGGGACACCCGGCAGAGGACACACTGGCTGATAACTGCCTCTGCCCAGCTGAAGGTAGGACTGTGCAGGGGAGGGATTTAAAGAGGCAGTGATGGGGCGACCATGACTGCAAGGGGCACTGTTATGTAAAGGGGCACAGTGATGGGGGAGGGGGCTGTGATGGGGGGGCTCTGTAATGTAAAGGGGCACAGTGATGGGGGGAGGGGGCTGAGATTGCAGGGGGGGGGGCACTGTAATGTAAAGGGGCACAGTGATTTAAAGGGACATTGAATACAAGATTCCAACAATTCCTCCAACATTTATTGTAAAATTGTTTCTCAGCAGATGATCATAATGTCCGGAATACGTCTGAGGAATCTTCTGATAAATCACATACCAGGACTCTAAGATCTCACAGTAGAAATACTTTAATAGATCCGTCTATTCCCGAGGAATCTTCTTCAGGGCAGGAAGGAGTTCACACAGAAGAGAGGTCATTGTCATGTTCAGTGTGTGGGAAACTTTTCACACAAAAGAGAGACCTTCTTAGACACAAGAAATGTCACACTGCTGAGAGTCCCTATTCATGTTCAGATTGCGGGAAATGTTACACCAGCAAAAAAAAACCTTCTTTTACACCAGTACAGTCATACAGGGGAGCATCCCTTTTCATGTTCCGAGTGTGGGAAAGGTTTCACTGTGAAAGGAAAACTTGTTATACATCAGAGAATTCACACGGGTGTGCGTCCCTATTCGTGTTCAGAGTGCGGGAAATGTTTTATTCAGGAAAATCACCTTCTTAAACATCAGAAAATCCACACTGGTGAGCGTCCCTATTCATGTTTAGAGTGCGGGAAATGTTTTGTTCAGAAAGATCACCTTCTTGACCATCGGAAAATCCACACTGGTGAGCGCCCGTTTGCTTGTTCAGAGTGCGGAAAATGTTTTATTATGAAAAGAAGCCTTATTGAACATCAGAAAATTCACACAGGTGAACGCCCCTTTTCATGTTCAGAGTGCGGGAAAGGTTTCATTGAAAAAAGAAACCTTCTTAAACATCAGAAAATTCACACAGGTGAGCGCCCGTTTGCTTGTTCAGAGTGTGGGAAATGTTTCACTGAAGAAAGAAACCTTCTTAAACATCAGACAATTCACACAGGTGATCACCCGTTTGCTTGTTCAGAGTGTGGGAAATGTTTCATTAAAGAAAGGAACCTTCTTAAACATCAGACAATTCACACAGATGAGCATCCATTTTCATGTTCAGAGTGTGGGAAAGGTTTCACTGAGAAAAATTGTCTTGATAGACACCAGAAGATTCACACGGGCGAGCGTCCCTATTCATGTTCAGAGTGCGGGAAATGTTTCATTGTAAAAAGAGACCTTCTTAAACATCAGCCAATACACACAGGTGAGTATCCATTTTCATGTTCAGAGTGTGGGAAAGGTTTCACTGAGAAAAATTGTCTTGATAGACACCAGAAGATTCACACGGGTGAGCGTCCCTATTCATGTTCAGAGTGTGGGAAATGTTTCTTTCAGAAAAATCACCTACTTCAACATCTTAGAATACACACGGGTGAACGTCCCTTTCCATGCTCAGAGTGTGGGAAATGTTTCACTGAGAAAAAAATTCTTCTTAGACATCAAAGAATTCACACAGGAGAGCGCTCTTATTCATGTTCAGAGTGCAAGAAATGTTTTTCTGACAAAAGAATTCTTATTGCACACCAGACATGTCACACGGGTGAGTTTCCCTATTCATGCTCAGAGTGCGGGAAAGGTTTAGCTAATAAAAGAAATCTTATTAGACACCAGAAGCTTCACACGGGGGAGCGTCCCTATTCATGCTCAGAGTGCGGGAAAGGTTTCATTACAAAAGATAAACTTATTGTACACCAGAGAGATCACACAGGTGAGCGTCCTTATTCGTGTCCGGAGTGTGGGAAATGTTTTAAATGGCAATTCTCCTTCCATGAACACCAGAAGACTCACGCTGGTGAGCGTCCTTATTCATGTTTAGAGTGCGGGAAATCTTTCACTCAGAAAGGAAACCTTGTGTATCACCAGAGAATTCACACAGGTGAGCGTCCTTATTCATGTTCAGAGTGCGGGAAATCTTTCACTTCGAAAGGAAGCTTTGTGGAACACCAGAGAAGTCACACAGGTGAGCGTCCTTATTCATGTTCAGAGTGCGGGAAATCTTTCACTTCGAAAGGAAGCTTTGTGGAACACCAGAGAAGTCACACGGGTGAGCGTCCTTATTCCTGCTCAGAGTGCGGGAAATCTTTCAAGTCGAAAGGAAGCCTTGTGCATCACCAGAGAACTCACATAAGATAACGATCTATCTCATGATAACAGTGGTGTGTTGGGGGAGGGGCAGAATATATTGAATGTTTTTCAGGTTCGGTTTGATAGATCTGAGTCTGCAGGGATTGAATTCTAGTAATATGATCCTCTAAACATACAGAGATGACACGGTCCCGCACTCACACAGACCGCACCATACAACTAAACTGTGCTAATACATGGCCGGATATTACAATACATGGACAACACTTCTTATTGGTTGATGTCGGTTTCTGTACATTATCGTTCTTTTTATGTTTTATTGAAGAAGCCGGCTTCTCATTGGTCCAACCAATAATTCATGTTTTTTTGTTTATTATCTTCAATTATAAATGTTTTGATTTAGATTCTAGATTCGTTTTTTTTTTATTGTTTATTAACCACTTGAAGACCGCCATGTTATTCCCCTTCCTGTATACGCCATACTTTGATTTTTAGTACAGTGATATTTGACTGACAATTACTCGGTCATACAACTCTGTACCCAAATGAATTTTATATAATTTTTATGAGACTTGTAAAGCTTTCCTTTTAGTTGTGTTTCTCCACCACTTTTACTATACGGTATAATGGCAAAGAGACAAAAAAAAATGGAATTAAAAGCATTTTTCTTAGTTTCTCTCATAAAAAAAATGTTTATAATCTTTCTTCGTTAAATTAGAGAAACATTTATTCTTCTTCAATTCTTTGGTAAAATAGCAAATCAGTGTATATTATCTACTCTGTGTGAAAGTTATAAAGTCTTCAATCAATGGTATATATATTTGAAAATGAATTAATCCTGATGTCCTGATGGCCTATCTCAATTCTTGAGGCCCTAAAGTAGACAGTCCAAGGTATTTAGTAAGAGGCATTTGATGCTGTAAGTTTTTACCACAATCTTTTTTGAAAAAGAAAGAATTTAAATAAATAAACTGATTTTATTTAATAAGTTATTTCACACACACACACAGCTCGGTTATACTTACAATTACACATCAAAACACTTACTTCTACTCCTTCCGAGCATGAGGATATCACAAGCTTGAGACTTTTTATATGTCTAGATGCATAGAGGGGTCCAAAATCCAAGGAGCACCTTCAGGCTTTCAAATTGCATAAATGTTGCAGCTGACTTCCTATTACATTTCTTGAGGAATTCAGTGCCAGGATAAGAGAAACACCCACACAATGACCACATTTTGGAGAGTAAACACCCCAAGGTATCTTTTTAAGAGGCATAATGAGTCTTTTGAGGGTTTCGAAAATACAAGAAGAAAATTAATATTTATTTTATTCGTATTTTTTTCACATCAAAACACTTTCTTCTACTCCTTCCAAGCATGAGGATACCACATGTGTGAGACTTATAACTATATGTCTAGATGAATATTAGCCACACATATTCACTCTGCTGCCAGACTTCCATACATCACTCTCCGGTAGACAATGAACAGTCTTTTGTGTTGTTTATTTGGGGAATATAACTTGGTTGGGGAAAGGGTATGGGATGCCCATAGAACACGTTACATTTGCCATATTTACTTGAATGTTTATGTAAAGCGCAACTGCTATATCTTTTGCAGAGCGCTTAGAAAAATGATGGACTCTAACCTTGACAGACTTGACTTTACGCTTCCCCTCTGCACAGCTTCTGCAGATCGTTACTCCTCCTCTGTACAATTCCTACATACTGTTACTCCCAGGACTCCTCTCCTCCTGCACAAACTTGACTGTCACATTGTTAGCCTTTCCACCCCATCATCTTAAACTGAGCCAGGCATTACTCTGAATAATCCCTGGCTGTTGCTAGACTTGCTGAATTGTGATAGGCCAGGGGTCTGCAGTACCCCTTCTTGATGGCCTAGTTACTTAGCAGCATTAAATGGTTGATAGACTACTGATCCCAGCCAATATGACCTATTCTGACTCCGATTGTTGTGATAGCGATATATCCCTTGCTGAGACCTCTATGCCTGGCCTGTATAAGTAGATATACTCACTGCGGACAATCCTTGTCAGATAGCTGAACTCGTCAATACCGATTCATTCAAAAGAGGTGTTTATTCTTTAACTTCAGGGGTTACAGCAGATAACAGGAACAGCAGATGAATGGTAATAGTATTGTGCGGTCAAAAGATGATGCCTTTCCCAAGTACCGTGCAGATACATGTGTGTCCTTGTACATGGCTTGCTAGCTGAGGGAATGACACAGGAAGTACTACCCACAGGAAGTAGGGAGGGGCATACATAAACTGGAAAATGTGGTAACTAATGAGGAATTACAGAGAACATGTACATTGCAAGAAAGGCCACTAGATGGCAGCTTAGGATAACACATAGATTTAGCTATGAGAAAATAGTTAGACAAACCACACTAAATGAACTCTAATCTATATAACAATGCTAATATTAACTGAGGCTATGCATCTCATATTCTATGCCCATATTGGGGCAGCACACTCCCCGTCTGGCATGGTAATGCCACTATTTACCTAATACAACGGTAGTTATGCAAATAAACAACAGCCCAATTTGCTTGATGTCTTGAAAACCTGAAAGACATAATGGAGAACATGCATATAATGCAACAACAACTATAATATAAGGCTTCAAGTTGTGACAACTAAAGTCCCAGATACTTCCTTCTCGAAGTCGCAGGTAGGATCCAACAGCATACCCAAGTAAGTTCAGTCTCCAAACGGCAAGAGCAAAATGAGTTCCGTGATAGGTCTGATGAAAGTCTTTACAGTCCCTTGTCTTGAAACTTTCACCTCTTCATGGTAGTGCCGTATGAGCAAAGTGGTGATGTGATAGCGAGCAGGTATAATGAGAGGATTCTGTTCTTGCTCACTGAACTTAGCCTTGTTTAAGCGTCCACCAACCCTTAACGTGCCATCATTGTCAATGAATGGGTTCAGGTTAGCAATTGGACTGTTTTTTGGAATGTCCCCCTTGTCACGGATACGTCTGATTTCTGAGCCAAAGACATCCTGTTGTACACTGCGTATTACGATCAGTTCAGCTTCAGCAATGATTTTTGCAGAAAGAAGCTTTTGGCACATGTGCCAACCTTGACAGCGAGCATCTGTGGGCTTCGTGTGAAAGCAGCGTGCAATATGAACTAACCTTGCGGTGGTGCGTACCAGCCTTGTCCACTTGGAGAAACGTTCAAAGCGTTGACAGCCCAAGGCACGTCTTTGTTCAGTTCTGGTGACAAGGGTTTTAACTTCAAGACGAACCTCTGGATCTTTGTCGGGTTCTAGAAGACTGAAGACATCAACCGTGGTTTCTTCTGGATCAACCAGCAAGAATTCAGGACCTTTTAACCAAGAAGAATTTACAAAGGCACTCGCAGACACTGGCCTGGTGCCATGATCTGCAGGATTAATTTCAGATGAAACATAATGCCATTGTTCAGGTTTAGATGATTTTCTTATTCTTTCTACACGGTTGCTGACATAGACATAGAAACGTTTAGTCTGGTTGTATATGTAGCCCAGAACAACCTTGCTGTCTGTGTAGAATTTGATGTCATCTATCTGAATGTCTAGCTCACGCAGTACGAAATCTGCAATTTCTACAGCTAGCACAGTCCCACAAAGTTCAAGCCTAGAAATTTTGTGTTCAGGCTTGGGTGCTAACTTAGCTTTCCCAAACAGAAACCCTACATGGGTTAGATTAGCTGAATCTCTCACCTTGAGGTAGGCAACGGCCGCTATGGCCTCAGTAGATGCATCTGAGAAGATGTGAAGCTCTTTCCTCTGACTGGTAGCAAGGGAAGTTGGAGTGTAGCAGCGTGGTATACAGATTCCATCTAAGGCATGTAACGATTGTTTCCAGGACTCCCACTTTGAAAGTTTGT
This sequence comes from Rana kukunoris, assembly GCA_029574335.1. Classification (NCBI taxonomy): domain Eukaryota; kingdom Metazoa; phylum Chordata; class Amphibia; order Anura; family Ranidae; genus Rana; species Rana kukunoris. The sequence continues at coordinate 180,021,241 of CM056056.1, read as the reverse complement.
CTATTGGTAGTGGAGCATCCCAATCTTTGATAGTCTCTGAGAGCTGCCTAAGTATGGATTTACCTTGTATGGTGATGGGGGCCACAAATCCCACTGGATCGTATAGGCTGTTCACCACTGTCAGAACTCCACGCTTGGTAAATGTCTTGTCTGCAGAGCTGACTTGAAAACCGAAGGTGTCTTTTAATAAGTCCCACCGAAGGCCCAGACTTCTCTGCACAGGTGGCATGTCCATCCCCAGATTTAAGTCTTTAAACCCTGTGGCATGATCGCCAGGTCGAAAGGCTTTCATAACAGCAACACTGTTTGAGGCAATCTTGTGTAGTCTGAGGTTAGCCTCAGAAAGCATACCTTGTGTCCTTTGGAGCAGGTCTATGGCTTCTTCCGCTGTAGGTAAAGATTTAAGTCCGTCGTCCACATAGAAGTCTCTCTCGACGAAATGTCGAGCATCTGCACCATACTCCTGTTCTCCATCAAGAGCAGTTCTTCGTAAACCGTATGTTGCAACGGCAGGTGAGGGGCTATTTCCGAAAACATGAACCTTCATGCGGTATTCAATCATCTCATTGTCCATGTTGTTGTCACGGTGCCACAGAAACCTTAGGAAGTTCCTATGGTCTTCTCGTTCAATAAAGCAATGAAACATTTGTTCAATGTCAGCAGTTATGGCAACTGGCTCTCTTCTGAACCTCATGAGTACACCTACAAGGTTGTTGGTTAGGTTAGGGCCAGTGAGAAGAATATCGTTCAGGGATACGCCCTGATGCTTGGCACTGGAGTCGAACACTACCCTGATTTGTTTTGGCTTACCTGGATGGTACACTCCGAAGAAAGGTAGGTACCAGCACTCATCGTGTATTTGAAGAGGTGGAGCTGGCTCAGCGTGCTCATTGTCAAAGATCCTCTTCATAAAGGTAATGAAATGGTCCTTCATTTCAGGCCTGTTCTTTAGTGTTCGTTGAAGTGAGTTGAATCTGGATAAAGCCTGTTCACGATTGTTTGGCAGTTTGACCTTTGCAGCACGAAGAGGCAATGGTGCAACCCAGCTGTTGGACTCATCCTTGAAGAATTCTTTGTCCATTATTTTGATGAACTCTCTGTCTTCAACTGACAAGGCTATTTTGTTGTCGTCACTTGTGGTACAAAACACTGTGGTACCTAGGTTGTCGTCACAAAGGATAGGAGTGACATCAGGTACTTGGATGATGTCAAGAGGCTTCTCCTTTACTTCATAATGGTGAGGGCACTCTTTGAAGTGGGATGCACGTCCATTTCCTAACATGTAAGTTTTGAAGGAGTGGGTCTCAGATGACGTACACATTCTATCCAAGCATACATCGCCCACTATTACCCAGCCTAGATCAAGTCTTTGTGCATAAGGGGCATCCTCAGGTCCATCACACTGCTCACGTACCTTATGTACTCTGAGAATGTCTCTTCCTAGCAAAACTAAGATTTCAGCATTCATGTCCATTGCGGGAATCTCATCAACAAGGTGCCTTAAGTGAGGATGGTGATATGCAGCCTCTGGAGTAGGAATCTCTTCTCGTTCGTCTGGTATCTGGTCACACTCAACTAATGTTGGTAGGAGTATGCCCTCTTTCCCTTCGATATGAGACACCATGAACCCATCGACCTTTCTGCCGAAAGTCTCTACGCGACCAGAACAGGTTCTAAAAGTATACGGTGTGGCATGACCCTCAATGCCAAAGATCTCAAAGAATTTAGGCTTCACCAGGGATCTGTTGCTCTGTTCATCTATTATTGCATACATCCTGGCAGCTTTTTCAGGTTGGTCCTCTGGGTATACCTTAACAAGGCATATCTTGGCACAGCACTTGTGATCTAAACCTTCTCCACAGACTTCTGTGCATGAAGAAGAAACATTCTCCTTGGCTAGAGCGTGGCTTTGTTGCTCCCCGTCATGATTTGAGAGAGGGGTGGAGGTAGGTAGCTGCTGTGGGCTGTCTGTAAGTGGAGTAGGATGCATAGCTGTCACATGTCTTTCGCTACTGCATTCTGTGCACTTGATGACAACTTTACAGTCCTTGGCAAAATGACTATAAGAAGCACAGCACCTGTAGCATACTCCAAGTTTCTGGAGAATCTCCCTGCGCTCTTGTAAAGTCTTTGCTCTCAGCTCTCGGCATTTCTTAAGAGGGTGAGGCTTCTTGTAAATAGGGCACTGACGATTAGGATCTTTATCTCTACCACCCAAATCACTCTGGTATGCATGAGAGGACACAGGTGGTGAGACGTCTGTCCTTTTAACAGATATTGCTCTATGAAAGTCTCTGCGTTTAGCTGCTGTGTTATCATACCTTGGTGATGGTGATGATGATGAAGCAGGTAAGTTGGGTTCACTGAAGCTGAAGCTGGGATCATTTCTCATCCAGGCTTGTTCACTGATGAACCTGCAAAAATATGAGAATGGAGGAAAGGATACGTCATAGTCTCTTTTGTACCTTGAGCCCTGCTGCGCCCATCTCTCTTGCAGGCCGTATGGCAGTTTAGACACCACTGGATTGACACCATGAGCAGTGTCCAGGAAGCTTAGTCCAGGTAGACGTGGGTCTGTCCTTGCCAACTCTAACTCCATGAGGAGGTCACTTAGATCTTGGAGCTTGCGATAGTCTTTGTTCCCTATTTTCGGGAAGTTTTGCAGTCTCTTGAATAGAGCGCTTTCTATGGCTTCTGAGCTACCATAGGCTTGCTCAAGTCTTGCCCATGCAGCAACAAGACCTGCATCTGGGTGGTCAACATGTACTGTCCTCAGTCTTTTAACACGATTTGCAGATTCTGGCCCCAACGACTTTATGAGATAATCTTGTTCCTCCTTGGCAGTAAGGTTGAAATCAGCAATAGCAGCCTTGAAGATTGATCTCCAGGCCCTGTAGCTCTCTGGACAGTCATCAAACATTGAGAGGCTAGTGTTAATGAGCTCACGGTGTGCCATATATCTGGCGGAGTCATTCAAGTCTGATCTCTCACTCTTTGGTGCCAAAGTAACTTGTGGAACCCCTTGGGTGTGAAAGTTCTCTGGTGAAGAAGGGTAAGGTTTACCAGGATAAAATGATGTTGCATGAGCGCTTAACTTTGGTGTAGTCTCTAAGGCTTCTGCTGGCTGTGGCTGTAGCTGCGGCTTGTCGCTGGAAGTCACCTTGTTGTTGGCAGGAGTTGATGTGGTTTGCTGCGTAGATGCACTTGTGTTGTGGACTTGAGGAGGCTCAGGCATTTGGAGCTGAGAGGTCACTGTGTTGAGAGTCAGAACAGTGTTGTTAGTAGGAGGTATAGGAGATGACTCTGTATCTTTGTAAGCATTATGCTTTAGCACATATTCACTGGTGCGTTCAATTGGATCTTCCAGTTCTGCTGGGATAAGACAGTCTGAATTAGTACTTTGACCCATTGCTTGTTCAAGGACTTTCAGCCTTGCTAGCACACCTGCTTCCTCTTTCTCTATTTGCAGAATCTTTATTTGAGGTTCCATCTCTGCTTCCTTCTTAGCAAGGGAGCTTTGCGCTTTTCTGGATTCAGCATCAGCGCGGGCCTCTATTAGCTTGTCACTTAATGTTGAACTTCTGGAGCGAGAGGATCTAGAAGAACGTGCAGTGTGCTTGGTTGATATTGATCTGTGAGATCTGGTCTCTTGCAGTTGAGTTCTGCCTTACACTGAGCATTTTGCACTAAGAGATCCCTTTGTTGGTTCAGTGCATCAGTCTTGGTCAGTTTTGCTGAAAAGTCCTCTATATTACAGTCTTGCAAGAAGGCAGTGTATTTTGCAGACAGCCGCTGGTAATGTTCATACGCAGCAGATAGGCGATCTATAGAGTCTCTTAATTCAGCTGGTTGATCATTAAAGTGTGGCAAAACTGACATGCAGTGTGAAGTTTTGTCCCAGAGGTCTGACAGCTTGCTGGAGAACTCATCTCTAGTGTATTCATAGTTTTCTCTGAGTTTCTGTGTTGGTTTTATTGTACGCTTGGGTCTTACACTCTGTTCAGCAATATCTGCAGAGTCTGCTCCCTGTACGTCTGCGGGTTCAGAGGCATGATGAATCTGCATTGGTTCAGCCATAAAAGAGTGTTCAGAGCCTTGTCTAGACATTTCTCACGGTTTTGTAAAAAATGGTACTGTCTCTTTAAGAAGACAAACAGCAGCTTAGACAGGTGGGGTAACACAGTTCAATTTAACAGCTTTCAACATTCACATGAAGCACAGTAAGCTTGTGCGACAATGTGCTTTTCACAAGATGGCGGCTGGCACTGAGCTTGATTGCAGATTAGGCACACACATATACACAGCAGGCTGTAAGAATTCTATGCATCTTTTGACTATTCTGACTCCGATTGTTGTGATAGCGATATATCCCTTGCTGAGACCTCTATGCCTGGCCTGTATAAGTAGATATACTCACTGCGGACAATCCTTGTCAGATAGCTGAACTCGTCAATACCGATTCATTCAAAAGAGGTGTTTATTCTTTAACTTCTGGGGGTTACAGCAGATAACAGGAACAGCAGATGAATGGTAATAGTATTGTGCGGTCAAAAGATGATGCCTTTCCCAAGTACCGTGCAGATACATGTGTGTCCTTGTACATGGCTTGCTAGCTGAGGGAATGACACAGGAAGTACTACCCACAGGAAGTAGGGAGGGGCATACATAAACTGGAAAATGTGGTAACTAATGAGGAATTACAGAGAACATGTACATTGCAAGAAAGGCCACTAGATGGCAGCATAGGATAACACATAGATTTAGCTATGAGAAAATAGTTAGGCAAACCACACTAAATGAACTCTAATCTATATAACAATGCTAATATTAATTGAGGCTATGCATCTCATATTCTATGCCCATATTGGGGCAGCACATGACCTACAAACCATGTGCCCTCAGGCCACAGTGATTTGACACATAACCCCACAGTCTCTCCTCTGGCCTTGCACTCAGCTCCCCTGGCATGCCTCTTCCAGATATCCACTGTGCCTCATTCACCAAACTTCTCCTGCCCTCTGTCCTTCATGAAGAATTTACCTGAACCGTGCGTACCAACTGCTTCTCCAGCTCCTCTGTTCCAGTACACCTCTCCTTGACCAGGTAAGGTGAGGCTCTCTCCCAGCTCCCTCACTGAGGCCTGCACCCCCCCAGATGGGAGTGAGCCTCCTGCTGCAGTCTAACACTCCATTCTTCACTTCACGCAGCCAAAAAAAAACCTTCAGTGGGCTGGACCTGTGTTTTTAAGTAGGAGGCCTGCCCCCTGCTAATTCTAGGTGGTCATTGGTCAGGGCTCCTTACATTAACTGCCTGTCACTCCAATTCCCAACCCTGCCCCTCTTCCAGAACATTCTCCCTGGAAGTAGGGGAGGAACCCAAGAACTGAAAGTTTCAACAGTTCCATCCTGTCGAGCACCTGAGACCAGATTACCTCCCCAGATCTCCAGTTTAGTGCGATCATCCATTGCACCGAGCTACATAGTGAATGGAGGAGTCTGGAGCATGGGGGAGGGATGTCTGGGACATCTCCATATAGTAAACATATTAATGGGGTGAGGGAGATCTTATGTCTAGAGGAGTCCTCAAATCTACGTGCTACTTCTTGCCAGATCTGTGATAGGCGTGGGCAGCTCCAGAAGGTGTGAAGTAGTGTTCCTTCAGCCCGGCAGCCCCTGAAGCAATCAGGAGAAACTGTCGGGTAAAAGGTATGGATTTTGGATGGGGTTAGATACCATCTTGTAAATAGTTTAGTTGGGGTTTCTCTAAAGGAGACCGCTCTATTGCTTTTCCTGAGGTTTTCGGACATAGCATACCATGTATTTGGGGGAAGATCAATACCCAAGTCCGATTCCCATCGTAGCATGGGTTGGGTTTTTTCGGAGGCCGAAAAGTCATTTAGATTATTGTATAGTCTAGATATCATTCCTCTGTCCCTGGGTGAGGACTTGCATATTCTCTCAAAGACAGTTACGGATGGACTCGTGGAGAGTGAGAAATGTGTCTGAAAGAATGATTTAATTAAATGAAATCTCTCAATCTCTGGGGAGGGGAGTCCAAGGTCCCTTTGAAGGGACTCAAAGCTTCTAAAGCTCCATTTAGATTGTAGTGAGCCCAAGGATGTCAGTCCAAGGTCAATCCAGGTAGAGACAGATTGTCTGTCCTTGTATGCAAGAGGTAGTCTGGGGTCTCCTAAGAATGATGTGAGTGGGGAGGTTGATGAAGCTAGTGGGAAAGTGTCGCTAGTGTTTTGCCAGAGTTTGAATGCGTGAGCCACTATAATGTTACGTTTGATGAGGTCTTTGTAAAGGGTGTACTTAGACCAGAGTATCCCTTGTAGGTGAAGTGGAAATATGGATGAGGTCTCAAAGCTCAGCCAGGGAATATTTTTATTTGGGGAAAACCATTGGGATATTTGTGATAGGCGTGCGGCTAAAAAGTATTTCCATATATTGGGGAGACCCAGACCACCCTTAGATTGTAGTCTATGTTGTAAGGTGTAACTATACCGTGGTCTTTTGTCAGCCCAGATGAATTTATTAATCTGTCTCTGAAGGGCCTCAAGTTTGGTTTTAGGGATGTTGATTGGGATGGAGCGGAAGTAATATAAAAGTTTGGGGAGGATGTTCATCTTGATTGCACAAACTCTGCCCAAAAAAGAGATATGATAGGAGGACCAGGTTTTCAGGAGGGATGTAATGCGGGTTAGTAATGGGATGTAATTAGCCTTGTATAAGCCATTGTAGAGAGGAGTGATATTAACACCAAGGTATGTAAATGAGGAGGAGATCCACGTGAAGGGGAAGTTGGACTGAAGAATATTAAGTTCTGCTGGGGGGATGTTAATGGGTAGTGCAGAGCATTTACTTAAGTTAATTTTTAGTCCTGAGACCCTATGGAAATGTTCTAGTTGATTGAACAGTACGGGAAGGGAGGTATGGGGGTTGGTAATGTATAGTAGTGCATCGTCAGCATATAAGCTAATCTTGCATTCCTGATGATCCTTAGTATATCCTTTTATATCTGAGTTGGTTCTGACAGCCTGGGCTAAGGGCTCTATGGCCAGAGCGAAGAGGAGGGGAGACAGAGGGCATCCCTGTCTGGTACCTCTTCCTAGAGGCAAAAAATCAGAGTTGACACCAGGCAACCGGATGCGAGTCTGTGGAGAATCGTATAAAGCATTGAATCCCTGCAAAAATGCTCCAGTAATACCAAATTTGGGGAGCAAGTAGTTCATGTACGACCAGCTGACACTGTCAAACGCCTTGTGAATGTCAAGGCTAAGAAGACAGGTTTGGCGTGAGTGGAGATTAGCATCTTGAATGACATTGGTGACAAGTCTGATGTTGTCCGTGATCTGTCTATTAGGTATGAAACCAGATTGGTCAATGTGAACCAGTGGGGAGATGACTTTGGCGAGTCTGTCTGCAAGAATCCTGCCAAAGATCTTAAGGTCATTATTCAGGACTGAAATGGGGCGGAAGTTCTGGGGGAGTGAATGGTCTTTATTGGGTTTGGGGATTAGGGAGAGATTAGCTAATAGCATTTCACTTGGAAAGGAATTGCCTTCTAGGATGTGATTAAAGAGGTTCTTCAAATGGGGGGCGAGGAGAGAGGCATATTTTTTGTAATATAGGGAGGAGTACCCATCGGGGCCTGGAGCAGTGGAGGTTTTGAGTGACTTGATAATGTGTGTAATTTCTTCAATTGTACAAGGTGTGTTGAGAGAGTCTAAATGTTCGTGATTGAGGGAGGGGAGATTGAGGTTGTCCAGCCAAGATTTAGCAGCTTCATTTGGGGGGGTGTTGGGATTTGACATGAGGTTTTGATAGAAGGTGGTAAAAATTTCCATAACTTCTTGTGGGTGGGAGACTAGGTTGCCCTTATTATTTCTAAGTTTGTAAGTATGTGTAGGGTTACTATCTTGTTTAAGTTTCCTTGCAAACATTGCTGTATAGGAGTTGCAGTGTAGCATATATTTGGCCTTAGAGAACCTGAGGGACTTCTCAACATTTGTGGAAAGGAGGGTATCTAAGGATTTGCGTTTTTCCTGTATTTGATGGGTAATGACTGGGTCGACCGAGTGATGCAGTTTAATGTAAAGATGGTGAAGTTCATTAGTGAGGCGTCTGATGTCGGCTTGTCGCTCTCTATTTTTGGATGCAGCTAAGCTTATGATGTGCCCTCTTAGGACCGCTTTGTGGGCGACCCATATGGAGGTGGGTGGAGTTTCCTCATTAATATTGTCAGTGAAATAGTTTTCTATGTGTGAGGAAATGGTAGAGTTGTTAGCAGGGTTTGTTAGTAAGGAGTCATTGAGTCTCCAGTTATGAGGAGAGGGGGTTAGTCCTATGTAGGATGTAGTGAATGTGCAGACATCGTGGTCCGACCATGGGCATGGGTGAATCTGTGCTTGAGTGGAGTTGGCAAGTAAGATGGGGGTAGACAGCACATAGTCGAGTCTAGCATAGCAGTCATGTGGATGGGAATAGTGGGTATATGCTTTAATACCCGTGTTATGAGCTCTCCATGTGTCTAACAATTGAGCTTTGTTGATTAGGCGGTTTATGGTCTTAGAGAAGGATTTTGTATGGGGGGATATGGAACTTCTGTCAAGGAATGGGTGGGCAGCTAAGTTGAAGTCTCCACCTATCAACATGTGGGGTGAGTGGTATTTGTCCAGAGTATCAAAGAATTTAATAAAGAAGGAGGTATGGGTGTCATTAGGGGCGTAAACCGAGGCTATGGTGATTTCCCTATTATTAATGATGCCCTTGAGAATGATATATCTGCTCTCGGGGTCCTTAAATATATGGTGAACATCAAAGATGATCGTGTTACGTATAAGAATGGCGACCCCCTTAGTTTTATTGTCAAAGGTGGTGTAGTACACTTGGTTATAGGATTTGTGGAGAAATTTAGGGTGGTTAGCGGATGCAAAGTGAGTCTCCTGGAGCAGAATAATGTCTGCGCCTAGTTTTTTGTATTGTTGAAAGGCTTTTTTACGTTTACTGGGTGAGTTAAACCCATTGGTGTTATGAGATATAATTTTAAGACCCATGTTTAGAATCATAACAGTCTATCAACAGAACAGAAGAAATATATAAGAGCTGACAACATGGATGGGTAGCAGCACCAACAATAAAGCTGTTTCCTGTGTGTGGATTATCTTCATAAGGAGGGAGATACCGAAGCCACGCAGAAAGCTTGCATGGAGTCAGCATCTCCGTCGTACCTAGGAGCCCGCAAGCGTGGCAGAAATATACGATATGTTGGTCATGTATCTCTACAAGTGAAAAATAACAAGAATACATATACACTATGCCTGTGCAAAACAAATATAATATTTTTTGTGCAAAAACGCAGGAGATAATACTCCTGATACATACCAGATTTTGCAAAATGGGTAATAACCCATTTGTTCTGGCATTTAACTGATCAAACATAAAAAATAAAAGAGAAACAAAAAAGAACATATAGGATAAAGAAGAATTATCCTTATCCTGCGTCAAATCCAGCCAGACCATCGAGATGGTGGTCAGGATATGGATCGAGGCAGGAGTGGGGTCAAACCAGCTGCGGCGGACACACCCGGACAAAAAGAACATGTTAAACTGTATAAGTGCATCATATAAGTGCATGGCAGCCTAGAACAATAACGTAATAACATATAGTATTCAAAAATTAGAGAACAGGGTCAGTATAACCAACCATAACATTGTATTAAATGGATTGGGAACTGAAGAGGGATGTGATATTGTGGCCTCTGATACAACCATTTCAGTGTGGGGGAGTTAGATCAAAAAATAATTTGAGGCAGTTCCGTGAAGCATCCAGGGATCAAAAGGCCGAAAGTTCAGGAAAGATGACATTTAGTGCAAGGGATAGACAGAGCCAGGGCTTTTTTTCTGGGGGAACTTGGTGGAACTCAGTTCCACCACCTTTGGCTCAGACCCTTTGGTGCCCGCTCACCACAATCACTTGTGAACACAGAAGTCTGGTTTCTGTGTTTACAAGTGACTGCTTTGTAACCCCCTGAGCTCTGCACACTGTATGTAATGCAATTCTGGTATTTAATGCCCCTTTAAGACCCTTCTAATGTTTGTGAAATCTGAACGGGTCGTGGTTGAGTTCCTGCACCTATTTTCTGAGAAAAAAAGCTCTGGACAGAGCTATATCATGAAATTGTTCCAAGCAACATAGCACATGGTAGATTGAGATAATATGAGGTAATTCTGCTATAGTGGTTTGTATATTGCATAGAGCTTTGTGTGTTGAGCTGTTTGTAACATAAGCTCATGAGCTAGATATGAGGAATGAGACATTCTAGAAGGGGAGGGGGGACCTCCAGTGGAGGAAGTGAGAATCAAGTGTGATAAGGCTGGGAAGAAAAGACAAAAAAATTCTCTGCTTTTCTTGCAGAGACTAAATGATTAAGCTGTGCTGGATTTCTTTGAATCCTGTAGTGTTGAGTATTCCTGAAACAAGGGACTAAGTGACTGGAATGCAGCAATCTTCAGGAGAAATAGTGCAGTAGTTTGGTGAACCATATGAAGATTTATATGAGGTAATTTCACTAGGGATTGAACAATCTTCTCTGGTCTCTCTGGCTGCGTCTGTTGGAAGGGGTAGACCAAATAGGTGAGGGTCTTGGGGTAGCTGGAAGCCGTGGATGGGGTTCGTTAGGCAATAGACCCAGCTTGATTAGCAACTCTTTGCCTTCGATCACATTGTAGACCGTATAGGTGGATCCGTTGTGAGGTACAGTCAGCTTAAAGGGAAATCCCCATTTGTATCTTATTCTGGCTGATTGTAGGACTGTGGTAACCTCTTTCATCCTGCGCCTTCTATCTAAAGTGGCTGGAGAGATGTCAGGGAAGATTTGTATGCGTTTTCCCTCAAAGGAGATGTTGGGGCTATTTCTGGAAGCACGCATGATGTCTTCTTTGACTAGAAAGTCCTTCATGCACATGATGATGTCCCTTGGGGGGTTTTCAGGGGGGGGTTTGGGGCGGAGGGCCCTGTGGATTCTGTCGCAGGCAAAGGCAGAAAGTGGTTTTTCTGGTAGGAGACCATGGAAAATTTGGGATACAGCCGGAAGTAAATCAGTGGTGGATTCCGGTATACCGCGCAATCTTATATTTTGGCGGCGATTTCTATTGTCCAAATCTTCTAATTGGGCTTGCATAAAGGCAAAATTATCTGCCAGGTTTTCATAGTCTTTCCTCAAGTCATTGTGTGCTAGGGAGAGTTCATCATGCTTTGTCTCCAGGAGGTCAGTGCGTCCTCCTATACTAGCAATTTCCTGGGACAGTGCAGCAGTAGATTTATGCACTTCTTTTTCTATTTTATCCACAAGTTTGTTAAATATTGCTGTGAGACTTTCATCTAGGTCAGCCTTGGAGAGGGGAGAGTTGTACTCACAGTTTTCCAGGGCTTTGGGAGGGTGTGAGATGGCTGCATCCTCTCCCCACATGCTGCTGCAGGCGCCATCTTGGGTCTTCCCTGTCCTCTGCTCCATTGTAAGAAGAAACTTTGTCAGTGAGCGATGCTGACTCCGTTTTTTCTTCTTGCTGGTGCCAGGCATGCACCTCGTATTCCCACAGGGGTGCTGATGATTTTGGGCGAAAACGAGCGGTATAGCCCTGGGGAAACGGTCGCGATGTGTCCGGGTGTGGAGGAGATGTGTCTAAGCACTTCTCATCGTCGTCGCGCCGCGCATGCGCCCCCGCAATTCTGGTATTTAATGCCCCTTTAAGACCCTTCTACTGTTTGTGAAATCTGAACGGGTCGTGGTTGAGTTCCTGCACCTTTTTTCTGAGAAAAAAAGCTCTGTATATATATGTGTGTATCGGGGCACTGCTGCGAGTTTCAAAAGATCCACACATCACACTGCTGCCTGACCGTCATTCATCCATCCTGAGACAATGAGCAGTCATCTGCGTTGCTTTGCTGTATTTTCATTGCAGGATTAAAAGTAAAACTAAAGGCAGAAATATATATTTTTTTAAATAACAAACATGTTATACTTACCTCCACTGTGCAGCTCGTCTTGCACAGAGTGTCCCCGAAAGCTGTATTCTGGGGTCCCTCGGCGGCTGTCTCGGCTCCTCCTCACAAAAGCTTTCTACCTTCATGAGAGCGAGCTCGCATGGTGGAAAGCTTTTGCAAGCGCGCTCCCGGCGCGCCGCATCAACCGCTGTGATTGACAGCAACGGCCAGGCTGGGAACCGAAGAGGATCACGAGGACGCGCCCGGGAATTTCGAACGGTCAGGTAAGTAAAACGGGAGCTCGGGGGGGGGGGGCCGTGCTTTTAGAAGTTTACAACCCCTTTAAGCTTGAATAGGATAGGGATGATATGAGATGCCCATAGCATTTAGCACATTTACATTTACAGTCTATTGCTCTGCTTCAATGCAGACTATTGCTCCTCTTCTTCTGCACTGTTTTCTGCAGAGTATCACTTCTAGATTCCTGTGTAAATCCTTTGCTGCAAAACCGTTAGTCTCCTGTTAGTTTCCTGTAAAACTTTCCTATGAGACGTCATTCTGAATAACTCCCCAACTTGCTGACAGTCACTCAAATGCTGGCACTGAACCAGAGGTGCATCCACACCTTCCCCCGACGGCCCAGTACTTTAGCAGCACATGGTCACCGATGAACTGCTAGGCCCAGATAGTCCAATCTTGCAGATGCTATGTTCCCCAGTCACAGCAATCCGCACTGAGTTTAAAGTTTTTCCTGAACTGCTGCGTTCCCCCAGCTGCCACAGTCTACACCAGGGGTATCCAAACTTAATATACAAAGGACCAGTTTACTCTCCCTAAAACTTTAAGAGGGCCGGACTGTGGACATCAGCAGTAGAAAAAGTTCCAGCATCAGTTGGTGTAAACAATGCCCCATCACTGGTGTCATTGGACCCCATTGTTGATAGAATTGGGAGGAATTGTGCTCCACCTTTGGTGTCACTGGGAGGAATTGTGCCCCACGTTGGTGTCATTGGAAGGAATGGTCCCACGCCATTGGTGTTATTGGGCCCCATTGTTTGTGTGTTTGGGAAGAACTGTCCCCCTTTGTTGGTGTTAGTGAATGAAATAGTGCCCCAAGGGCCAGATAAAAATCAAGCAAAGGGCCGCATCCGGCCCCCAGGCCACAGTTTGGAGACCACTGGTCTACATTATACTGCAATAGCTTCCTCCGGTTCCATTACTCACTGTAGTGTACACACTGACCTTCTCCATGCCCCGGTCCATGGAGGAAAACGCAGTTCAGGTGCACAGTCCAGGGTACCTCTAATCCTTTCTCTCTGTCCTGAATTCCTTCTCTCCAAGAATTCCTCCTCTGCGGTGTGGGTGAGGGATGGGTCACATGGAAGGCCCCAGGCTGGGGATCTCCTCACAGCAACACTACTGCTCCATCTTCCTTTCCCTCCCCAGCAGCATGTCACCTCAGCTTATATAAGAGGCCTGCCCCCTGCCAATGCCGAATGGGGATTGGCAGAACTCCTCACATGAGCTGCCTGTCACTCAGAACTTCAAGTTCAGCCTCTGTTCCAGAACTTACTGACTGGAAGCAGGGGAGGCGCCTCAGAGCCTGAGCACAAGTGGTCACACGCACTGCTATACTGAACTTCCCAGTCACAGATCAAAACAAACCGGCCTAGCTTACAGCACAGGCCTGCCTAAATTTGCCTGCACTAATATACATAAAACAAACTCATTCTAGCACCTACGAAAAGGTAGTGGGTGCTACATATACACAGACCAGCCGGCCGGAAGTTTCCTGCCAACTTGTGGAGAGAACTGAGCAAGGTACAGATTGTACATAAGAACAGTGATAAATCTTGTAACACATATAAATACATAATAATAAATGATAAAGGATATATTAGATAGACATATGTGCAAATAAATCAGTACTTGAGAGACATTTCATGGGGTAAAAGGTAAAAACATAAAAAAAAAACCTTCATAAATACAGTCCAGAGATGTTTTATATAATTTGATTGAAAGTTATGTGCTGACTCTTGGTTGAGCACCGCGGCTACCTGTGGTGAGGAACCAACTGTTGTTTAATGTTAACTTTAAAACTGTCTGTAATGAATCACTTCATATGCTGTACGTGACCTAGATACATGCCAGTCTTTGCATTTCTCTAATTTTATTCTTGCTCTTGTACCCATTTTGTCATTGTCATTCTTCTGTATATCTTTATTCTTCAGAATAAACACCAAGGGCCAGATTCTCATATAATTTTGGCGGCGTAGCGTAAGCCATTTACACTACGCCGCCGCTGCGTACTAGAGCAAGTGCTTTATTCTCCATGCACTTGCTCCGTAGTTTTCGCCGGCGTCTTGTAAATCGCCAAGCGTAAACCCGCGCAATTCAAATGGGGCGGCTTGTATTTAAATTAAGCGCGCCCCCGCGTCGAACGAACTGCGCATGCGCCGGCCGGGGAAAAAGCCCAGTGCGCATGCTCCAGCTCACGTCGGGAAGCGTCGTTGAAACCGACGTCAAAGCGACGTGAGCGTCACTACGCAAGTCCCTATTCGCGAACGAGTTAGTAAAACGACGTAAGCGACGGAAAAAGCCGACGCTGACCCGACGCCATACTTAACATGGCATCCGACGGCACCCGACGGCATCCGACGGAACTTCGTAAGGTTACTCCACATAGAAGCTGGGGTAACCTTACGAGTCCGTAAACGACGTACGCGACGACGGGGCGGCGTAAAAGCGATTTGCATATGCAAATGAAAAAACAACGTGAAGGCCACCTAGTGGCCGGAGTTGTCATTACACCTACGATCCGAAAGTGTAATGCTTTTACACTTGTCGGATGTAGAAGCGTATCTATGCAAAAGTGATGCTAAGCATCACGCGCATAGATACGAGGACAAAAAAAAGGCGATACGACGGGGTATCTGAGATACTCCGTTGTATCGCCTCTGAGAATCTGGCCCCAGGTTTTTTGTAAAAAAAAAAGAAAGTTATGTGCTAATACCAATGGCCTCTGGTGTTCAGGGTTACGCACCCTTCGTTTAGTGAGCATTTAGTGATTACCGGTTCAGGTATTTTGACATACTTTAAGTATTCGTTTGTGTTTATGGATTGATTATGTACCAAACATTGTATCTTGTGCATCCCAAAAATCAACCAGCATTGCATATAAAAACAGTGTATGGTAATGGTTGCCTATGCACAAGTGGTAAGAGAATACAGCTCTGTGTTGTCACCTGTAGCAGTCCTTGTACCTGTAAGCCAGGCAAGCCTAACCTATTGATATGTGGTTGTTCCCAGGAATGCCATGATTACTGACCAGGAAGTATAGAAGGATGAACAAAGGGAAAAACAATAGAGTTCCTCTGGTTCCAGGAGTACAGTTGTCTGCAGGGGAACGCTGGGACTGGTGTGTCGGGAACTTAGTCAGTGGGATACACAGATGGGTCAGGTAGGACGGCAGACAGTAATATGGTCAGCAATCAGGTACTGGGACTGGTGTGGCGGTGATCAGGAACACTGGGCCAGATTCAGGATGGCGAGCGGATCTTTGCAGCGGCGTAACTTTTCCTATTTATGTTACGCCGCCGCAACTTTACATGCAAGTGCTGTATTCACAAAACACTTGCGTGTAAAGTTGCGGCGGCGTAGCGTAAATTGGGCGGCCTAATTCAAATTCGGCGGGTAGGGGGCGTCTGCTATTTAAATTAGGCACGTCCCTGTGCCGAATGTACTGCGCACGCGTCGACCATCGAAAAATCCCAGTGCACATGCTCCAAATTATAACGGTGTTTTCGATGTGAACGTAAATGACGTCAATCCCCATTCACGGGCGAGTTACGCAAACGTCGTAAAAAAATTCAAATTCGGCGTGGTCACGACATCCATACTTAACATAGGATGGCGCCTGCTTTTTGGTGCTTTATCTTTACGCTGGGAAACCCCTTACGGAAACGGCGTAAAGTCACTGCGTCGGGCGGCCGTACATTCGTAAATTGGCGTATCTCGCTGATTTACATATTCTCGGCGTAATTCTCAGCAGGAACACTCCTGGCGGCCATTTTAAAATTGCAGTTAAGATCCGACAGCGTAATACAATTACGCCTCTCGGATCTTTGCTGCAAACCGCCGTATCTTGTTTTATGCATACAGAAAACAGATACGTCGGCGCAAAGTCAGAGTTATGCCTGGCGTATCACTGATACGCCGGCATAACTCTACCTGAATCTGGCCCACTGTTTCTAACTTACACTGGTCTGGGGACAATGGGACTCAAGCTGGTGATCAGGAACACTGTTGCTGGCTGCACTGGTCTGGGGACAATGGGACTCAAGCTGGTGATCAGGAACACTGTTGCTGGCTGCACTGGTCTGGTTACAGTAGGACTGGTGTAGTGGAGATTTGGAACACTGTTACTGGCTTACACTGGGACGCATGAAGCATTTATCAGAAATTATGTTGGTGGCTTACACTGGTTTGGTGAAACTGGGATTGATTTGGCAAGTGATTGGCTTACACTGGTCTGGTGGCTTTGGAACTCATGTAGTGGTAATTAAGAACACTGTTGCTGGCTGTCACTGGTCAGGTGACACTGGGACTGCTGTGGGAGTGATCAGGAAAACTGCAGATGGCTGACAGGAACACGGTTATTGGCTTACACTAGAGTAGCGGGTGGCAACAATCAGAAACACTGTTGCCTGGTGACTTTGTACTGGGGTGGCTAGCAATAAGGGTCACTTTTGCCGGTTGCAATGGTATGGTGATACTGTACGGGAGTTGGTAGTGATCAGGGACATTGGTTGGCTGATCTGGTGACACTGTACTTATGGTGGCACCAACATTCAGCTTTTGTTCACATTTGTGATGGCTGTGATTGGTCACAGTGATCACATGGGACTGGCAAATTTAATTGGCCATGTCTGATGGGCTCAGTGATCATGGAGCATGCTACTGCACACTCTAGAGGGTGCACATGAGCAGCCCAAAGGGAAGGCCATTCTTATACAGCCCCCAACCTTCAGGAGCCCGCCGTCTTGTTGTTTTTATCCAACGGCTACTGTATATGGCAAGTGGTTAGGCACCAAAACTGATGAACAATCCAGGAAGCAGCTTTCAAAGTATTTAAAAACACAGGCTGCAGTTGTTTTTTTCTCCACAAGGTGCTGATCTCACTTATTTTCAGTGGAACACAGAGACAGGAAGTGATAGAAGACAGGAAGTGATAGAAGACAGGAAGTGATAGAAGACAGGAAGTGATAGAAGACAGGAAGTGATAGAAGACAGGAAGTGATTTCAACTATAGATGGGAGGTTCCTAGAGATAAGACAGTTTGCAGGAAGCAGAGAAGGATATCCTTGCAATCGGCAGCAGAGGAGGTAATACAAAATATTTTATATTTACACCCAGTAACCCCCCACGTCATGTCCACCCTCTTCCTCCATAGTCACTGTGATGTCTTTTATCTACAACAGATACTCCTATACAGAGGTATATATAGAGTATTATAATATGTACACAGAGCCTCTGGTTTATAGACCGGATACATCCTAAATATAGAACCATTTATCCAACTGTCCATCCAGAGCCTCTGGTTTATAGACCGGATACATCCTAAATATAGAGCCATTTATCCAACTGTCCATCCAGAGCCTCTGGTTTATAGACGGAATACATCCTAAATATAGGATGTATATTTTTTTATTCATTTATTTTTTAATAGTTTTTACATTTCAATTTAAAGCTCACCAAACACCACTTTTCATTGAATAAAGGGCATTCAATTACACATTTCCAAGTATCTTTAAAATGTGGGTAATAAGCCCCCCTCCTATAATGTCTGGGATGCCAATAAGGTCAGGAAGACGTTCCCATGCCACTATGAGGGGTCCAGCAGTGTCTGTGTCAACAAGCCCCTTGTTCACAGCTACTCCTGCCATGGCCCCAGCTTTATCCCTGGAGGAGTCAGCTGAAGTATTTCAACACAGCGTCAGCCACTTGCTTCTTGAGGATGCACAGACATTATTCTGATATTAGTTCTGAGGTTGAGGAAGGGACTAACATGAGCCTACAGGGGGAAACACTGATAAACCACAAATTGGCAGTCATGGTCCCCCCAGCCACAGCGTGTCACCAAGTTGGCTCATATTCCCAACCATGTCATAGCTGAATTACGGCCACAGCGTAGTTGTCCAGTTCTGGGAATGGTGTTATATGATGTCCTCCAATGATCGCTCCCAACGCGTGCGTGCTTCAGCTCGCTCCGATTCTTAGGACACAGCTGATCGCAGGTCGGAGTAAAGAGCCAATCACAGCGGCCCTTTACAACGTGATCAGCATTGTCCAGTCACAGCTGATCACGATGTAAACACAGTCCAGAAAGAGTGTAACAGCGCTCAGACTGTGGATAAAGATTTCCTCGTGGCTACTGGCCCCAGCTCACCACCGTCAATAGTAATTGAAGAAAAAGAAGGTCGCACAACATGGAAGGAAGAACTTCTGTAGAATAGTTACTTTATTGTCAAGGTGCCAAAGGACGTAGACAGTACGTTACAGGAACATTGATAGACCAGCTTCACAAGGATAACTCGTGCTTGTTCACAATTTGTAAACAAGCACAAGTTATCCGTGTAAAACTGGTCTACCAATGTTCCTGTAATGTCCTGTCTACGCCCTTTGGCACCTTGACAAAACTATTCTACCAAAGTTCTTCCTTCCATGGTGTGTGACCAGGGCCAGCCTTAGGTGTTCAGGCACCCTGTGCAAGCTAATCCTGTGGTGCCCCCCCCCCCCCCCATCTTCACCCCTCGTCACCTAAACATACACAAAGAGGAATAAAATATTAAGTCCCTTATATCCTCCCCCCCCTCTGTGTGTAGGCTGGCTATAAAAAGTAAATACTATTTCTGTTTATCTGAAAAAGTAGATGTATGCAGGGCCAGGGGCTCAGTGTGACTTATCTTTTGGTGGACGGAGCAGCTTTACATTTAAAAATGGCGCCGCTCGGCACTTATATGCCACTTATATGCCACTGCGCATGTGCCGTCTGCCTGAGAATAATGGCGGCGGATGCGCAGTGTGCCTGTCGGGGCTGGCAGCAGACATTTTTTTTCAGGTGCCACAGCCGATGCGTTGCTCTTCACCCAGTCCCAGGACAGGGGGATCTGGCAGCGTGCAGGGGGATCTGGCAGCGCCTGGTGCTGTGACTCGTAGGAGTAAGACTCCTGTGGTGATCATGTGAGTAACTGACTGCGACTCACATTCTGCGAGCTGTGATGGCCGCACGGCGCCCCTGTTGCCCATGGCACCCTGTGCGGCTGCACAGCTCCCACACCCCAAAGGCCGGCCCTGTGTGCGACCAATCTTCTTTTTCTTCAATTACTATTGACAGTGGTGAGCCAGGGCCAGAATCCACGAGGAAATCTTTATTCACTGATTATCCATGTCCTGATTATCAGTGCAGCACCATCAGTGGCCACCACTGATGACAATCAGTTTCTCCTTATCAGTGTTACCTATCAGTGCCTCCTTATCAGTGTCTCCTTATCAGTGCTACCTACCAGTGTCCATCAGTTCCCATCACTGCCGCCTATCAGTGCCACCTCATCAGAGCACATTAGAAATGTCGCAGAATACATTTTTGGCCAAAATTCATGAAGAAAGATGATTTATTTGCAACATTTTATAACAGAAACAAAAAAAAAAAAAACATGTTTTTCAAAATGTTTCGCCTTTTTTGTTTATTTAGCAAAGTATAAAAAAAAACAGTGGTGAATAAATACCACCAAAGCTCTAGTTTTTTTTTTTTTTTTTTAAATTAAGATATAATTTGCACACAGTGTTGCATAACCACGCAATTATCATTCAAACCATTTAAAGCTGAAAATTTACCTGGGCAGGAAGGGGGTAAAAGTGCCCAGTATCGAAGGGGTTTAGGGAGGGGGAAAATACTGGAACTCTGAGAGAATGTGAGCCTTCTGTGGGTATATATGGTGTCCCGACAAAGACCTGGGAAACCCCATTGCTTACTTGTGAGCAGTTTAGATGATAGATGCACCCTTGTAGAGTCATTCCCGGGTGCTCTGTGAATTTACTTGGAAGAGAATTAATGGCCAAAATACAAGTACTGTAGTAAAAATAATTGGAGATGGGGAGAGTTGACCTTACTTCCCCTTCCTGCATGTTTGTAGGTGTTCCGTCAGATATGGTGACCCGTCAGAAGTCACGGGAAATCGTCTAGTGTACAGACAGGAAGTGATGTGGGGTATATACAGGAAGTTTCGGGTGAAAGGGGAGTTGTGAGGAAGTAGAGACAAGACATTAGAGCTGGTGTTTTCCGTCAGATATTGCAACGCGTCAAATTTGGTAACAAAAGTGACGTTCCTTCGCCACCATCTTGCTGCACTTCACACTCATCCACAGGATTGATGCAACGAAAAGGGGGCAAGCGGACAACTTGTTACACCCACTGCATTTCCCAATTATTTTTAACAGTAAATGGAGGTTATATGGTGAAATACAGTGGGCTAGATTCAGGTAGATGGGCGTAAAAGTATGCTGGCGTAGAGTATTCCATTTACGCTTTGCCTCCGCAACTTTTACGGGCAAGTGCTGTATTCACAAAGCACTTGCCTGTAAAGTTGCAGCGGCGTAGCGTAAATGTTGCGGCCTAATTCAAATTCGGCGGGTAGGGGGCGTGTATCATTTAAATGAAGCGCGTCCCCGCGCCGAACGAACTGCGCATGCGCCGGGCCTGAACGTAGCCCAGTGCGCATGCTCCAAATTACGTCGGAAATAGTCAATGAAAATGATGTGAACGTCACTTACGCAAAGCCCTATTCGCGAAAGATTTACGCAGACGACGGGAAAAATTACGACAGCACGCAGTCCATACTTAACATTGGCTGCGCCTCATACAGCAGGGATAACATTACGCCGGACATACGCCAACGCAAGCGACGTGCATATTTTACATGGGAAAGCCACCTAGCGGCCAGCGTAAATATGCAAGTTAGATACGACGGCGTAAGAGACTTACGCCAGTCGGATCTAATAGAAATCTATGCGTAACTGATTGTATGAATCAGGCGCATAGATAGGAGGGCTCAGAGGCAGAGATACGACGGCGTATCTGGAGATACGTCGTCGTATCTCCTACCTGAATCTAGCCCACGATTTGGAAATCCATGTGACTGTTTACATGTTGAATTATAAAAGCAGCGCTGTTCTTTCACATTAGCAAACCTGTAAGATGAGCAGGTTTGCCAATACTTTTAAAATTCAACATCTAAACAGTCCGTTGGATTTCTAAATACTGTATTTCACCTTATAAGCTCAGTTTCCTGTTGAAAATAACTGTGGAATGCACAACTCCGGTGGGTATAACAAGATTCTCCGCTTGCCCCTTCTCTGTGTTTTGTTGTGGAGGAGTGTGGGGTGTAGCAAGATGGCAGCGACGTAACGTAGCTTCTGTTACCAATTCTGATGGGTCATCATATCTGACGGAACACCGGCTATAACATCTTGTCTCTACTTCCTTATAACTCCCCTTTTACCTTCAACTTCATGTGTATACCTCCACATCACTTCCTGTCTGTATCCTACATCACTTCCTGTCTCTACATGGGGTCTAGCTGCAGAGTGAAGCTCCACTAATTACAGGAAGCATGTGTCCTCCACTCCACTTTTTTTTTCTGAACTTTAATGTGAATCTCTACAGCCAGACCCCTCTCCGAGCTGCAGAGATTCACAATAAAGTTCAGTAAAAAAATAATAATAATAATAAGGAACTGGAGTGTAGGGCACGTGCTTCCTGTTATGAGTGGAGCTCCACTCTGCAGCCAGACCCCTCTCGAAGAAAAACAGGAAGTATGGGTGGAGGATGGGCTAGTTATAGGATACAGTCACTCGGTAACCTTAGAAACCTCACATGATGCAGTTCTAACAAGACAAGATCATATATTGTGTGCGGATCACTCTGACGGGAACTGATGAAAGATAAGCACAGAACGTTGTATAACGTACAATATCCAAGGTGAAAGGAGGAGGAAATAGAGAGCACACATCACTGGAACACACAAAGAGGGTAATATGATTCCTTTTCTATTTATACCAATAAATCCCCCCCCCCCCCCCCCCGTCATGTCCGTTCTCTTCCTCCATAGTAGTGATGAGCGGAATACGCCATATTCGATTTCGCGATATATAGAAGAATATTCGTGAAATATTCGTTAATATCGAATATTCGTGATATTTTATCAAAAAAAAAATTTTTTGCCGAATTTCGCTAATGCGAAATTGATTGCGAAATTCTCGTCAACGCGCGAAAACGGAGATCATTTCCTGGATTACTAAACTAATATGCACTAAACACTAATGCCGCGTACACACGGTCGTTTTTTGCGATGAAAAAAAACGTCGTTTTTTAAAACGTCATTTAAATTGATGGTGTGTGGGCAAAACGTCGTTTTTGTCTTAAAAAAAACGACCAAAAAAAAATTCCAACATGCTTGAATTTTTTGTGTCGTTTTTCAAAACGTCGTATTTTGTTTCACAAAAAGTCACCGTGTGTAGCAAAAACGTCGTTCAAAACGACGTTTTTCAACCCGCGCATACCCAGAAGCTAGTTATGAAGCGAGCTTCAATGGAAAAGAGTGGTGAACGTAACCTCGTTTTTTGTGAAAAAACGATGGTGTGTATGCAAAATTGTCTTTGAAAGTGACGTTTCAAAAACGTCGTTTTTTACTTCACAAAAAACGTCGTTTTTTTTTCATCGCAAAAAACGACCGTGTGTACGCGGCATAACTCTACTTACACAAACTTATATGACTAAACTAAAGCTAATTTTTTTTTTTTTTTTTTTTTTTTTTTTTTTTTTTATACACAAAACACAGAAGGTCAGAGAATATTGCGAATATTCGGCAACATAAAAGGATCGCCTCAGCTACTCGGCCCAGGGTCTCTAATCATACCAGCAATGCTTTTTTGACATCGATGGAGATCAGTAGGATGTGATCTGTTTTAAAAATAAATTTGAAAAAATACGAATATTCGCAATAGCGAATATTCACTGCGATATTCTATTTATTCGCGAATACTCGAATATGCAATATTCGTAACGAATATTCGCAATGTGAATATTCGTGAGCAACACTACTCCATAGTCAATGTAATGTCTTTATCTCCAACATCCACTACTTCACAAACCTAAAATAAAATTTTTAGGGTTTATTTTTTGACACGGGTAGAAGTAGGGAGAATTCTGGAAAGTATGAAGTGATCATTATGACTTCCTGTCTTCACACAGGATTATAGAGCAGTAACTATCTGGAGATCTATTAACACCCAGCAGCCATCTTCACAGGACGTCACCCATCACAGTGCCTCCACCTCACTGTCTGACAACAGAGGTATTTAGAAGGACACAAGGATCTCTACAAGGACGTCATGATGGAGGATCAGCCGCCCCTCACATCACCGGGTAAGAGGAGACTTTATTGTAAAGGAGAGAGCAGTACGGAGGCTCCACCTAGATCCCCCATCATCTGATAAACACATAGAAACAATGGGAGTTATATACAAAAGGCAAATCCACTTTGCACTACAAGTGCACTTGAAAGTGCAGTCGCTGTAAATCTGAGGGGTAGATCTGAAATGAGGGGAAGCTCTGCTGATTTTACCATCCAATCATGTGCAAGCTGAAATGCTGTTATTTTATTTTCCTTGCATGTCCCCATCTGATCTAAATCGACTGCACTTTCAAGTGCACTTGCAGTGCAAAGTGGACACCATATGAAAGGTCCATCTCCGTTCCACAATAACAATGTCCTCAATGCACAAAGTTGCACAGTGTGATTTGGGTGAATTGTATCGTTTATCTACTTTGAATTTCTATTTCTGTTCTGATTTCTCCCACTTGTATTCCGGAGCTCAAAGATTTAGAACTAGACCAACATATATGAGTCCTGAATACAAGATTCCAACAATATATCTAACATTTATTGTAAAATTGTTTCTCAGCAGATGACCATAATGTCCGGAATACGTCTGAGGAATCTTCTGATAAATCACATACCAGGACTCTAAGATCTCACAGTAGAAATACTTTAATAGATCCGTCTATTCCCGAGGAAACTTCTTCAGGGCAGGAAGGAGATCACACAGAAGAGAGGTCATTGTCATGTTCAGTGTGTGGGAAACTTTTCACAAAAAAGACAGACCTTCTTAAACACAAGAAATGTCACACTGCTGAAAGTCCCTATTCATGTTCAGAGTGCGGGAAGTGTTTCACTAGCAAACAAAACCTTCATATACATCAGAGAATTCACACAGGTGTACTTCCCTTTCCATGCTCAGAATGCGGGAAATGTTTCAATACCAAGCAAAATCTACTTTCACACCAGAACATTCACACAGGTGAGCGTCCCTATTCATGCTCAGAATGTGGGAAATGTTTCGCTGCCAAACAAAGTCTTCTTACACATCAGAACAGTCACATAGGTGAGCGTCCCTATTCATGCTCAGAATGTGGGAAATGTTTCACTAAAAAACATAATCTTCTTACACACCAGAAGCTTCACACGGGTGAGCGTCCCTTCTCCTGTTCTGAGTGTGGGAAAGGTTTCATTACGAAAGCAAAATTTCTTGTGCACCAGAGAGATCACACGGGTGAGCGTCCTTATACATGCTCGGAGTGTGGGAAATGTTTCAAATGGAAATATTCATTTGATATACACCAGAAGCTTCACACGGGTGAATGTCCCTATTCATGTTTAGAGTGCGGGAAATCTTTCTTGCTTAAAGGACACCTTGTGCATCACCAGAGAATTCACACGGGTGACTGTCCTTATTCATGTTCAGAGTGCGGGAAATCTTTCTCACAGAAAGTACACCTCATGTATCACCAGAGAATTCACACGGGTGACTGTCCTTATTCATGTTCAGAGTGCGGGAAATCTTTCTCGCAGAAAGGACACCTTGTGCATCACCAGAGAATTCACACGGGTGAGCGTCCTTATTCATGTCCAGAGTGCGGGAAATCTTTCTCACAGAAAGTACACCTCATGTATCACCAGAGAATTCACACGGGTGACTGTCCTTATTCATGTTCAGAGTGCGGGAAATCTTTCTCGCAGAAAGGACACCTTGTGCATCACCAGAGAATTCACACGGGTGAGCGTCCTTATTCATGTCCAGAGTGCGGGAAATCTTTCTCACAGAAAGGACACCTTGTGCATCACCAGAGAAGTCACACGGGTGAGCGTCCTTATTCATGTCCAGAGTGCGGGAAATCTTTCTCACAGAAAGTAAACCTTGTGCAACACCAGAAAATTCACACGGGTGAGTGTCCTTATTCATGTTCAGAGTGCGGGAAATCTTTCACGTTGAAAGGAAACCTTGTGCAACACCAGAGAACTCATATGAGATAACGATCTTTCTCATGATAACAGTGGTGTGTTGGACAGAATACATTGAATGTTTTTTCAGGCTCGGTTTGATAGATCTGAGTCTGCGGGGATTGAATTCTAGTAATATGATCCTCTAAACATACAGAGATGACTCGGTCCCGCACTCACACAGACCGCACCATACAACTAAACTGTGCTAATACATGGCCAGATATGACAATACATGGACAACACTTCTTATTGGTTGATATCAGTTTCTGTACATTATTGCTCTTTTTATGTTTCATTGGTCCAACCAATAATCTATACATCGTATCGTTTATTATCTTCAATTATAAAGATTTAGATTCTATCTTAGTTTTTATTGTTTGTTAACCACTTAAAGGCCCCCAATGTTAAATCCCATTCCTGTCGTGGCCATTTTTTAGTTTTCGGGACTGTGATACTTTGAATGACAATTACTCGGTCATCCAACACTGTACCCAAATTAATTTTTTTATCAAGAGACTTGTAAAGCTTTCTTTTAGTTGCGTTCCTTCACCACTTTTACTATACAATATATTGGAAAAAGGACTGAAAAGTTTGAATAAAAAGCATTTTTCTTAGTTATTCTTATAAAATAATTGCAAATAAATAATCTTTCTTCATAAATTTATGGCAACATTTATTCTTCTACATTTCTTTGGTAAAATAGCAAATCAGTGTATATTATCTTGTCAGGTCACCTAAGGCACGGTGACAAGTGCACTCCATAGGAGACAGGGATGCACCACAGGGTAGTGAACCCTTAGCCGACTGCTGCGATCGGGGAGGAGTCGTGAACCCAAGATTTCCCAGGGCGCGGAATCTAAGGCCCAGCTTGTCTTCACCAGAGCCTCTGGTGGTGAGGATGTGTTTAGCGGCAACTGGATCCAGGTCGTGACCCCTGGAAACCCCTGTGTCACGCTCCACAAGGTGAGAGGGGAAGTAGTCAGCAGGACAAGCGTCGTGATGGAAGCCGAGGTTGGGGCAACTGGCTGAACAGGGTAACCGGGGGACAGGCCAAAAGATCAGGGTCACAGGCAAGCAAGCGTGGTCAGGGACGAGCCGAATCGGTACACTGGAAGTTAACAGTACACAGCAGACAGGAACTAGGCAGGAACACTGTTGAACAGCACTGAAGGCCAGTAGTGCAAGAGTTAATATAGACTTCCTGTATGGCCCCACCCAGGCTATCCCAGGAAGTAAAGGAGATAAAAGGGTGAGCAGAACAGGGTCAGGCCTCCTAATGGACAGATAAAGGACAGGTAAGCTGCCAGCGTATTACATATCTGCCCTGTGTGAAAGTTATAAAGTCTTCAAACTATGGTATATATACTATCAGGGATGGACTGAGACCAAAATTTGGCCCTGGACTTTATCCAGACCGGCCCACCTTATGTTTGCAAACAAGAACAAAAACAGTATATAAACTATACGCAATTGTACAAAAAAAAAAAAAATAGCATAACATAAGGGATTCCTCACTCACCTCTTTTATTATTTCACTTATTCTCCTCTGTATTTTCCTCATTCTTCTCACATCACTGCATGAAGTGGAGGGCGAGCTGCACAGCCATTACTTTGACAGGCTGTCACTTAAACTGGCCCACTGAGCCATCGGTCCACCGGGAAACTCCCTGTAGTCCCTATGGCCAGTCCATGCCTGTATACTATATTTTAAATCCTGATGTTCTGATGGCCTATCTCAATTCTTAAGCCCCTAAAATTCCAGGACAGTACAAATACCCCCAAAATGACACCTTTATGGAAAGTAGACAGTCCAATGTATTTAGTAAGAGGCATGCAGAGTTTTTTTGATGCTGTATGTTTTTGCCGCAATCTTTTTGGAAAATAAAGAAATTAAATAAAATCAGATTTTTATTTTACAAAGTTGTCATTTTAAGTAATTTCTCACACAAAGTTCGGGTATACTTACAATTTTACATCAAAACACTTTCTTCTACTCCTTCCAAGCATGAGGATACCACATGTGTGAGACTTTTTATATGTCTAGATGCATAGATGGGTCCAAAATCCAAGGAGCACTTTCAGGCTTTCAAAGTGCATAAGTGTTGCAGCTCAGATATTTTTATTAAAGTTATTTCTCTCACACACCATGGGTTTACTTACAATTACACTTTAAAACACTTTCTTCTACTCTTTCCAAGCATGGGAATACCACATGTGTGAGACTTTTTATATGTCTAGATGCATAGAAGGTCCAAAATCCAAGGAGCACCTTCAGGCTTTCAAAGTGCATAAATGACTTCCTATCACATTTCTTGAGGCCCTGCAGTGCCAGGATAAGAGAAACACCCACAAAATGACCAAATTTTGGAGAGTAAACACCCCAGGGTATCTTTTTAATAACTTAAGGACCGGACCAATATGCTGCTAAATGCCCAGAGGCGTTTTTACAATTCGGCACTGCGTCGCTATAACAGACAATTGCGCGGTCGTGCGACGTGGCTCCCAAACAAAATTTGCGTCCTTTTCTTCCCACAAATAGAGCTTTCTTTTGATGGTATTTGATCACCTCTGCAGTTTTTATTTTTTGCACTATATACAAAAATAGAGCGACATTTTTTAAAAAAAAGCAATATTTTATACTTTTTGTTATAAGAAAAATCGAATAAACTAAATTTTTTAGTCAAACATTTTATACATTAAAGATGCTCGTAGAAAGCTAAAGGAAGTTAGTATAAAAGAAAACTTGAGTGATCTGGTAGAGACGATAGAAGAATCTGAATCAGAGCTTATGGCAGTGTATGTCAATCTGCGGTCATCCACGACACCTTCCCAGGATATTGTGAGGATCATGGACACATGTACTGCAGTCACTAAAGATTTAGTTATTATTTATTTAGTAATTATCTGAAGCTAACTATGATGAAGTTAAGGCGAGAAAGAGAATGAACAAGCTCTTCACGAGAGACTATGCTAGGTTCTTAGGGGGGACCACAATCTCCAGTGGGACTTCCTTCACTAGAAGAAGTGCCAGTTACACAGCAGAGTCCTCAAATACTCTAGCCAAAAGAAAGGAATTTGTTGAGCAACTTGCTGTCAAGATAGCAGAATTGGGGCACAGCACCATCAAATGGAGGCATACCGCCAACAGATGAAAAGTCTGGAAAGACTGAAAGAAGTTAAGATTATAGAAGCCAGACTAAGAGTACACGAAGAGGACATGAATGGTAGTCATATGTCCAAATCTGTACTAAGTGAAGGAGCATACTCCTACTTGCCTCCATACATCCAGGAGAATGAAAGGAAACCTTCAGTATGTAGTGAAGAAAAAAGTCATTGCCCTTCCATCCCTGCTCAGAAAGACAAAAAAAGAGACTCACTTAATTTAGAACCAAATGAGAAAATAAAACAGGATAATTCTACTCCTAGATGTCACTGCAATGATCAGGAGAATGTTGCGACTATTGTCCCAGCAAGACGGCAGAGTACAGTCCCAGCAAGACTTCCCATTCCAGAACCTACTGTATTTTCAGGGGACATGCAGCATGCAGCAATGCCATCCCACATGTACGAGGACTAGAAGTACTGAACGACTATCTAGAAAATCACAGGATGCTAGCTAAGCTACCTGAAGAAGTGGCTTCCAAATGGAATCGCTATGTGACTGAACAGTTAGATCTAAAAAAGGACTTCCCAAGTTTTGAAAAGTTCTCTGAGTTCGTTAATAGGGAAGCACGAATAGCATGTAATCCGGTAACAGCATCTTAGCAATCCTCAGAAGAAAGGCCTGCAAGAGATACAAAACGTGCAAGAGCAACTAGCTTTGCAATCAACACAGCAGCTAAAGGTCTAGATACCTGCGAAAGCAAGCTTAAAGTCACTACTGGGTTCAGTAAAGAGACAGAACCGACAAATCCTCAGACTACCTTTAAGTGTATGTTCTGTGTAGAGAACCACTCCATACACAAGTGCCAACAATTGAAAGAGAAGTCCTCAAATGAAGAGAAAAAAATTGTACTTGATAACCAACTGTGTTTTGGATGCTTACAAAAAGGCCATGTTACTAAGGAGGAGTGTAAGAAAAAGTCTACATGCAGCGTCAGCAAAGGACGCCATCCTACGCCACTTCATGAAGAACGTCCAAAGAAGGATGAATCCTCAATACCTAAAGATGCTGAGGAAGAAAAGAAAGTATCAGTATTCTTTTGCAGAGTAAGGGAAGGAGGAAGTAACGGCACATCAATGGTTGTACCAGTGTGCATTTCAAATCCTAAAAGGAGGAACAAGAAGGTAGATGCCTATGCACTACTGGATGCCCAAAGCGACGTCACCTTCATTGATCAAGAAATCTGCAAGAAATTACAAGTAGCTACAGAACTAGTGAAGCTCAAGCTCATCACAATGACAGGGAGAGACACATTAGTGAAAGTCAAAAGGTTAAAGGACTGAGAGTTAGAGGACTTCATTCAAACCTCACATTAAATCTACCTCCATCTTATACGAAAGACGAATACGAAATACCTCTAGATCGAGATCGCATACCTACCTGTGAAACAGCCAATAAATGGGAGCACCTATCTATCATATCTCATCAAATGTCCCCGCTGAAGGAATTTGGTGTCGGACTGTTGATAGGCTACGATTGTCCCGAAGCTTTGGTACCACAAGAGGTAATCACAGGAGGAAAGGGTGAACCCTACGCTGTTCGAACTGATCTACGATGGGGTGTTGTTGGAGGAAAACAGCAGATTGCAAACTCAAGACTGGTGACAGGATTGTGTCATCGAATATCTGTCCAAGAGCTACCAACTGTAAGTTCAGCAAAGGTAATCGAGATCCTGTAATCTGGGGGGGCGGAGCCAGCGGCCGACATGTGAACAGCCCTGATCCGGAGCTCCGTGCAGGACAGATAATCCTTCAGCCATCCTGGGCTTCAGAGTCACAGAATCTCGGCGGCGACAACATCCCCTGACTCCCGAAACTGTGCTGGACACAAAGAGATGGTCAAATACAGTCGGGCACCTATGGAATCACCCGCAGACCGTCTGGCTCAGTTTGCTTGGGGATCCCAAGATGGCGGCGGCCATGCGGCGGACGATTAGGGCCCCAGCTCTGCTCAGCCTGATAGTGCTGACTGGCCTCCTCTTCCCAGTGGCAAGATAAGCCAGCTACCCCCCAGAACTAAGGGACTGAGGAAGGGATCATCCCAGGCCGGAGCACCGTCACAGGCGGAGGGGGAAGAGGTTCCTGGCATAGGTGGGGGAGCCCTCTCTGAAACAGATTATGGAGGCTTCCTGCACTAGCCAGGCCACGTTACCTGAGCATATTGATGGAATCAGGACTAAAATGTCATTCCTCAAACATGATGTCCCATGACTATCAGGGAGAGGGCTGGTGAGGCTGAACAGAGGATTAGTGATCTGGAGGATGTGGTCCGTCCATTGGAAAATAAACTGCAAAATGTACACTGTAAGGTGATAGCCCATACTGATAATCTCTGGGACATGGAAGACCACCAAAGGAGGACTAACATACGGTTGGTAGGCTTCCCCGAGAAAGCAGAAGGTACACAACCTGAAGATTTTCTGAAGCTATGGCTTAAAGATAACATGGCGGAACACTACGTTCTCCCGCTTATTCACCATAGAAAGGGCCCATCGGGTACCATCGAAACCTCCCCCCCGGGTCCCACCCGTGCCCGATGATAGCACGTATTCTGCACTTCAGGGATCGTGAAAATATCCTTCGTGCAGCTCGCACGGTAGGTGACCTGCAATTTAATGGGAATAGAATTTCTATTTATCCTGACTTTTCGGCTGCTAACAGAGAGCTAGCTTTCTGCATGTCAAGAAGAGGCTACAGGACTTGCACATGGCTTACAGTATGATGTACCCAGCAAAGCTCAGAGTGGTGGACGAGGGCAAAGTTTTCTTCTTCAACTCTCCTACTGAGGCTTCACGCTGTCTCGACTCTAGGGGGCACCCTAGTCAAGGAAATGGCCATTCAATGACTGTCACACGACTTGGCCTCAGTCTGGATCTTCTATCTTGCAAACCTGCTGCTATTTTGATTGCCCTGTAGTTTACCCAATTGTATTACTGATCTGATGTTCCAGTTCTCTTGGAGTATGTCCTGCACGGATCCACCAGCAAATTGAACGAACTACCTTTTTTTTTTTTTTTTGGAACGTTCCTGTCCGGTTCACGCAAAAACTTTTCCCCCCCAAGCCTCCCCTCTCCCCTTTTTTTTTGCCCCCCCATATTTTCACTTTTTGCTTCCCCCCTCCCCTTGGGGGTTTCTCTCTTTTTTTTTTTCTTTTTGTTTGTTGTTTGGGTGTTGATGTAAGGTGACATGGCTGTCTCTAAAGAGGGGGGTGATATAAGGACACACTGATCCTTATATCATAATGTGGGCTGCTTATATAAAGAGAGTTTCCCTTATCTAATAGAGGTCTCTAAGTAGGGGGGTGCTGATATAATAGGGGGTCTCCAAGTGGTCAACTGCAGTTAGAACCCCCCTCCTCACAGGCTCCCCCAATTAGCTCAGATTCCCCTTCCCTTATATCGGTCCCCCCCCCCCTCCCTCGATTAGATCAGGGACCCCCCATCAGTGTCCCCTGCCCTGAAAGACCCCCATTAGACTGCCTTACCGAGAGTCGCTTCGAGCCAGGAAGTGTGGGAGCTGGAGGATTTATTCACAGGGCTGCTGTTAGAAATTACTGAGGAGGGAAAGAGGTGGGTGGAAGGAGGTAAAAAAGGGGAAGGTGAGAGAGAGAGAGAGAGAGAGAGAGAGAGAGGGGGGGGCAAGAGAGAGAGAGGCATGAGAGAGAGGAGCAGAAGAGAAAGGGGGGCAGGAGAGAGAGAAATGGGGGCAGGAGAGAGAGGGGGCAGGACAGAAAGGGGGGCAGGACAGAGAGAGAGGGGCAGGAGAGAGCGAGGGAGGGGGCAGGAGAGAGAGAGAGGGAGTGGAACAGGAGAGAGGGAGGGGGGCAGGAGAGAGAGAGGCAGGGGGGCAAAATAGAGGCAAGAGAGGGAGGGGGGCAGGAGAGAGGCAAGAGAGGGAGGGGGGCAGGAGAGAGGCAAGAGAGGGAGGGGGCAGGAGAGAGAGAGTGGGAGGGGGCAGGAGAGAGGGAGGGGGAGAGAGAGAGAGGTAGGGGGAGAGAGAGAGAGGGAGGGGGCAGGAGAGAGATAGGGAGGGGGCAGGAGAGAGAGATAGGGAGGGGGCAGGAGAGAGAGGCATGAGAGAGATAGGCATGAGAGAGAGAGGCAGAGAGAGGCAGGGGAGGGGGGCAGAAGAGAAAGGGGGGCAGGCAGAGAGAGAGAGGGGGGCAGGAGAGAAAGAGAGAGGAGGGGCAGGGGACAGAGAGAGCAGGGGGGCAGGAGAGAGCAGGGGGGACAGGAGAGAGAGCAGGGGGCAGGAGAGAGAGAGGGAGGGGCAGGAGAGAGAGAGGGAGGGCAGGAGAGAGAGAGGGGGAGGGGCAGGAGAGAGAGAGGAAGGAGCGGGAGAGAGAGAGGGGGGCTGGAGAGAGAGAGGGGCGGGAGAGATAGAGGGCAGGAGAGAGGGAGAGAGAGAGGGTGGAGAGAGAGGGGGCAGGAGAGAGGGCAGGAGAGAGGGAGGGGGCAGGAGAGAGAGGCAGAGAAAGAGAGAGAGAGGGGGGCAGGGGAGAGAGAAAGGCAGGAGAGAGAGGGGGGCAGGAGAGAGAGAGGCATGAGAGAGGGGACAGGAGAGAGAGGCAGGGGAGGGGGAGCAGGAGAGAGAGGGGGCAGGAGAGAGAGAGAGGGGGGCAGGAGAGAGAGATAGGGGGCAGGAGAGAGAGAGGGAGGGGGGGCAAGAGAGAGAGAGGGAGGGGGGCAGGAGAGAGAGGGGGGGCAGGAGAGAGGGAGGCTGCCCTCAGGAGACAGTGACACACAGCGCGATTTGGAACTCTGGGAGCGATCATTCACATGACCAGCAGCTATGGCTCTAGGTGACCCTCATGTCCACCGTCCGATCCGTCCCACACATGACTTTAGGGTTGCCATGAAATGCAGCCTGCTCTGCCAATCAAGGGACACCCGCCGGCAGCAGCCTCCGCTCGGCCAATCACAGACCCTCATGTCATGACCTTTCTGTCAATCAGGACACCCGCCGGGCTCAGAGAGCGCACCGCTGTACAACAAACAGACACTGTGTGACTGTGATAGCTCGGGCACGGGATGCGCGGCGCCTCTCTCCATATGTTGCGGGCGGCCAGGGTCAGAGATGCGCTGCCACTACATGACGGTGGAATGTATGTCCGGGTTTTTGGCGGGCGGAAACCCGGGCACATGTCTCAAAACCCGGACTGTCCGGGTCAAAACCGGACAGGTGACAACCCTACCAACACACCTGGATCTGACTGCTGCCACCCTTGGCCTGGGGTGGAACCGACACCCCAGACAACAATAGTGGTCATCTGCAGCACAGCCATGGCTGGAACAGAGGTCCAAATTTGAAAACAAAATAGGTCAGAGGTAGCTAATCCTCTGACTAACCTCTAAATTTAAAGCTCGCTACATATATTTAACTAATCTATAGAACTTTGCCCTAGCTCATGTCTATTTTAGATAAGCTAAGTACCTTTCTCCAACACCCGTTTTAACACAGCAAGAATACAGTATGGAGGGATGTCAAGGGTTAATACAGTATATCCTTCTAGTGAAGTCATATGACACCAGTTACCAAGAAAGTATTAACTCAGCCCTTTTCTTTTCTTAGAACACGCACACGCTTAGTAAACTCCTCCCATCCCCCTCCCTTGTGGTCGTAGAAGCGGAAATTCCCTTCAGTACTGAGCAACTAGAACTCAAAATATATTCTAATCTATGAGAGGACACACTTCTGTGTAATCTCGTGTTCCTTTTTACCAATGTATTCTATCACCTATGGGGTTTAGGGTGAAGAACTGAAAGACATCAAAGTTGAGGATAAAGAGGAAGAAGAAGAGAGGTTGGTGAGTGGAGATCAGCAGTCTATGGAGGAGGGGGAGATGATTACGGAATGTAAACAGGAGGAATCTTCTCTTCATAAGGACACAAGTAAGTAAAAAAACACTAAATATAGAACCAGTTCCCATTATTATTTTACTTCCATAGCCTCGTACACACGATCCAACTTCCAACCAACTTTTCCATGGATTTTTGTCTAAAGGGTGTTGGCTGCAAAATTGTTGTGCATACACACGGCCCAACTTTTACATCCAACATTCACCAAACCATGTGTATTTTCTGCTCTTTACTGTCACCCTTTGGGCAACTTCTGCTATTGTTGGATGATGTTTAGCATTGGTTCTGAGCATGCGTGTTTGTACATCAGATTTTAGTTGGACCAACTTGCGTACACACGATTGGATAAACCGACGTAACAGACTTATTGGCCAACAATTGGTGAGCATGAAGAGCCAACTTTCATCGTCGTTAATTCAGCCAATAATTGTCTGATGGAGCCAGGGCTGTCATCAGGAATAATGGGGCCCCTTACACAGCTTCAGGCATGGGCCCCCTGGGGCAAAGAACCGGGTGGGGGTTGGGGGGTGCTGCCGCCTCAAATTGAGAAGCAGGGGGGCTGCCGCGAATTGAGAATTGGGGGGGGGGGGGTGCCCTGGGGCCCCTTACAAAAAGAGAAATTAAAAAAATATATATAAAAAAATTATAAAAAAAGGGGGAGTTGCCTGGGGACTTCAGGGGCCCATGCAAACCTCTGAGCCCTTTAATAAAATGAAAAAATAAAATAACCTCAGCCTGGGGACCTCTGGGCTCTTTAATAAAAACAAAAAACTATATATAACTAATTATATATATATATATATATATATAAAGAACATAGCATGACAACCTCCATTTTTCGTTCATGTTGTAATGGTTTAAAGCAGTGGTTTTCAACCGTGCTAGTGCCGTGACCCCTTGATACATTTTCCAAAGTTGTGGGGACCCCTAACAGCAAAATTATTTTCGTAGTGTGGGTTGTCAGCATCCAAGGCAGGCCAAGTAATTTGCGCCCCTAATCCATGGACATTTAGCACTCCCTGGGTCCCTTCTACTCGTACAATATTAAAACCCCTTATGGTACATTTTAGGCTGTACCACTCTTTCTCTTTGTTCTCCTTTCTTTCCCTTTTTATCTCTCTATATCCTAATTTCTTTTTTTTTTTCTCCCCATTCTATTCTTTTTCTCTCCTTTCCATGTATTCTCTATTTGTATTCCTTCTCTTACTCCTTGGTGGAGGGAATGAGATCAGCGGCAGTGCTGGTGGGGGGGTGGGATCAGTGGCAGTGCTGGTGGGGGGGTGGGATCAGTGGCAGTGCTGGTGGGGGGGTGGGATCAGTGGCAGTGCTGGTGAGGGGTGGGATCAGTGGCAGTGCTGGTGAGGGGTGGGATCAGTGGCAGTGCTGGTGAGGGGTGGGATCAGTGGCAGTGCTGGTGAGGGGTGGGATCAGTGGCAGTGCTGGTGGGGAGGTGGGATCAGTGGCAGTGCTGGTGGGGGGGTGGGATCAGTGGCAGTGCTGGTGAGGGGTGGGATCAGTGGCAGTGCTGGTGAGGGGTGGGATCAGTGGCAGTGCTGGTGGAGGGTTGGGGTCAGTGGCAGTGCTGGTGAGGGGTGGGATCAGTGGCAGTGCTGGTAGGGAGGTGGGATCAGTGGCAGTGCTGGCGGGGAGTTGGGATCATTGGCAGTGCTGGCGGGGATTTCTGATCAGCCAACTTGGGTGCTCTTGATGAAGGTCATCTGCTGATCTGAGAACTGTAGTGGGGACTTTTAATGGCAACTATAATCACAGGTAGTGTTACTCACTGTGTCTCTGGCTCGGTCGCAAAAAGGCTAGGAGAGTGGTGAGGGCTTCAGGAACAGCCCAGGATTCAGTGACCCCTGGTAAATCGCCATTCGACCCCCGAGGGGGTCCCGACCCCAGGTTGAGAACCACTGGTTTAAAGGAAAGGTTTTACTCGAAACCTTTACTCGAAGCTTAGATGGTTATCTATAAGACACCTTTCACCTAGTTATGTATGAATGGAATTTCACCTTGGCTCATCCATATATTAACTGAACTTATATAACAGGTACTATCTAATAGGAAATGATTAACCTGAATGTATTCTTGTAATTACACTATGCCCTTGAGAAACCCCTCTTTTGTCCTTCTAAATCTGTATATATACTGAAGGGACGTCAAGGGTTAATACAGTAACACATTTATTGCATAAATGTGTTGTGTAAGTAAGATTGTCATGTGTACGTCTTGTGATGTCTATATATAGTAATGGCCAGTTTTAAACGGATGTCACTTATCACCAGTCTATAGATCACTGGTGTTCTAAGATAAGCAACAAGCAACGGCAGCCTTTTATTATCTAATCATATTCTAGCAGCAACGTCCGATGGGGCACCCGCCCAGTGACAGTTAGGGATTGTAGGTAGGTACTTAGGTAGGTGCCCGGACCAACCTCCGTTCTGATAGTCCCTGACTATCAGTCGACTCGTGTTGTGCCTGCAGGTACCTGGGAGATCAATTTCACCATAGAGAAATACACAGAGACAAATAGTAGGTGAAATCAAGCTCTGTTTATTTAGACTCGCCTAGGTTTTTTATACACATAACGGAGAGGATGTATTAGACATTTACATAAGATAAATTGTCAGTAGTCTATAGGCGGATGCAGAAAAGGGAGTTAAAACCTTGACTTCAAGGGAACATTGAAAGAAGACAAAAACATGTTGTTTTCCGAGAAACTGCTGAGGGGACAATTTCCAGATAACACATTCCACAAGCAAGGACACGCAGAAGCAAATATCTAAAATGGAGCTGAGGAGTGAACAAAATGGCGTTACAATTGCAAAAGCATAAATCTCCTTCAATCCCCTCCTAAAATCATGTATATGTACAAAAAATTATTTTCTTCTATCTTCGTGTGAAGGATGTCATCAGGGACCTAGTCTCCCTGAGTGTGAGAAGTGTGAATAGGCGACTGAGCCTTGGGTTCCTTGCTAATAGAAAAAGGGACCTATTCCACCCATCCTAAACAACAAGGTTACGCTTCTTTTTTAGCTTATGTTTCTTTATGTAATCAGCATAGCCTTGGGGGGAGGGGTTAAAAGGGACCTCCAAGTCGGAGGTTACAGTGGAAAGCATTGAAAGATTGTCTATACCTTTGCTGAATATTTTTCGAAAGCAGGGGATCACACAGCAGACTATTACTCCTATTACAAGGAGTACTACAACTATAAAAATTCCTAGTTGGACTAGGATTTGTTTCCAGTTAGCAAACCACCCAAACCACTGATCCCAGGGGTTGGCTAACCCTGAATTCTTCTTCAATTCCACAGATAGGTTTTCTAGTTTCTGGATTGCTAGAGTAACCTTACCATTGGGACCAGTGTTATCGGGAATGTAGGTGCAACATCCTTCAGTCTTACCAATATATACACATGTGCCCCCCTTCTCGGCTAGAATCATGTCCAGAGACATCCGATTCTGGAAAGTCATTTGGGAAGTGTATTCGAGCTGTTCTGCTATCCCCTTTAGAGCATCCCTTGTATCACTAACAAACCTTTGTTGGTTGTAATAAATATAATTTATCCAATCAACATTTTTATTCACAGTTATGATGGGCTTAGTAAGGACTCGAAACCTGCAGCAACTTGATCTCTTGCTTTAAACTCACTAGGGACCCCTCTTGGCACCCCTATCGAGTCTATATATACATGTGGATCAAAACTTCCTCTTGGGGACTCCCTCTTTCTTCTTCTTAGGGAGTTGGAGGGAGTCTGGCCATCATCAAGATTAGTTTCTGACACTATGTGTAGAGGCATTATAACTTTGGCCAGGGCGCATTCCCCTTTCCATGGGGAATCTAATTTGGTTCTTAATTTCATATCACCACATATCCAATAAATGTCCCCGAGGGACCTCGTTTGGTTCACAATTGTTGTATTCCTTCTCTCATGGCAGTAACCCTCAGGAAACACCTGGAGGTCCCTACCTTTACCCTTAGGTGTACCTTTGGACGTGTAACAGGTATAATTCCCTGGGTATATGGTGATATGGCTACCTGGATTTGGGTTTTTCGATAAGATAGGATACTCTTTCTTCCATTTCTCGCAAAGTGTGTTATTAGTGGGTGTGGAGGTGAAGAGGCTTAGGAAACATTCCTCTTGGTTGGAAGGGATATTGAGGGGCACAGTACCCAAGTGGGGTTTGGCCTTACCACACACATAGCAATTACTTTTATTATGGGTGTGGGCGTTATACTTCATCCATTCCAACCACAGGTTGACATCTGAGAACCCAGTTTCTATGGTTAGGGTGTCTTCATATGTGGGGTCCGCTATGGCCATCATATCTTGAATTGTTTGAATACGGGGTTTTAGAGGATTTATGGGGGGGCCTTGTTGCCATTCTTTAGAGTTATACATATCTTTTATTTCAAACTTGCCTAAAGGTCTATCCGTCCCTCCCCGCACCCATTTTCCCATCCAGTAAGTTCCCTCATCTCCCTTTTGTGGGTTCTCAATATTGAGGATCAGTTGGAACGCTGTGCCCCCGGATCTAAACTTCACATCCCCATCACTCCCGGTGAGTAAATACCTACCGGTGGCACATCGTTTGGGGGCTGGGCCCCTCCATGACAATGTCATCCTAGAGATAAGGGATTTCCCATTTCTATCTTTCCTACCTAGTGCTGACTGAGGTTTGTATGCCCAATCTTGTCCTGTGCTCCATCCCACACTTCCCCAATGTTTACAGTCTTGTCCCCAATAATTGTCCGTGACACATATATATATTTCCGGGTCTTGATCTCTTCTTTCATGACACTGCCATGCAGTGCCGGGACATGGCGCAACATCACAGTAGTCAAACAAGAAGGTAGCTACTTGTGTATTGGAGGAGTTAAACCAGAGTTGTGTCAGACCTGTTTTCTGTGTGATGGCTACCTGTTGGGGATTTGGGGAAGAAAGAGGGACACTTCTCCTTGTTCTGAATGGTTGTTTGTTTGTATGAGTTTTACCACAAATAACCCGCAGTCCGCCCAAGTCCTCTGGATGATAAATGCAGTTAGTTGTGATCCACACAAGGGTGAACACTGAAAATGAAACCAGTCCTATCAGTAGCCACAATTTGCCTGAGTCCGGTGAAATCAGGATTGTCATTTTCTACAGGGTCAAGGCTGTCTGCCTCCATTAATACCCCCTTTTCTTGACTGTCCTGTTCGAGGTCAGAGCTGTCTGCTCCCGTTAGTACCTCTCTTTCTTGGCTGTCCTGTTCGAGGTCAGAGCTGTCTGCTCCCGTTAGTACCTCTCTTTCTTGGCTGTCCTGTTGCTCGGGTCCTTTCTTGACCAGTTTTACTCGTGTAGCATGGATCCAGGTTGGACTGTTCTCTGTTAGGACTGCAGTTCTGGTCACCGCCACTACGGTCACGGGGGGGCCATAGGTGAAGTCTTGCGGTTTCTTTCCTTTCGGGTGCAGCTTGACCACTACCACATCTCCCTCTTGAAAAGGGTGTGTGTTGTTCTGTGAAGAAAAAGGACACTTGCGAGTAACATTTTCCTCAGTGCTGACCAGAGTCTCGATCAGCTTTCTTACATATTCGTCTCTAAGATTGTCAAGATTGTCCAAAGTCATGAAAGGTTGTCTAGCCCAGGGAGTGGGGAATGGTCGCCCGAACAGGATCTCGAATGGTGAGTACCCGAGAGTCTTATTTGGGGTCATTCTTATTTCAGCCATTATGGCTGGCAGATACCTTTTCCAATTGTCAAAGGTCCCACCGGTAGCTTTTCTAAGTTTGTCTTTGTCTCAAATCTTCCTGTGTATAATTTCTCCCTTTACACGCCCTTTTTAGGTAAGTGATAGTTCCCTGTGGGGCAATGCTGGGTTTTGGGCAATGTTTAACAATTCTATTAATGTCCTCAATCTCTATGGGCTTTTTAAGGAGTTGTTCCCCTACAGTCATGAAGGGTACATGAGTTACGCCTGTCGTTTTTCCATGTCTAAGTTCCATTTTGAGTGGTGACGGAGTCCCTATCCAGGACGAGACGGCATCCCCCATCGCAGAAGTGACACGCAACAGCGATGAACGATGTTCCGTACTACTGACTTCAGCATCCCCCTCTTCCATGGAATTATCTGGTGTTGTCGATCTAGAAACACTGTCAGGTTCCATGTGTGTTGGAGGTTGCATGATATTTGGAGGTGGTATGATAGGGGGTGATACGGCAGGGGCCGTGGGTGTGATAGGGGTGATGGCTGCAGTTGCCATGAGCAAGTCGTCTATATCCTCAGTCTTAAGGACAGGATAAAGGTGTTTGTAGTCAGGGGGTGACTCGGTTTGCTTCATGGGTGTCATCCTGTAGTTTTTCTTTGATTCTAAGTCATGAAGCTTGGCACAGTCAATTTTGGGGCTTCTTTTCTTCCCACTACTCTTCTCTCCTTTCCTATCCCTGACTTCCTTCCAATAGGGTGCATATTCTAACCAATTTAACCCTCCCTGCTCCATATATGACTGTGCCAAGCTTCATGACTTAGAATCAAAGAAAAACTACAGGATGACACCCATGAAGCAAACCGAGTCACCCCCTGACTACAAACACCTTTATCCTGTCCTTAAGCTGTAGGTAGGTACTTAGGTAGGTGCCCAGACCAACCTCCGTTCTAATAGTCCCTGACTATCAGTCCACTCGTGTTGTGCCTGCAGGTACCTGGGAGATCAATTTCACCATAGAGAAATACACAGAGACAAATAGTAGGTGAAATCAAGCTCTGTTTATTTAGACTCGCCTAGGTTTTTTATACACATAACGGAGAGGATGTATTAGACATTTACATAAGATAAATTGTCATGTTCCCAACAAATGAGGAGGAGATACTGTACACCATATGAAAGGTCCATCTCCATTCCTCAATATAACGTCATGTTCCCAACAAATAAGGAGGAGATACTGTACACCATATGAAAGGTCCATCTCCATTCCTCAATATAACGTCATGTTCCCAACAAATGAGGAGGAGATACTGTACACCATATGAAAGGTCCATCTCCATTCCTCAATATAACGTCATGTTCCCAACAAATGAGGAGGAGATACTGTACACCATATGAAAGGTCCATCTCCATTTTTCAATATAATGTTATGTTCCCAACAAATGAGATGTACACACTATAGACTAGGGGTCCCCATTCAACAAGCTGCGGGCCAGTACCAGTCTGTGGCCTGTTGATGGCTGGTGCGCACAGCAGGAGGTAAGCGATGATCGCATTCCGGCCCAGACTATCACAGACCAAGGTCGGCACCTACTGTTATGCTCCAGTATCACTTTGCCTGTGTGCCCTCTCCCGGGTCTCCCACACATCACAGTGCATCCACCTCACTGATTGACAACAGATGTATTTAGAATGACACAAAGATCACCTGGTAAGAGGAGACTTTTTTGTAAAGGAGAGAGCAGTACGGAGGCTCCACCTAGATTCCCCATCATCTGATAAACACATAGAAACAATGTATTCAGTCAGTGTGTGTGTTTCCTACAGATGGATCCAGTAATGGGAACCCACCAGAGAGATGTCCCCGTCCTCTGTATTCCCGGGATTCCACACAGGAAGATCACATCATCCCCCACCATCATCAGGTATGTGGGGCTGAGCATGTAGATCCAAAAATGTGTTCTAAGTTATGAGAGGAGTTTCTTCTTTGTGACTATTTCCTTTTTTACAAATATTGTAACATCTTTGGGGTTTAGGGTGAAGAACTAAAAGACATCAAAGATGAGATTAAGGAGAAGAAGAAGAGAGGTTGGTGAGTGGAGATCAGCAGTCTATGGAGGAGGGTTGTCCTCTGGATTCCCACAATTCTACACAGGAAGATTTCCAATATACAGAGAATGGGAGATCAGGAGATCAGGTAGATGGGGCTGGGCACAAAGAACTAAAAAATAATTCTATGGGAGAACATTCTTCTATGTTATTCGTATATGTTATTATTGGCAGCAGTGTTTCCAGATCTTATATTTTATCACCTCTGTAATTTAGAATGAAGAACTGAAAGACATCAAAGTTGAGGATAAAGAGGAAGAAGAAGAGAGGTTGGTGAGTGGAGATCAGCAGTCTATGGAGGAGGGGGAGATGATTACGGAAAGTAAACAGGAGGAATCTTCTCTACATATGGAAACAAGTGAGTAATAAACACTAAATATAGAACCACTTCCAATTATTATTTTACTTCTATGAGTATAAAGTTTGTATTTACATTGTTACATCAGAGGAGAAAAGGTCGATGTCTACTGAATTCACCCAGGAGAAAAATAAAAACTTCAAAGCAGCAGCTGACCCCCAGGACAGTAGAATGTCCATAAAAAGCTTGGCCTAATCTTCTTTAGGTTATAAAGATTCCTCCCTGATCCCAAAAGGCAATCAGATAGCTCACCAGATCAACATTCTAAAATAGTTTTCCTACAATTATTAGTAATCATAAGAAGAACATCCAGTCATTTTTTCAGAGTCATCTAGAACCAGACAATTCTTCATCCACAGAGCTCTAAAAACAAATCGCCTCTTCCGTATACAGAGAGTTTTTTTCTATTTAATTTCAAGCAATCTGTGTTCCTCATGTACAAAATAGAGAACATGTTATCCTTCTGTACAGGAAAGACAGAGAAACCTCAACTGCTGACAGTAAGAACATCATCGATGTACCTCATCAATGTCCTGTAAAGAACACCAATCTCAGAGGACTGATTTGCAAATACCTAAAAGACCCCGATCCCTCCTTTGCACTTCAAAGTATTCGCCGAAAAATGCAAATCTGAACACTGTGTACTGTTTTAAATCTGGCGCCATTGGCAGCCAAGTAACCCGGAAGTGACGTCATGACACCGCTTCCGTGTTTACATGGCAGAGACTAAATTAAAGCCATTTACCGCATTGTTTCAATCTGCGCCTGGACACTGGAGGTGCCGGATTGAGGATCGGGCCTCCCAGTGGCACGAGAGGCCCGGTTAGAGTGGCGAGAGGCAGCGGGAGGTGGTATGTCCCCTTCCACTCCTCTGGCATAACAACAGAGTGGCTTTTAGCCGCATCGGTTGTTATGCCTGGATAGCCAATTGCTGGCTCTAAACAATGGTACAGCTGCGGGCATCATCCTGGTATAACCCCCGAAAGCCTAGGATGCATATATGCGTACGCTCGGCAGGAAAGGAGACCCTGAGGCGATTCAGT
Source organism: Rana kukunoris (assembly GCA_029574335.1). Classification (NCBI taxonomy): domain Eukaryota; kingdom Metazoa; phylum Chordata; class Amphibia; order Anura; family Ranidae; genus Rana; species Rana kukunoris. The sequence goes on along the minus strand of CM056056.1, from coordinate 179,977,634 downwards.
TCTCATGTGTCGCGCTATATATTTTTTTACTCACTTACTCACTTATGTTCCCAACAAATACAAATACTGTACACCATATGAAAGGTCCATCTCCATTCCTCAATATAACGTCATGTTCCCAACAGATGAGGAGGAGATACTGTACACCATATGAAAGGTCCATCTCCATTCCTCAATATAACGTCATGTTCCCAACAGATGAGGAGGAGATACTGAGATTGCAGGCTTGGCTGGCTTAAATCAGGTTTGGTCTCCACCCAGAGACTGGCCACATTAATCACCTTGCAGGTGGACAGACAGACATGGAGAAGGCCATATGAAAGGTCCATCTCCATTCCTCAATATAACATCATGTTCACAACAAATGAGGAGGAGACACTGTACACCATATGAAAGGTTCATCTCCATTCCCCAATATAACGTCATGTTCCCAACAAATGAGGAGGAGATACTGTACACCATATGAAAGCTCCATCTCCATTCCTCAATATAACGTCATGTCCCCAACAAATGAGGAGGAGATACTGTACACCATATGAAAGGTCCATCTCCATTCCTCAATATAACATCATGTTCCCCAACAAATGAGGAGGAGATACTGTATATCATATGAAAGGTCCATCTCCATTCCTCAATATAATGTAATTTGCAGTCCAAGGACCTAGACTGTGGAACCAACCAGCATCCGAACGGAAGTAAATCACCAGGCCTTCAGAAAAAAACCTCAAAACCCATGTTTTCTGAAGGCAAAATACAGTAGGCAATGGATACCAAGCGCCCTGAGGCGATTCAGTTCGCATGTGTCGCGCTATATACGTTTTTCACTCACTCACTCACTAATGTTCCCAACAAATGAGGAGGAGATACTGTACACCATATAAAATGTCCATCTCCATTCCTCAATATAACGTCATGTTCCCAACAAATGAGGTGTAGACACTGTAGACTAGAGGTCCCCAAGCTGCAGACCAGTACCAGTCTGTGGCCTGTTGATGACCGGTCCATGTAGCAGGAGGTGAGTGGTGACTGCAGTCCGGACAGGACTATCACAGAGCTCGGTTGCCACTCACCTCCTGCTGTGCAGTCATAACACTTAGGCCACTTGTTCTGCCACAGTTAAAAGCATGTTTCTTTTCTGTGAAATTCAAGACTCCAGGCACAGCGATCAGCTGCATTTGTACAGTGCGATTAGCGGCGGTTGCGTTTAGCTGCGGCACGATATTGAACGGGGATCCCCACCAATACCAGGCACTGCGTTTGGTATGAATCATGAGGGGGAACTCCACGCCAAATTTTAAATAAAAAACCGTCAAGGGTTCCCTCCAAGAGTATACCTTAGGTCTGCTATGGATTTTAAGAGAAGCCCCTAAGCCGAAAAAACGGTGTGGGGGTTCCCCCAAAATCCATACCATACCTTATCCGAGCATGCAGCTTGGTTGGTCAGGAAAGGGGGTGGGGACGAGCAACCCCCCCCCTTCTGAACTGTACCAGGCCGCATGCCGCATGGGTGTGGGTGCTTCGGGGCAGGGTGGCACCCTGCAGCCCTCCAACAAAAAGTACCTTTCCCTCATGTTGATGGGGACAAGGGCCTCTTCCCGACAACCCTGGCCATTGGTTGTCAGGGTTTGCAGGGAGCCCCCCTTTAATAAGGAGGCCCCCAGATCCCAGCCCCCCACCCTATGTGAATGAGTATAGGGTACATCGTACCCCTACTCATTCACCTGGGGGAAAAAAAGTGTTAAAAAAAAACACACTACACAGGTTTTTTATTAGGCAGCTGCGGGGGTCTTCATCTGACTTCGAGGGTGTCTTCACCTACTCTCCAATGCCTTCTTCCTTCTGCCGGGCTCCTCTGCTATCTTCTTCCAGCTCTTTTATTAGCAGCGGCCTGGTCTTCTCCGTAATCTTCTTCCCTTTTCTCTTTTTCGATGTTGACACAACGCTTCCTCCCTCTGTAATGCCGGGTGCGCAACGATTTATATAGGCATGAGGCGTGGTCACCGGGTGATATCACCCAAGAACTCCGCCCCTTATATCGTCACCACCCAGAGCATGATGGGACTGTGACGTCATAAGAGGCCTATATAAATCGTTGTGCACCACGCAACCGGCATTACAGCGGGAGGGAGCGTTGTGTCAACATTGAATAAGAGAAGAGGGGGAGAAGACGACGCAGAAGACCGGGCTGCCGCTAGTAAAAGAGCTGCCAGAAGATAGTGGAGGAGCCTGGCAGAAGGATACCAAAAGAAGAGGGGGGAAAACAGTGCAGAAGACCAGGCCGCCGCTAGTAAAAGAGCTGCCAGAAGATAGTGGAGGAGCCTGGCAGAAGGATACCAAAGAAGAGGGGGGAAAACAATGCAGAAGACCGGGCCGCCTCTAGTAAAAGTGCTGCAAGAAGCAATTGGAGGAGCCCGGCAGAAGGAAGAAGGGACTGGAGAGTGGGAGAAGAACCAGAGAGTGCGGAGATGACACCGGAGAGCAGAAGAGATCCCCGAAGTCAGAAGAAGACTCCCGTAGCTGCCTAATAAATTACTTTAAAAACATGTACAGTGTGCTTTTTTTTTTACCCTTTTTTCCTCCAGGTGAATGGGTAGAGGTACGATGTACCCCATACTCATTCACCTAGGGTGGGAGGCCAGCATCTGGGAGCCCCCCTTATTAAAGGGGCATCCTGGATTCTGATAAGCTCCCCGCCCACAGACCCCGACAACCAATGACCAGGGTTGTCGGGAAGAGGCCCTTGTCCCCATCACAACATGGGGACAAGGTGCTTTGGGGTGGGGGGCCACAGAGTGCCCCCCCCTGCCCCAAAGCACCCATCCCCCATTTTGAGGGTATGTGGCCTGGTACGGTCCAGGAGGGGGGGGGGCACTCGCTCGTCCCCACCACCTTTCCCCACCAAGGGTCTGGTATGGATTTTGTGGGAACCCCCACGCCGTTTTTTCGGCGTAGGGGTTCCCCTTAAAATCCAGAGCAGACCTAAGGGCCTGGTATGCTCGTGGAGGGAAACCCATGCTGTTTTTTTTGCGTGGAGTTCCCCCTCATGATTCATACCAAACGGAGCAGTGCATCTGCATTATGTGCCAAATCGTTCCTGGACGCAGTCAATTACATTTTTTCTATCTGTACCAAATCGTATGTGACGAAACCGCAGCTAAGCGCAATGTGTAAAGGGGCCATTGGAAGGCATTGTGTGCTTTTAGCTGTGGTAGAATCCGCAGCTGAAAGCACCATTCTATCCGTCCGTGAGAAAGGGGCCTTAGCCTGTGTGCCCTCTCCCGGGCCTTTTACCTCATCTACTATATAATTTAATCGGGAGGGAAGGGGGCAGGAGATCCGGATAGAGAGTGGGAGTCTTTTCATGTTACCAAGCATCCAGATCTGCAGCTCCTCCCACCCCCTGCCCTGCTGATTGGATGACATTCTCGGTGGGGCGGGACACCCGGCAGAGGACACACGGGCTGATAACTGCCTCTGCCCAGCTGAAGGTAGGACTGTGCAGGGGAGGGATTTAAAGAGGCAGTGATGGGGGAAGGGACCATGACTGTAAGGGGAACTGTTATGGGGGCTGTGTATGCGGGGGGGGCACTGTTATGTAAAGGGGCACAGTGATGGGGGAGGGGGCTGTGATTGCGGGGGGGGGCACTGTAATGTAAAGGGGCACAGTGATATAAAGGGGACCGCAGTGTAAAGGGACATTGAATACAAGATTCCAACAATTCTTCTAACATTTATTGTAAAATTGTTTCTCAGCAGATGACCATAATGTCCGGAATACGTCTGAGGAATCTTCTGATAAATCACATACCGGGACTCTAAGATCTCACAGTAGAAACACTTTAATAGATCCGTCTATTCCCGAAGAATCTTCTTCAGGGCAGGAAGGAGATCACACAGAAGAGAGGTCATTGTCATGTTCAGTGTGCGGGAAACTTTTCACAAAAAAGAGATACCTTCTTAAACACAAGAAATGTCACACTGCTGAGCGTCCCTATTCATGTTCAGAGTGCGGGAAATGTTACACCAGCAAAAAAAACCTTCTTTTACACCAGTACAGTCATACAGGGGAGCATCCCTTTTCATGTTCCGAGTGTGGGAAAGGTTTCACTGTGAAAGGAAAACTTGTTATACATCAGAGAATTCACACGGGTGTGCGTCCCTATTCGTGTTTAGAGTGCGGGAAATGTTTTATTCAGGAAAATCACCTTCTCAAACATCAGAAAATCCACACTGGTGAGCATCCCTATTCATGTTCAGAGTGCGGAAAATGCTTTCTATGGAAAAATCAACTTCTCATACATCTTAGAATGCACACGGGTGAACGTCCATTTCCATGCTCAGAGTGCGGAAAATGTTTCACTTATGAAAGTAATCTTCGTAGACACCAGAGGCTTCACACAGGGGAGCGCACCCATTCATGTTCAGAGTGTGGGAAATGTTTCTCTCAGAAAAATCACCTACTTCAACATCTTAGAATACACACGGGTGAACGTCCCTTTCCATGCTCAGAGTGTGGGAAATGTTTCACTGAGAAACAAAGTCTTCTTAGACATCAAAGAATTCACACAGGAGAGCGCTCTAATTCATGTTCAGAGTGTGGGAAATGTTTCACTGAGAAAAAAATTCTTCTTAAACATCAAAGAATTCACATAGGAGAGCGCTCTTATTCATGTTCAGAGTGCAAGACATGTTTCTCTGACAAAAGAAATCTTATTGCACACCAGAGAAGTCACACAGGTGAGTATCCTTATTCTTGCTCAGAGTGCGGGAAAGGTTTAGCTAATAAAAGAAATCTTATTAGACACCAGAAGCTTCACACGGGGGAGCGTCCCTATTCATGCTCAGAGTGCGGGAAAGGTTTCATTAGAAAAGATAAACTTATTGTACACCAGAGAGATCACACGGGTGAGCGTCCTTATTCGTGTCCTGAGTGTGGGAAATGTTTTAAATGGCAATTTTCATTCCATGAGCACCAGAAGACTCACACGGGTGAGCGTCCTTATTCATGTTCAGAGTGCGGGAAATCTTTCACTTCGAAAGGAAACTTTGTGGAACACCAGAGAATTCACACGGGTGAGTGTCCTTATTCCTGCTCAGAGTGCGGGAAATCTTTCAAGTCGAAAGGAAACCTTGTTAAACACCAGAGAAGTCACATAAGATAACTATCTTTCTCATGATCACAGTGGTGGAGGGGAGGAATATATTGAATGTTTTTCAGGTTCGGTTTGATAGATCTGAGTCTGCAGGGATTGAATTCTAGTAATACGATCCTCTAAACATACAGAGATGACTCGGTCCCGCACTCACACAGACCGCACCATACAACTAAACTGTGCTAATACATGGCCAGATATGACAATACATGGACAACACTTCTTATTGGTTGAAATCGGTTTCTGTACATTATTGTTCTTTTTTTGTTTTACTGAAGAAGCCGGCTTCTCATTGGTCCAACAAATAATAATTACTGTTTATGGTTTATTATCTTTATTTATAAAGGTTTTGATTTAGATTCTATCTTAGTTTTTATTGGTTGTTAACCAATTGAAGACCGCCATGTTATCCCCCCTTCCTGTATACGCCATTCTTTAGTTTCCAGCACAGTGATAATGTGACTGACAATTACTCGGTCATACAACTCTGTACCCTAAATAATTTTATATCATTTTTATGAGACATGTAAAGCTTTCTTTGAGTTGTGAATTTTTTTCACCGCTTTTAATACATAATGGGAAAAAAAAAAACATTTTAAAGCGGAGGTTCACCCTAAAAACATGTATATACCATTACATTCAACATGTATATACTTCCGACGTGTACAGTATGCTGTTTTTGTTTTTTTCGCTGTACATACCGTATTATTGTTCTTTTCCACCCGGTTTCCGGGCACTCACTCCTGCGGGAGTAGGCATCCCTATGTAGCGGCGCGATGTCACCTAGGACTTATCCCAGATGATTGACATGCTTGATAAAAACTTCCCCCCAGCGTATAAATCCCTGTACACGCGATCGGTCCATCCGATGAGAACGGTCTGACGGTTCACCGATGAAGCGGACTGATGGTCTGATGTGCCTACACAACATCCGTTCATGAACCGATCGTGTCAGAACGCGGTGACGTAAAACACAACGACGTGATGACAAAAACGAAGTTGGATGCTTCCAAGCATGCGTCGACTTGATTCTGAGCATGCGTGGATTTTTAACCGATGTACTCGTGTGTACTAACGATCGGTTTTGACCTAACGGTTAGCCGTCCATCGGTTCAATTTTAAAGCAAGCCCTCCGTTTTTGGACAGAAGGATAACGGGCCTACACACGATCGGTTTGGACCGATGAAAACGAACTTCAGTCCGTTTTCATCGGTTTGAACCGATCGTGTGTACGCGGCTTAAGGCGCGTCACAAGTTTCTGAAAATAGCCGAACTGGGAGTCGGCGCTATACGGCGCCTGCGCACAGACTAGGAGCCATGTAGAGCTGACTGCGCAGGCGCCGTACAGAGCCCACTTCCAGTTCGGCTATTTTTGGAACTCTTGACGCGCCTTATCCGCCGGGGGGGAAGTTTTAATCAAGCACGTCAATCATCTGGGCTAGGTCCCAGATGACATTGCGCCGCTGCATAGGAACGCCTACTCCCACGGGAGCGAGTACCCAGAAACTGGGTAGAAAAGAATAATAATACTGTATGTACGGCGAAAAAAAACAGCATACTGTACATGTCGGAAGTATGCTGAATGTAATGGTATATACATCTTTTTAGGGTGAACCTCCGCTTTAAGTAAAAAAACATTTGATGTAATACAAATATTATAAGTAAATAATCTTTAATGATAAATTTAGGGCAAAACATTTTTTTCTACATTTCTTTGCCTAAATACAAAGCAAATCAGTGTATATTGTCTGCTCTGTGTGAAAGTTATCAAGTCTACAATGTATAGTGTACTGTATATATTGAAAATTAATCCCAATGTTCTGACTGAATATCTAAATTCTTGAGTTTCTAAAATGCCAAGACAGTACAAATACCCCCAAATGAGACCTTTATGGAAAGTAGACAGTCCAAGGTATTTAGTAAGAGGCATGCAGAGTTGTTTGATGCAATAAAATCTGATTTTTATTACACAAAGTTGTCATTTTTACAAGTTATTTCTCACACACAACATGGGTGTATACTTACAATGACACTTCAAAACACACTACTCCTTCCAAGCATGGGGATACCACAAGTGTGAGACTATTTATATGTCTAGATGCATAGAGGGGTCCAAAATCCAAGGAGCAACTTCAGGCTTTCAAAGTGCATAAATGTTGCAGCTTAGATAACTTTAAAAAAAATATTTCTCTCACACACCATGGGGCAGATTCACAAAGACGTAATATTCCGCTGCGTAATCGAAATACGGTACGCTGCCGTATTTCACCAGACTCTACACCGAATTCAGGTAGTTTTTTTGCGCGTACGCTATTGTGTCGTATTTTTTTTCCGCCGCGCAATCGAAATACGTGATTAGGGGGCGTGAAGCATTTAAATTAAGCGCGTCCCCGCGACGATCGAACTGCGCATGCTCTGTTCAGGAATTTCCCGCCGTGCATTGCGCGAAATCACGTCGTGACGTCATTCGTTGTTTGAGTAGCGGCGTTTACGAACATTCCTATTCCCGGACGACTTACGTTAAAAATAATAAAAGACATCGGAAAACGTTGAAATTCGACGCGGGAACGACGGCCATACTTAACATGGGCTGTCTAATATTAGAGCAGCAAAAAGCTGGTATAGTGAAACGGAAAAAAAAGATGACTAAAGGTGCCGTAAGAGATTGCGTTTAAAGTGCGAAATTTTGTGGATTGCAGGCAAAAGCTCATTAGCATACCCTGACGGCGAAAAACAACAGGAAGTCCGCCCAGTGGCCACAATTTTCTTGCAGCGTAGATCTGAAGGCGTACTAACACGTAATACAGTCGAAATGAAGCCCGCAGGTGTCTTTTCATGGTTTGAGGATTTCGACTAGCTTAAAAACGCCCGTAAGTCGAAATTACTCCAGTCTAACAACATTTACACAGGCGTAATCGCTTTGTGAATCTAGGCCCATGAGTTTACTTACAATTACACTTCAAAACACTTTCTTCTACTCCTTCCAAGCATGGGGATACCACAAGTGTGAGACTTTATATATGTCTAGATGCATAGAGGGGTCCAAAATTTATGGAGCACCTTCAGGCTTTTAAAGTGCATAAATGTTGCATCTGACTTCCCATCACATTTCTTGAGGCCCTGCAGTGCCAGGATAAGAGAAACACCCACACAATGACCACATTCTGGAGAGTAAACACCCCAAGGTATCTTTTTAAGAGTCATGATGAGTCTTTTGAGGATTTCATTTTTTTTTTTTTTGCCACAAGTTTTTAGAAAATACAGAAAGAAAATCAAAAGTCTTTATTTTTTTTTACACAAACCTGTCAATTAATAAAATATCATAAACACAGCTTTGCGGGGCCCTAAGCAGCCTGCATAGTGAGCCTATAGGGCGGATCGGCCCTGATCCCAGACACAATTAGCATTTTTGATTTCTCCCATAGACTTTTAAAGGGTGTTACGCGGCTTTCGAAATTGACACAAACACCCCAAATTGTTCGCTATTCGGTGAACAGATGAACACCCAGGCCTAGATTCACAAAGCGATTACGCCTGTGTAAATGTTGTTAGACTGGAGTAATTTCGACTTACGGGCGTTTTTAAGCTAGTCGAAATCCTCAAACCATGAAAAGACACCTGCGGGCTTCATTTCGACTGTATTACGTGTTAGTACGCCTTCAGATCTACGCTGCCAGAAAATTGTGGCCACTGGGCGGACTTCCTGTTGTTTTTCGCCGTCAGGGTATGCTAATGAGCTTTTGCCTGCAATCCACAAAATTTCGCACTTTAAACGCAATCTCTTACGGCACCTTTAGTCATCTTTTTTTTCCGTTTCACTATACCAGCTTTTTGCTGCTCTAATATTAGACAGCCCATGTTAAGTATGGCCGTCGTTCCCGCGTCGAATTTCAACGTTTTCCGATGTCTTTTATTATTTTTAACGTAAGTCGTCCGGGAATAGGAATGTTCGTAAACGCCGCTACTCAAACAACGAATGACGTCACGACGTGATTTCGCGCAATGCACGGCGGGAAATTCCTGAACAGAGCATGCGCAGTTCGATCGTCGCGGGGACGCGCTTAATTTAAATGCTTCACGCCCCCTAATCACGTATTTCGATTGCGCGGCGGAAAAAAAATACGACACAATAGCGTACGCGCAAAAAAACTACCTGAATTCGGTGTAGAGTCTGGTGAAATACGGCAGCGTACCGTATTTCGATTACGCAGCGGAATATTACGTCTTTGTGAATCTGCCCCATAATGTTTATCCCTAGTGGTGATTTGGAACATTGTTGCTTTTTACACTGATTTGGTGACACTGGTGACTGGTGAGGCATTAATGACCAATCCAAATGTAGCTGTCTACACTACTCTGAATCACTGGCAGTGGCGTCGTAGCAATCAGGAACAATGTTGCTGGACTGCTCTGGTCTGTCAACAATCAGGAACAATATTGTCGTGAGCTACACTGGGATTGGTGTAAGGAACACTGTGGCTGACTTACATTGGTCTGGCTGGCTTACATTAGACTGGCAGCATTGGAACTGGTGCGTTGGTATTTAGAGATGAGCTTGATGTTCAACGCGAACATCGGGGTGCACGCCCGTTAGCCGAACAGCTAATTTTATGGGACATTTGTGGCAAATTCGAGTGCCGCGGAATGCCCCATTATGCACTGGGATATCGCAGTGCATTGCTATATGATGATTGGCCAAAGCATGCACCTGACCTGGCCAATCACAGTGCTCTTTGCTGAAAGAGCCATAATTGGCCAAAGGCAGGGTGCAAGGGAACTCTTATGTAAAGGAGAACGCTGCAGATGATGAACTAAGGGGGAACGCTGATGTAAAGGGGCTATGGTGACCAGAGACCACCTCATATCAGAGTCCACTGTGTTCCCCTTTACATCAAAGTTTCCACTTACATCGGGGTCTGCAGCATTGCCCTTGCACTGAACGGGGGGAATCCTGCAAACTCTGATGTAAAGGGTAATGTCAGGAACTCTGATGTGGGGGGGACCTCTGGTCACCAGAGACCACCTTCTGCCTAGTGAATACACTAAGGTAAGGGGGGTTCAATGCTATAAGGTGGACTTTTATATCAGTGCCCCCATACATTATTGTATTCACTCCCCCTTACATCAGTGACCCCCCTCTCAGACTGGCCTGGCAGCGCCGTCACTGAACCCCTCTCAGGTGCACCGTGCAGGGCTCAGTCAGACGGCTCCAGCTTGGTAGCTCTGGCTTTGTACTATGGTCTCCTGTTCACAGTCCACACACATCTGACTCCTCTCATGACCCCCGTCCCAGAGGCGCTCCAACTCTTGACTCCCAGACTCCCTCAGAGACTGCAGACAAGAGGTGGTCAGAGATTGCAGACATTATACAAGAGACAAGATAATTAGAGGTTGCGTACATCATTCAGGAGGTGGTTAGAGGCGGCAGACATCATACAGGAGGTGGTTCTCATCCTGTGGACATCATACAAGAGGTCGTTAGAGGCTGCAATCATGGTACAGGAGGTTGGTAGAGGCTGTGGACATGGTACAGGAGGTGGTCAAAGGCTGCAGATATGATACAGGAGGTGGTCAGAGGCTGTGGATATCATAGAAAGAGGTGGTCAGAGGCTGTAGACATGGCACAGGAGGTGGTCAGAGACTGCAAACATGATACAGGAGATGGTCAGAGGCTGCAGACATACTACAGGAGATGTATAGAGGCTGTAGACATGATACAGGAGGTGGTCAGAGGCTGCAGACATACTACAGGAGATGTATAGAGGCTGTAGACATGATACAGGAGGTGGTCAGAGGCTGCAGACATGGTACGGGAGATGGTAATAGGCTGTGCAGACATGGCACAGGAGATGGTGAGAGACTGAGGACATGGTACAGGAGGTGGTTAGAGGTTGTGGCGACATGGTTCACCTTCATATACCCCCCACAGCACTGTCCTTCTCTACCCCCTTTCATATCACCCCCCACAGCAGTGTCCTCCTCTGCTCCCCTTTATTTTTCCCCTCACATCAGTGTCCTCTTCTGCCTCCCTTCAGCCCTCTCACAGTAGTGTCCTCCTCTTCCCCCTACACAGTATAGTCCTGTCCTTATCTGCCCCCCTTCATCTGCACATCAGTATCCTCTGCCTCTTTCACCACCCAAAGTAGTGTGAGTGTCCTCCTCTGCCCTCTTTATATTACAACCCTCACGAGTGTGCTGTGGTAATTGTCGTAAGGTGCCGCTACTTGTTTTTTATATTTTATATAGCTGTACATGCAAAAGGGGCCAGCCTGAGGTGATCTAGAAAGACCTAATTTTCGGACTAAAGTTCCACTTTAAGCACCAAAGCTAAAGAAAATATCAAGAAGTATCTGTCAAAGTTTATAAAAACATAGGCTGCAGTGTGTATTTTCTCCACAAGGCGGTGATCTCACTTATAGTGCATGGAATGCAGAGACAGGAAGTGAAATCAGATACAAAACAGGAAGTGGTGTCACAACAGACAGGAAGTGATGTAAACACAGACAGGGAATGTAATCTACAAACAGGAAGTGATGTCACCGCAGAGAGAATGTTTCTCGAGAATGGCAAGCCTGCTGGAAGTGGAGGGAGATATTTCTGCAACCGATAGCAGAGGAGGTAATAAGATATTATTTTATATTTACACCCAGTAACCCCCGTCATGTCCGTCCTCTTCCTCTATAGTCACTGTGATGTCTTTTATTTACAAAAGATGCCGAAATATAGAACTATTTATCCATCCAGAGCCTCTGGTTTATAGGCCAGATACATCCTAAATATAGAACCATTTATCCAACTGTCCATCCAGAGCCTCTGGTTTATAGACCGCATACATCCTAAATATAGAACCATTTATCCAACTGTCCATCCAGAGCCTCTGGTTTATAGACCAGATACATCCTAAATATAGAACCATTTATCCAACTGTCCATCCAGAGCCTCTGGTTTATAGACCAGATACATCCTAAATATAGAGCCATTTATCCAACTGTCCATCCAGAGCCTCTGGTTTATAGACCAGATACATCCTAAATATAGAGCCATTTATCCAACTGTCCATCCAGAGCCTTTGGTTTATAGACCAGATACATCCTAAATATAGAGCCATTTATCCAACTGTCCATCAAAAGTTTGTTATCTGTTCAGAGAGAAGACTCCTGTATATATCAGCGGACATCCCAACCTGTAAAAACGAATTTCAGGGAGGTAACGCTTTGCACCGATAACGACCCCCCCCAATAAATTGTAGCCTGATCAGTGCCAATTAAATGCAGCTATTCCAGTGCCCATGAAATGTAGCCTGATCACACAGGAGCTGGGCTGGGGTCTGGCTGCTGGAGCCTGGGGTCTGGCTGCTGTGGGCCAAGCATCTGACTGCTAGAATCTGCATTCTGCTGGAGCCGGACTGTTGGTACTGGGATCCAGCTGCTGGTCCTGGAGCCTGGGGTCGGGCTGCAGTGGGCCTTGGGAGGCATCCCTCTGCCGCAGTGCAGACCGTTCTTCCACAGTGCAGACCCCCCTTCCGCAGCATAGAGACCTCCCCCTCAGTACAGTCCTCCCCAGTGCAGCTCCCCTCCATCAGCATAGACCCCCTCAGCATATACACCCCCCTTCCATCAGCATAGACCCCCTCAGCATATACACCTGCCCTCCATTAGCATAGACCCCCTCAGCATATACATCCCCCCTCCATCAGTATAGACATCCCCCCAGTGCAGACCCCCCCCCCCTCCACTTGCGCTAGTAATTCCCCTCCCATAGTGCCCCCAGCATATGTCCATGTACACTGTTCAGACTTCAAAACAGCACGGGATATGCACAGCAGCGGGTCCCTCCACGGACTCCCTCATCCATCCTGTGTACTGTAGTGTGGGAGGAGCTGCAGTGCAGAGTGCTGGAGGGGTGGGGTACCAACATCTGAGCCAAGAGTCAGGGGAAACCTTCCGGAGACGGAGAGACACAGATCACAGGTGTCACCCCTCGTCCCTTTATAACAACGCCTCTGCCTCCGCCCACTGCTAAATTGACCGGACCGAAATGCAGCAGCCAAAGCACAATGGGGACAGCAGTATGGGAAGCCCCCTCCTCTGCCTCAGCTCCCAGCACCTTACATCCACCTGTCACTCAGCTACAGACAGAGCGGCCGTACTCCATTCGGCCATTCAGGCTTTTCTGTGTGTTGGTGGTTGAGTGACGGGCACATCCGGGAGATCGTCCTAATGTGGGAGGCTCCTGGGAGACTTGAGATGTCTGTATCAGGAAGAGGTGAGTAGGAATTTGGGTCATATGATATTGATGTCATTTTAGCCGCCCCTCACATCACCGTGTAAGAGGAGAATTTATTGTAAAGGAGAGAGCAGTACGGAGGGTCCACCTAGATCCCCCATCATCTGATAAACACATAGAAACAATGTATTCAGTCAGTGTGTGTGTTTCCTACAGATGGATCCAGTAATGGGAACCCACCAGAGAGATGTCCCCGTCCTCTGTATTCCCGGGATTCCACACAGGAAGGTCACACCATCCCCCACCATCATCAGGTAGGTGGGACTGAGCATGTAGATCCAAAAATGTGTTCTAAGATGTGAGAGGACATTCTTCGTTGTGACTAGTTCCTTTTTATACAAGTATTCTATCATCTTTGGGGTTTAGGGTGAAGAACTAAAAGACATCAAAGTTGAGGATAAAGAGGAAGAAGAAGAGAGGTTGGTGAGTGGAGATCAGCAGTCTATGGAGGAGAGGGAGATGATTACGGAAAGTAAACAAGAGGAATCTTCTCTACATATGGACACAAGTGAGTAATATCTCATCGTGTGTACGCGGCCTAAGACGTACCTGGGTTTTAGAGGAGGAAAACAAGGAAAAAAAATAATCTGAACCAAACGGTGTACTAAAATATTTTATATTATACTACTACTATAGGTGGATGGTGGACACACAGCAATACCACCCCACCTATCAAATCAGCTCAGCTACACTATATCTGGTGGTGGACACAGCAACCTCCCCCCTTCCCAGATCAGCTCAGGGTGGCAGGGCAGACACAAACATCCCTTAAGCCTCTTCTATCACATTAGCTCAGGTGAGGAGCAATGGATACCATGCCAGCTCACACCTCCCACCACCTTATCAACAGCTCACATCAGGCAGTGGAGGACACTGCCATTATAATCCCCTCTGGCTGGCTCTCAGTCTCAGATGTACCCAGGAAGCAGCTAGAAATGAGGACTGCAGCCGCGAGTGGAAAGGAGCAGGAAGTCAGACAGGACTAGACCACGGCCCCAAAAGGGGGGGTTTCGTCTGAAAAAAAAAAAAACAGCAAAGGCTCTGGCGTGTACCTGGGTGCCCCTGCAAGGAGAAGGAGATTCTCACACGGTGACGGGGATGGGGGGGGACGAGTGCCTGGTCAGTATTGGCACCATAAGACGCAGGGACATTTCCCCCCCATTTTTTGTGGGGGGGGGGGGGGGTGTGCTGCTTATGGTGCAAAAAATACAAGCATTGATATTATGGGGGAACTCTAGCAAGCCTTACAGTTTTTGCGGTGGAGGATTTCATTTTTCTCAAAATGGATATCACTCCTACTCGGGTGTTGCATACTTGTCACCCTGGACTTTGCGTGTGAGACGTCTTCATTCTGGAACCACTCTCTGGAATCTTGCTCTCATTTGGACTTCTCAGTGTTGATTGGACATTGTGTAGGGTGCAATAGCCCTGTCTCATAATACCATTTGTTCTGCTTCGTGTTATTGAACTGTTGTATAAGTCAGACAGCTTAACAATAATTCAGAAGTCAAGGAACGTGAGACATCAGATTTGTATGTATTATTTTTTCTGAATAACTTTGTAAAACTACAACATAAACAAAACATATGTGTTAGTACAGTGCAGAAAATAAGTATTTGAACACCCTGCTATTTTGCAAGTTCTCCCACTTGGAAATCATGGAGGGGTCTGAAATTGTCATCGTAGGTGCATGTCCACTGTGAGAGACATAATCAAAAAAAAAAAATACAGAAATCACAATGTATGATTTTTTTTAACTATTTATTTGTATGATACAGCTGCAAAGAAGTATTTGAACACCTGAGAAAATCAATGTTAATATTTGGTACAGTCGCCTTTGTTTGCAATTACAGAGGTCAAACGTTTCTTGTAGTTTTTCACCAGGTTTGCACACACTGGAGGAGGGATTTTGGCCCACTCCTCCACACAGATCTTCTCTAGATCAGTCAGGTTTCTGGGCTGTCGCTGAGAAACACAGAGTTTGAGCTCCCTCCAAAGATTCTCTATTGGGTTTAGGTCTGGAGACTGGCTAGGCCACGTCAGAACCTTGATATGCTTCTTACAGAGCCACTCCTTGGTTATCCTGGCTGTGTGCTTCGGGTCATTGTCATGTTGGAAGACCCAGCCTCGACCCATCTTCAAAGCTCTAACTGAGGGAAGGAGGTTGTTGCCCAAAATCTCGCAATACATGGCCCCGGTCATCCTCTCCTTAATACAGTGCAGTCGCCCTGTCCCACGTGCAGAAAAACACCCCCAAAGCATGATGCTACCACCCCCATGCTTCACAGTAGGGATGGTGTTCTTGGGAAGGAACTTATCATTCTTCTTCCTCCAAACACGGTTAGTGGAATTATGACCAAAAAGTTCTATTTTGGTCTCATCTGACCACATGACTTTCTCCCATGACTCCTCTGGATCATCCAAATGGTCATTGGCAAACTTAAGACGGGCCTTGACATGTGCTGGTTTAAGCAGGGGAACCTTCTGTGCCATGCATGATTTCAAACCATGACGTCTTAGTGTATTACCAACAGTAACCTTGGAAACGGTGGTCCCAGCTCTTTTCAGGTCATTGACCAGCTCCTCCTGTGTAGTCCTGGGCTGATTTCTCACCTTTCTTAGGATCATTGAGACCCCACGAGGTGAGATTTTGCATGGAGCCCCAATCCGAGGGAGATTGACAGTCATGTTTAGCTTCTTCCATTTTCTAATGATTGCTCCAACAGTGGACCTCTTTTCACCAAGCTGCTTGGCAATTTCCCCGTAGCCCTTTCCAGCCTTGTGGAGGTGTACAATTTTGTCTCTAGTGTCTTTGGACAGCTCTTTGGTCTTGGCCATGTTAGTAGTTGGATTCTTACTGATTGTATGGGGTGGACAGGTGTCTTTATGCAGCTAATGACCTCAAACAGGTGCATCTAATTTAGGATAATAAATGGAGTGGAGGTGGACATTTTAAAGGCAGACTAACAGGTCTTTGAGGGTCAGAATTCTAGCTGATAGACAGGTGTTCAAATACTTCTTTGCAGCTGTATCATACAAATAAATAGTTAAAAATTCATAAATTGTGATTTCTGGAATTTTTTTTTTTTGATTATGTCTCTCACAGTGGACATGCACCTACGATGACAATTTCAGACCCCTCCATGATTTCCAAGTGGGAGAACTTGCAAAATAGCAGGGTGTTCAAATACTTATTTTCTGCACTGTACATTAAACATTCTACAGCAGCCTCAGTCCACAGACAATTCCATCATTAGTCCTGGAATATATTGAGAGCTCCTCTGCATGAGTCTGCCTAGATCCAGGAGCAGTCATGAAATGGAGGAAATACAGTTCCAGGTTAAAGGTTACTGCCTCTTACTCTGAGGAAAATACAACTTCCTGTAAGCTCTGGCAAAATAATAACCAACTCTGACCACTAGATGGCAGCAACGTCAAACTAACATTGCAGTATAATCTATAACAGCACATTTCACATATTTACTATGAACAATATGGGCAGAACACTATTCTTATTTCGTATAAGAAAGTGTGATGTTATTGGTGTTTAATTAGCTCTTCATCCCTCACTTTTTTCACTTTTTTTATTTTATTAAAAAAAAATCCTTATGTATATGGTGGCAACTCACTTCACATAGTGGTAGAGACTGCATTCCGTTCTTTCACCTCATGTCCGAGCGCGTTACACCTATTCACACGATAACTGGATTATCATTTTATTTTGCGCAGCTTATAATTTTTCGTCAACATATATGACTCCTGAATACAAGATTCCAACAATTCTTCTAACATTTAATGTAAAATTGTTTCTCAGCAGATGACCATAATGTCCGGAATACGTCTGAGGAATCTTCTGATAAATCACATACCAGGACTCTAAGATCTCACAGTAGAAATACTTTAATAGATCCGTCTATTCCCGAGGAACCTTCTTCAGGGCAGGAAGGAGTTCACACAGAAGAGAGGTCATTGTCATGTTCAGTGTGTGGGAAACTTTTCACAAAAAAGAGAGACCTTCTTAAACACAAGAAATGTCACACTGCTGAGCTTCCCTATTCATGTTCAGAGTGTGGGAAGTGTTTGTCTAGCAAACAAAACCTTCATATACATCAGAGAATTCACACAGGTGAACGTCCCTTTCCATGCTCAGTATGTGGGAAGTGTTTCACCTCCAAGCATTATCTACTTACACACCAGAACGTTCACATGGGTGAGCGTCCTTTCTCATGTTCTAAATGCTGGAAAGGTTTCACTACCAAACAAAGCCTTCTTACCCACCAGAAGCTTCACACAGGTGAGCGTCCCTTCTCATGTTCTGAGTGCGGGAAAGGTTTCACTACGAGAGCAAACCTTCTTGTGCACCAGAGAGATCACACAGGCGAGCGTCCTTCTACATGCTCGGAGTGTGGAAAATGTTTCAAAAATAAATATTCATTCGATATACACCAGAAGCATCACACAGATGAGCGTCCCTATTCATTTTCAGAGTGCGGGAAATCTTTTTTACAGAAACCATACCTTGTGCAGCACCAGAAAATTCACACAGGTGAGCGTCCTTATTCATGTTCAGAGTGCGGGAAATCTTTCTCACAGAAAGCATACCTTGTGCAGCACCAGAGAATTCACACAGGTGAGCGTCCTTATTCATGTTCAGAGTGCGGGAAATCTTTCTCACAGAAAGGAAACCTTGTGCAGCACCAGAGAATTCACACGGGTGAGCGTCCTTATTCATGTTCAGAGTGCGGGAAATCTTTTGGGTCGAAAGGACCCCTTCTGTACCACCAGAGAATTCACACAGGTGAGCATCCTTATTCATGTTCAGAGTGCGGGAAATCTTTTGGGTCGAAAGGAAACCTTGTGTATCACCAGAGAACTCACACGGGTGAGCGCCACTATTCATGTTCAGAGTGCGGGAAATCTTTTGGGTCGAAAGGACACCTTGTGTATCACCAGAGAAGTCACACAGGTGAGCTTCCTTATTCATGTTCAGAGTGCGGCAAATCTTTCACTTCGAAAGGAAGCTTTGTGGAACACCAGAGAATTCACACGGGTGAGCGTCCTTATTCATGTTCAGAGTGCGGGAAATCTTTCTCACAGAAAGGAAGCCTTGTGTATCACCAGAGAAGTCACACAGGTGAGCTTCCTTATTCATGTTCAGAGTGCGGGAAATCTTTCTCACAGAAAGGAAACCTTGTGTATCACCAGAGAACTCACACAGATGAGCATCCTTATTCATGTTCAGCGTGCGGGAAATCTTTCTCACAGAAAGGAAACCTTGTGTATCACCAGAGAACTCACACAGATGAGCGTCCTTATTCATGTTCAGCGTGCGGGAAATCTTTTAGGTCGAAAGTTGGCCTTGTGTCTCATCAGAGAACTCACATGAGATAACGATATTTCTCATGATAACAGTGGTGTAGCGAATAAACTGCCACCTAGAAATGTTGCAGAGCCAGCTTTTATGACGGCAGCTATCCAACGGGATATACCCGTTTCTGTCAGAGGGCTTGACATAATTGAGCGTCTGAAAAACATCTCTAGATCAAGGAACACGATTTTCTGGGAGATTGGGGTTAGATGCTGATTGGTTTCTATGCAAACGTGAGCCTGAGTTTGCACTCTACAGCTTTCATAAATAAACCCCTGTGTGAAAGTTTTAAAATCTTCAATCTATGGTCTATATACTGTCTTTGAAAACAAACCAATCTTGATGTTCGGCGGGCTATCTCAATTCTTGGGGCCCTTAAATGCCAGGACAGTAAAATGACACCTAAGTAGATACAAGATATTTAGTAAGATAAGATTTGAACCTCTCGGTTGGAAAAGGCTATAAGGGGGTTAAAGATGGACCATCATCCTAATATCAGAGATTAAATTGAAGGTTTCAGGGAATCCCCAGAGACCCTGAAGACCGACGGAAAATGAGTGGGCGGGGAGGACTATACCGGTACAAGGTAAGGTATTTATACTCAACCAGAGTGATACAAAAGGGTAATTCTTGAAAAATGTATTTACATAATATACATAGAAGCAAATTTTTAAAAACAACAATACATACAGTACATTTAAAAACACAGTACATATACAGCGTATGGGTCACCAGATGTTCAATCCCTTCAAAATGGAGGAGGGGATAAGGGTGGACCAGAGGCGATAGGAGACAGTCAGTCTTGGGTCTCGACTAGTTTCGCGATTTTTTAAAATCGCTTCATCAGGAGACGATCTATGCAGAGGTGTATTTAGGGTTTGTGCTGCCCTAGGCCTGACTAAACTTGCGCACCCTCTAATTTAAATATGACCCATCCCTTCCTGTCAAAGCAACATCCCTGTCATATTCTTGGGAAGAGGACAGAGGGACGCCCTGGGAGAAGAACAGAGGGACGCCCCGGGAGAAGGACAGAGGGACGCCCCGGGAGGAGGACAGAGGGACGCCCCGGGAGAAGGACAGAGGGACGCCCCGGGAGAAGGACAGAGGGACGCCCCGGGAGAAGGACAGAGGGACGCCCCGGGAGAAGGACAGAGGGACGCCCCGGGAGAAGGACAGAGGGACGCCCTGGGAGGAGGAGAGAGGGACGCCCTGGGAGGAGGAGAGAGGAGGAGAGAGGGATGCCCTGGGAGGAGGAGAGAGGGACGCCCTGGGAGGAGGAGAGAGGGACGCCCTGGGAGGAGGAGAGAGGGACGCCCTGGGAGGAGAAGAGAGGGACGCCCTGGGAAGAGGACAGAGGGCCGCCCCCCACAAAGTGCCGCCCTAGGCCTGGGCCTTGTTGGCCTAGGCCAGAATACATCCCTGGATCTATGGGCACAGTGTCCGGGTCTCCCAGCAAATTCCTGAGGCAGCCAACAATGTTGGGGGTTCACAAAGGGAAATCCTAAAGATGACCTGGTTACCCAAGAAGGAGTATCAAGGTAATAGGGCAGAGATCCCAGGACTGGTGGTCCCGTTCAATTCGAGCGCACAAAGCGTTTACTGGTAAGTGTAAGATAGTAGATAGCCAGCCATATAAAGCTTGAGTGAAGCAGGGTTACCGGTTCACAGGCAGCAATGCTACTTGGATGTGCATGGTGGTGCACATGTCCTGGGATCCCGGCTCAAATGCTATTATTTAGTATTTAGTAAGAGGCATGCAGAGTTTTTTTCAAGCATGGGGATACCACATGTGTGAGACTTTTTATATGCGTAGAGACATAAAAGGGTCCAAAATCCAAGGAGCACCTTCAGGCTTTCAAAGTGCATAACTGTTGCAGCTGACTTCCCGTCACATTTCTTGAGGCCCTGCAGTGCCAGGATAAGAGAAACACCCACAAAATAAAGATGGAGAGTAAACACTAGTGTTGCTCACGAATATTCGCATTGCGAATATTCGCTACGAATATTGCATATTCGAGTATTCGCGAATAACTCGAATATTGCGGCGAATATTCGCTATGGCGAATATTCGTATTTTTTCAAATTTATTTTTAAAACAGATCACATCCTAGTGATCTCCATCGACGTCTAAAAGCATTGCTGGTATGATTAGAGAGAGACCCTGGGCCGAGTAGCTGATGCAATTCTTTTATGTTGACGAAAATTCGGCAAAAGGAATATTGCGCGATATTCCTTTTGCCGAATATTCAAGTTATTCTGATTGGCTCTGATGCGCCCTTCTTTTGCATCAGAGCCAATCAGAATAACTCGAATATTCGGCAAAAGGAATATTGCACGATTATCTTCTCCGCCCTTCTTTTGCATCAGAGCCAATCAGAATAACTTGAATATTCGGCAAAAGGAATATTGCGCGATATTCCTTTTGCCGAATATTCGAGTTATTCTGATTGGCTCTGATGCAAAAGAAGGGCGGAGAAGATAATCGCGCAATAGGGATATTGCGCGATTATCTTCTCCGCCCTTCTTTTGCCCCCTTATTCTCCTTTCTTTTAAGTTAGTGTAGAGTTAGTGTTTAGTGCATATTAGTTTAGTAATACAGGAAATGATCTCCGTTTATGAGAATTTCGCAATCATTTTCGCATTAGCGAAATTTCGCAAAATTTTTTTGGATAAAATATCACGAATATTCGATATTAGCGAATATTCTTCTATATATTCGCGCAATATCGCGAAATCGAATATGGCGTATTCCGCTCAACACTAGTAAACACCCCAAGGTATCTTTTTAAGAGGCATAGTGAGTCTTTTGAGAATTTAATTTTTCTGCCACAAGTTTTTAGAAAATACAGGAAGAAAATTAAAATTCTTTTTTTTTTTTTTTTACACAAACCTGTCAATAAAATATCATAAACACAGTATGGGCATATTTACAATTTCACCCAAAATATATTCCACTACTCGGTTCGGTTTGATAGATCTGAGTCTGCAGGGATTGAATTCTAGTAATATGATCCTCTAAACATACAGAGATGACTCGGTCCCGCACTCACACAGACCGCACCATACAACTAAACTGTGCTAATACATGGCCAGATATGACAATACATGGGCAACACTTCTTATTGGTTGATGTCGGTTTCTGTACATTATTGGTCTTTTTATGTTTTACTGAAGAAGACTGCTTCTCATTGGTCCAACAAATAATATTATTATTATCATCAATTATAAAGGTTTTGATTTAGATTCTATCTTAGTTTTTATTGTTTGTTAACCACTTAAAGACCGTAATGTTATTCCCCCTTCTTGTATACTCTATTCTTTAGTTTCCAGCACAGTGATAATTTGACTGACAATTACCCGGTCATTCAACTCTGTACCCAAAATAACTTTTATATCATTTTTTGAGACTTGTAAAGCTTTCTTTTAGTTGTGATTTTTCACCGCTTATAATTAATATTGAAAAACAATCAATAAAACTGATTGTTTTTCGTTTTTTCTTTTCCCTCTTTTCCTCTCTCTTCCCCTCTCCAGAGTTCTTTGCCCTCTCCCTGTATTCCCCCCCCCCCCCCCCCCTTGAAAACATGCAGAAGTACAGGCCCGGGCTCGAAACGGGGGAAGTATAATCCAGTAGTAGTAATGGTAGAAGTTGTCTCCTTTTTCTTATCTTTTATGTAAGGGGTACCTATAGAGACCATCAATGTTGTATGTCTGTATGGGTTTTGTATTTTGTATTTATTGTACTGTTGAAAAAAAATCAATAAAAGAATTGTGAAAAAAAAAAAAAAATTAATATTGAAAAAAAAATCATTAAAAATATTGCAAGTAAATAATCTTTCTTCATTACATTTTATTTTTCTACATTTCTTTGGTAAAATACAAAGCAAATACGTTTAAATTATCTACTCTGTGTGAAAGTTATAAAGTCTACAATGTATAGTGTATATATTGAAAATGAATCAAACCCGATGTTCTGACTGAATATCTAAATTCTTGAGTCACTAAAATGTCAGGACAGTACAAATGACACCTTTATGGAAAGTAGACAGTCCAAGGTACTTAGTAAGAGGCAGGATGAGTTTTTTGATGTTGTAGATTTTTTCACACTTTTTCCTGGAAAATAACGAAATTAAAATCTGATTTGATTTCACAAAAGTTGTATTTTTAACAAGCAATTTCTCACACACAACATGCGTATACTAATGCCGCGTACACACGATCACTTTTTGTGATGAAAAAAAACGAAGTTTTCAAAAACGTCATTTAAAATGATCGTGCGTGGGCAAAACGTTGTTTTATGTCTTCAAAAAAACAACCAAAAAAAAATTCGAACATGCTTGAATTTTTTGTGTCGTTTTTCAAAATGTCATTTTTTGTGTCATAAAAAGTGATCGTGTGTGGGCAAAACGACGTTGAAAACTACGGCCTAGATTCACAAAGCGATTACGCCTGTGTAAATGTTGTTAGACTGGAGTAATTTCGACTTACGGGCGTTTTTACGCTAGTCGAAATCCTCAAACCATGAAAAGACACCTGCGGGCTTCATTTCGACTGTATTACGTGTTAGTACGCCTTCAGATCTACGCTGCCAGAAAATTGCGGCCACTGGGCGGACTTCCTGTTGTTTTTCGCCGTCAGGGTATGCTAATGAGCTTTTGCCTGCAATCCACAAAATTTCGCACTTTCAACGCAATCTCTTACGGCACCTTTAGTCATCTTTTTTTTCCGTTTCACTATACCTGCTTTTTGCTGGTCTAATATTAGACAGCCCATGTTAAGTATGGCCGTCGTTCCCGCGTCGAATTTCAACGTTTTCCGATGTCTTTTATTATTTTTAACGTAAGTCGTCCGGGAATAGGAATGTTCGTAAACGCCGCTACTCAAACAACGAATGACGTCACGACGTGATTTCGCGCAATGCACGGCGGGAAATTCCTGAACAGAGCATGCGCAGTTCGATCGTCGCGGGGACGCGCTTAATTTAAATGCTTCACGCCCCCTAATCACGTATTTCGATTACGCGGCGAGAAATAGACTACGCCGCCGTAGCGTACGGGCAAAAATCTACCAGGATTCGGTGTAGAGCCTGGGAAAATACGGCATCGTAGAGTATTTCGATTACGCAGCGCAATATTAAGTGTATGTGAATCTGGGCCTAAGTTTTTAAACCCGCGCATGCTCAGAAGCAAGTTATGCGACGGAGCTTCAATGGAACAGAGTGCCGTCGAACGTGGTGTACGTCACCACGCTTTGCTAGAGCATTTTGGAAAAATGATGGTGTGTATGCAACGTCGTTTTGGAAAATGAAGTTTGAAAAACGTTGTTTTGTTTCGTCACATAAAACGTCGTTTATTCATCACAAAAAGTGATCGTGTGTACGCGGCATTAGAGTTACACAACAAAACACATTTTTCTACGCTTTCCAAGCATGGGGATACCACATGTGTGGGACTTTTTGTTCTGTCTGGATGCATAGAGGGGCACAAAATCCCAGGAACACATTCAGACAAATAGTGCATCTGATTTCCTGACTATGTATTACATTTCTTGAGGCACTAAAGTGCCAAGATAGGAGAAACGCCCACAAAATCACCACATTTTGGAGAGTAATAAACACATCAAGGTATTTTTTAATAGGTATATTTTTAATAGTCTTTTGAGGATTTCATTTTTCTGCCACAAGAAATATTTTTTTTTTTTTTTTACACAAAGCTATCAATTAATAAAAATATAACACACACAGTATTGTCACACTTAGAATTGCACTCCAAAATGCATTTTACTACTTTCCCCTAGTATGGTGATACCACATATGTGAGACTTTCTGACTAATCACATAGAGAGACCCAAAATCCAAGGTGCACCTTTAGGCTTTAAAGGATCATACTTTAAATAACACAGTTCATTTCCTGACTACCTATAACATTTTGGAGGCCCTGGAGTGCTCATAATAGGTGACTCCGGAACACTTACTGGCTGCACTCATCTGCTGTGTGCCGGGGGTTGCGACAGTCAGGAACACTGTGACTGGTTGCACTGGTCTGGTGACTTTGTACTGGGTTGGTGATACTGTACTGGAGTTGGTAGTGATCAGGGACATTGGTTGGTTGCTCTGGTGACACTGTACTGTGCCGATCACTGGGATAACATTGTTTCCTCTCACAGACAATCAGAAGAAACAGAGTTCTGGCTCCAACATGAAGCCTCTGGTCACATTTGTGATGGCTGTGATTGGTCACGGTGATCACACACGACAAGGTCAATTTCATTGGTTCTGTGCCCTGCTCTGTGATCTGCCGTGTCTTATGGAGTGATCACGGAGAACGCTGTTGCATTTTCTAGGAGTCAGCTGTCTTGTCCTTGCTGTTTTTATATAACAGCAGTATGACGTGCCGTTAAATTGAAACTTTACTCAAAACAACGTCATACAATATAGAATACAGAATACTTTATTAAAGCGGGGGTTCACCCTAAAACTACTTTCTAGTATTACAATGAGCCGACTGTTTACATTACAACTATGTCTAATTTTTTTGCCGAAAGAAGCTGAACGGGGAGTCGGCGCTATACTGCGCCTGCGCACCGCCCTTCGGCTTCTTTGGGCAATCGTGACGCTCCGGGGCTTGTTTTTTGTCATCGCGTAAATCACCAGCTTGTAAGGGAACGCACACTACCGCTGGATTCGCAACCCGGAAGCCGCCGGTGAAACTAGCTGTACCAAGGTATGTACAGCAGAAATTTTTTTTTTTACATAGTTGTAATGTAAACAATCGGCCATTGTAATACTAGAAAGTAGTTTTAGGGTGAACCACTGCTTTAATCCCAAAGGGGAAAATGGGAAATTATTACAGGGGGTAATAATAAATAAATAAAAAGAAACATGCAATAAATGGTATATTACTGGATTTTAAACAGTGATAGGCACATATTTTTTAATATTGTATATAGCTGTATGTGCAAAAGGGGCCAGCCCGAGGTGATCTAGCAGGACCTCATTTTCTGACTAAAGTTCCACTTTAAGCAACAAAGCTAAAGAAAAAATCAAGAAGCATCTGTCCACGGATTTAAAAAACATCGGCTGCAGTGCGTATTTTCTTCACAAGGTGAAGATTTCACTTATTGTCCATGGAATGCAGGGACAGGAAGTGAAATCAGATACAAACAGGAAGTGATGTCAACACAGACAGGAAATGTAATCTACAAACAGGAAGTGATGTCCTCTACAGACGGAAAGTTTCTCAAGAGTAGAAAGCCTGCTGGAAGTGGAGGGAGATATTCCTGCAACTGATAGCGGAGGAGGTAATAAGATATTATTTTATATTTACACCCAGTAATCCCACCGTCATGTCCGTCCTCTTCCTCCATAGTCACTGTGACGTCTTTTATCTCCACAAGATGCTGATATACACATATATATACATATATAGAGTATTTACATAGATACATCCTAAATATACAGCCATTTATCCAACTGTCCATCCAGAGCCTCTGGTTTATAGACCAGATACATCCTAAATATAGAACCATTTATCCAACTGTCCATCCAGAGCCTCTGGTTTATAGACCGGATACATCCTAAATATACAGCCATTTATCCATCTGTCCATCCAGAGCCTCTGGTTTATAGACCGGATACATCCTAAATATAGAACCATTTATCCAACTGTCCATCCAGAGCCTCTGGTTTATAGACCGGATACATCCTAAATATAGAGCCATTTATCCAACTGTCCATCCAGAGCCTCTGGTTTATAGACCGGATATATCCTAAATATAGAGCCATTTATCCAACTGTCCATCCAGAGCCTCTGGTTTATAGACCGGATACATCCTAAATATAGAGCCATTTATCCAACTGTCCATCCAGAGCCTCTGGTTTATAGACCGGAAACATCCTAAATATAGAGCCATTTATCCAACTTTCCATCCAGAGCCTCTGGTTTATAGACCGGATACATCCTAAATGTAGAGCTATTTATCCAATTGTCCATCTAGAAGCCAGATACATAGAGGGTGGGGTGGGGGGAGTTGGGATTTCTGCTTTATTTTTTGTTGTTTCTGTTTTATTTTTTCTATTCTGTGCTAATGTTTGAAGGAATGTTGCTCTTATGTATGATGCAGGCTTGGCAGCCATCCCGGTGGCTGCTGGGGGGTTGTCAGCAGTGAGGGTCCTCCCTGGGGGCTGTTTTTACTAATCCAGCTGCGGGGCCGAGGTCCCTAGTTTTTGTTCCGCTGTTGTCCCATATGGCCCCCTTGACAGTGATCTCTTGGAATGTCCGGGGGATGAATTCCAAAATTAAACGTGCCCTGGTCTTTAAATTTCTTAAACAGTAC
Organism: Rana kukunoris; assembly: GCA_029574335.1. Lineage (NCBI taxonomy): Eukaryota > Metazoa > Chordata > Amphibia > Anura > Ranidae > Rana > Rana kukunoris. The sequence goes on along the minus strand of CM056056.1, from coordinate 179,950,496 downwards.
TCACCTAATATATGTATTTTGCAAGAAACCCATCTTGTGGCTGGTCGGGTCCTTAGCCTTAAAAAAACGTGTGTTGGTCACTACTACCACGCTACCTACTCCACCTATGCTAGGGGGGGGTTAGTATTCTAGTGCCCTTTCCTTTGCACTTTTGGACCTGCATGTGGATCCTGAGGGTAAATATGTGGCACTCCATGCGAATGTAGATGGCATGCTTTTGCTGCTGGCAGGACTGTATAATCCTCCCCCGGCCTCAATTGGACTCCTCAATAAGATTATACAGATAGTGGCGTCACATTTAGTTGATGCGGTGATCTTAGCTGGGGACTTCAATATGGTACCGACAAATTGACCCCAGAACCAGCTATTGATTCTCCACTCTCCTGTTTGGCACTGACCATGGGCCTCACGGATGTTTGGAGATGGAAGTACCCTGGGATGAGGAGCTATACTTGTAGCTCTGCTACGTATACGGCTATGTCAAGGATTCACCTTTTCTATGTCATCAGCCCCGTTTTGTCTAGGGTTCAGGAAGTGTCTACCCTCCCTAGGGTGATTTCAGACCACGCACCCATCCTCCTGAGGCTTCAGACCAGGGTGGCTCTGGGTAGCCCCCTTTGGCGTTTATCTAAGGAAGGAGAGTCGGAAGCTAGACTTGCTTGTGGCTATGAGGGAGATCCAGATCCCTAGGCTCTCGGCAGCGAAGAAGCAAATACTTTATCAATCTCAGAGGGTCTTCGAACAAGGTGAAAGGTTGGGTCGTATGCTTGCCTGGCTTTCCAGGGAACCTGCAGGTACCACACATGTGGCTAATATTAGAGAGCTAATCTCGAACCCGGTAGACATAAATGCACGCTTCGCGGCCAATTATGATTTGTTATACATTTCCAGAGTGGATTATACCCCTCCATTCCTTCCTTGATGTTATATAGTTCCCCACTCTATCAGAGGAGGCTCGCTTGTCCTTGGAAGCCCCTATCAATTTGAAGGAGATTCAGGTGGCGGTGACCTCTATGCAGGCTGGTAAGACCCCGGGGGTGGATGGCCTCCCTGCTGAGTTCTTCAAAACGCATTGTGCCTCACTGGCTGTTAGACTTAGGGGGGCCCTTGTGACGTCTCTTAGAGATGGTTCTCTGCCGCCTTCTATGATGCGTGTGGTGATCATGGTCATTCCCAAGCCTTGGAAGGACCCTGAGCTTTGCCCATCTTACAGGCCGATCTCGCTGTTAAAGTAGATGCTAAAATTCTCACTAAAGTACTGGCTAATCGTCTTAACACAGTGATACTTTCTATAGTGTATGGGGATCAGACAGGATTTATGATAGGTAAGGGTACTGACAGTAATTTAAGGAGACTATTTGGGGGGTGTAAGGAGGTAATAGTGTCATTGGATGCTGAAAGGGCCTTTGACTCGGTGGAGTGGGATTATTTGTGGAATGTTCTTTAGAGATTTCTATCCTGGCTTCAGATGTTGTACTCTGCCCCCGACTGCTCAGGTCCGGACAGACGGCCTTCTCTATACTCTCCCTGGCCCAATTTGCTCTTGTCTTTGAGCCCCTGGCGATTCTGCTTTGGTCCTCCCCGGTGGTTGCTGGCATACCGATACACCCCATTGTCGAGAAGGTATTCTTGAATGCCGACGACACCCCCCTCTATCTTCAGGACCCACACCAATCTTTGTCGGCGGCCCTAGAATTAATTCATGTATTTGGCAAATTTTCGGGTATCCGAATAAATTGGGACAAGTCGTCATATTCCCTCTGAACCACGCGCCCCCCCCCCCCCAGGGATCTGCCAGCCCCTCCCCAGTGGGTCGGAGGAGCTCGGTTTGGAAGTCTTTGCCACTCACCCCTGGGCAGGGTCAATTTGATAAAAATGTCCTTTCTCCCTAAGTTTTTATACATTTTTAGGAAAACTCCTGTCAGTATCCCCGCCTCCTTCTTTGTGAAATTAGAACAAACTGTCAGTTCGTTTATATGGCAAGGGTTGGTACCAAGGGTGGCCAGGTCCACGCTCCAGCTTTCTCTGTCGGGGTGTGGTCTTGCTCTTCCTAATTTTAGGAATTATTATTGGGCTGCGATCCTAGTTTCTGTGCGGTGGTGGTTTACACTGGATCAATCTAACCCCTCTGTCAATTTAGAAGCAGATATCTTAGGGTCATACTCTGAATTGAGCAACTTAGTTTACAGGGGTCCTAGATCCAGCACACAAATTACCACTCCTATGAGGACTACGTTACAGGTGTGGCGACAGGTCTCGAGGCTTCTGGAGGAGCCGCAGATGTTCTCTCCTCGCATTCCTCTGTGGGGAAACCCTTTTATGCCCTGAGGACTGTGCCTGACCCACAATTGTGGGCCAGATATGAAGTGCGAACATTGAGAGATGTCATGGCCGAGGGACGTCTGCTCTCCTTTGGTACGCTGAAGGGTAAATTTGGGCAACCCTCATGGATGTATTTTAGGTTCCTGCAACTGAGGCATGCCCTTAGGGCGCAATTTCCAGGATCTATTAGGGTTGAGCCTCACACGGTGGAGATACTGCTCACATCCCGCTTCGTGGACAGGACATTGTCCTCCATCTATCTCTGCCTTACCTGCACAGGCACCTCTGGGGTTTCCAGGGCCTTCTCAGCTTGGCATTGGGACTTCCCGGCGCTAGGCGAGGAGGACTGGTCTGAGGGCCTACAACAGTTCATTCCCCTTATGATATCTGCGTAGGACAAATTTATACATCTTAAAATTCTTCATAGGGTGTACTATAGGCCTCAAAGACTAGCGGTGATGTATCACACTTCAGATGATCAATGCCCCAAATGCAGGCAGGGAGATTGGTAACTATATACACATGGTTTGGCTGTGTCCACGAGTACAGGAGTTCTGGAGGGCTGTGGCTGCTGACATAGATTTGATCAGTGGGATATCTGTCGGGCTTGACCCCCTGCTTCTATTATTAGGTATCACAGATAATTTGCCCACGACTACGCACAAAAGGCTGTTCATCTTTTATGCTGTATTTTATGCCAGGAAGGCCATACTGCTCTAATGGAAAGCCACGGAACCTCCTCGGGTTGCTGTTTGGAAAGGCTTGGTGAACGTGGCTCTGCCTCTGTATAAGTTCACGTACATGGGACCTAACTGCCCTGGGAATTTTGGGCGGCGTGGGTGGCAGCGAGGCATCTCACGCTGTAATCCCAGGTGTTGGGCCCCCTTCTGGCCTGGTGACCCTCCCGGTCCCCCCCCCAGATAGATACTCACAGAGTAGGGTGACCACATTTCCAAACTGCCATTCAGGGACACCCCCCCCCCCCCCCAAAAAAAAAAATTTTTTTTACACATTTTTTTGCATATTTTGGGGGCAGGGGCGTATAATTAATTCAGCGGGCCCGTGTAAGGTCAAAAGAGGGCCCTAGGCCCCATCAAATGCAGCTAATGTGCCCCATCTAATGCCACCACTGGGCCCCATCTAATGCCACCGCTGGGCCCCATCAAATGCCACAACTGTGCACCATTATATGCAGCCACTTTAGCCTCATGAAATGCAGCCACTGTGCCCCACCAAATGCAGTCACTGTGCCCCACCAAATGCAGTCACTGTGCCCCATCAAATGCAGCCACTTGTGCCCCATCAATTGCCACCACTGTGCCCTATCTAATGCTGTCACTGTTCCTATCATATGCAGCCACCTGTTCCCCATCATATGCAGCCACCTGTGCCCCATCATATGCAATCACTGTCCCCCGTCAAATGCCATCACTGTGCCCCGTCAAATGCCATCACTGTGCCCCGTCAAATGCCATCACTGTGCCCCGTCAAATGCCATCACTGTGCCCCATCAAATGCTGCCAGTGTGTCCAGCAATTGTTGCTACTGTGCCCCATCTGATGCTGCCAGTGTGCCGATCAATTGTCGCTACTGTGCCCCATCAGATGCTGCCAGTGTGCCCATCAATTGTTGCTACTGTGCCCCATCAAATGCCAGTGTGCCCATAAATTGTCGCTACTGTGCCCCCATCAGATACTGCCAGTGTGCCCATCAATTGTCGCTTCTGTGTCCCATCAAATGCCAGTGTGCCCATAAATTGTCGCAACTGTGCCCCATCAAATGCCAGTGTGCCCATGAATTGTCGCTACTGTGCCCCCATCAGATGCTGCCAGTGTGCCCATGAATTGTCGCTACTGTGCCCCCATCAGATGCCAGTGTGCCCCCATCAGATGCTGCCAGTGTGCCCATCAATTGTCGCTACTGTGCCCCATCAAATGCCAGTGTGCCCATAAATTGTCGCTACTGTGCCCCCATCAGATACTGCCAGTGTGCCCATCAATTGTCGCTTCTGTGTCCCATCAAATGCCAGTGTGCCCATAAATTGTCGCAACTGTGCCCCATCAAATGCCAGTGTGCCCATGAATTGTCGCTACTGTGCCCCCATCAGATGCTGCCAGTGTGCCCATGAATTGTCGCTACTGTGCCCCCATCAGATGCCAGTGTGCCCCCATCAGATGCTGCCAGTGTGCCCATGAATTGTCGCTACTGTGCCCCCATCAGATGCTGCCAGCCAGTGTTAATTGCCCCTATTTGCTCACTTTTTGATATGACTGACTGGTCACTGGTGGTGGTGGAGCAGGGCAGTCTTCAGCTCATCAGCGTTGTCTTCTCTTTTGGTACTGACTCGACTCACTCAAGTCAAGAAGGCAGTAAATCGGGCCGCTCGGGCGGGAGCCTGGAGGAGGAGGAGCCTGCCTGGGCCCTGGTCCTGGAGAGGTCACTCAGACCGGAGATGTGGCGAGAGGTCGGGACTCACTCGGGACGGACGGCGGTCGGGTCGGCGGATCGAGTCCAGTCCAGCTAAGCAGCAGCCGAGGTCTGGTCGTCTGGAGCGGGGGGGAGGAGGAGGTCTGTGCGTGCCGCGGTAGGTGACTCACTCACTGTCTCTGCCAGCTGCTGCTCTCTCTGCTGCAAGAACCGCGGCTGGCCGCTGGAGGAGGAGGTGGTGAGGGTGGAGTCGGAGACGCAGAGAGAGCGGGACACGGGTGACGTCACTGGTTGCTACACGCCAAGTGGCGGGGCTTCCCTAGCAACCAGTGATTTAGAATAATTGCACTACAGCGGCATTGGTCACCCTATCACAGAGGTGTGTTCCCCTCCCCCTCCCCTGTTCTCTGTCACATTGACTACGAGTGGTAATTTTGGAAGCTATACCTTATCAGTTATTTGTTTTTACTAAACTGCTCTTGTCAGGCTTATCGTGTGCGATGATTGGGTTCTTCTAGTTTGTTCTGATGTTGCCCTGTTCTCATGTAAGTCTGGAATGTACCCTGATGTACTGTGTTAGTCTGATGCTGGTTGGTTCCTTGTTTTGTCCTATGATTTTTCCTTCTGTCATATTGCTTACTGTATTTTCTTATGTTACTTTATGTGTTTCACATGTAACAGATTGAATATCCAAATAAACATTCCTTCTGTAAAGAAAAAAAGAAGCCAGGTACATACTACACCATATTTATCCCAGTACAGTCCAGATAATTCGCAGTGTGTTATCTGTCCAGAGAGAAGAGTCCCCTATATATATCAGGAAGAGGTGAGTAATTCCCCGTACACACAATTGGAATTTTTCATCGGAATTCCATTCAAGCTGTCTTGCATACACACTGTCAGACCAGATTCCGACCGTCTAAAACGCGGTGACGTAAAACACTATGACGAGCCGAGTAAATTAAGGTTCAATGCTCCTGCGCATGCGTCGAGTTGATTCTGAGTCACCCCGTTCAGACCGGCACACCACGCGATCCGCGGAGCGCTCTGGAGCCTTGGCTGTAGGAAAGCCCCCGGCTTCGGCCTAGCTCTGGAGCAGCGGCCATCTTGCTCCACCCCAACCAATCACAGATCGGCTGTGATTGGTTGGATGGGATGTCCCGTCTCTTCACCTGATTGGCCCGCGTGATGAGCGCCCTCTCTGATTGGAAGGCTGCCCGGATTGGCTGGCTGTCTTGGCGCTCTGGGAATCAGGATGAACGTGTGGAGCTTGGGGGAACAGTGAGTGCCGCTATGAGTGCAAGTACAGTGAGTTGGATGTTAAACTGGCTATTATTACAGTGACTAGTGTGGGGGCAATGTTAAACTGGAACAGTGATGGTGATGAGGAGTGGGGGACAATGTTGGACATTACAGTGATGAGTGGGGGGCAATGGTGGACATTACCATATAGAGCCATTGGCCCAGCTAGAGCCCAGACTTGAATCCGACTTTTTTTCATCTTTTTTTTTTTTTGCTGATCTGAAAATGATCCGATCTGTGACTCCTGATCCGAGGATCGATCCGATCCGTGAGTTTTTTGATCCGTTGCACTCCTAAATCTGAGCATGCGTGCATTTTTTCTCCATGGGAGTTGCACACAGACGATAGAAATTTCCTATGTTTTTTTTTTCCCCCATCAGAAAAAAATAAAACATGTTCTATTTCTACGGATATATGGAAAGACTCCTGCGCTACCAAGGGGGATGGGTGGGAGTGGAATTGGGCTGGAAGGTGGACTGGGGATTCTGCAGCAGACTCCTGACACTCTGTCCTGGGCAGAGAGAAAAATGTATATGTAAAAGAAGGGGGTGTTGTCTGCGCTGAAAGTGAACAGGGGGGGAGGAGGGGGGGGGGTGTGGGTGATAGGGGTGAATGGATGGGACGGGTGGCTGGATGGGTGGATGCAGGTGGGTTTAGGACAACATGATAACCAACATAATCGAAACAATGATGTGAATGAATAAACACATAAGGGTGATAACCAATAAATACAAAAATTATTACAATAATTATTACAATAAGGAAAAACCCAACACACTAGCCAGTGTAATGTGAAACCAGTGAAAAACAATCCTAAATCCAAACTATAAGACCAGAGAAAATTCCATGAGGAAATGCCTCTGGATGGAAAAAATATGAAATAAATAAAGTCTCTAGTGAAAAAACCCAAGAGTCCAGATAAGTCCAAATTGAAATGGTGGTGCCAGGAAAGGGTGACAGCAGAAAGCACCTCAGGTGGTCCCCAGCTCCTCACCTCAAGGCTATAGCTCGGATAGCCTGCAACAGCACCTCCCGGTGGAGGACAGTGATCCCTCGGCAGGGCAAGCAGCAGAGGCACTCCTCAGCGGTAAAGGTAAAGCAAAAAAGAAGAAAGCGAGTGAGTGACAATAAAAGACGTCTGGTAGGCAACTAGTGTCACTCGTACATCCACTCACCCCGGGGTGATGGATGATGGGCCTATCTCCCACGAACAGCGAGTTCGTACTTCTAATGGCAGATATCCTCTTCTAAGCTGGCCAGATGGTCACTCACAACAAGGGATCTCTCAGATGGCATACATGATAAAAGAAACAGACCATAGCGCAATCCCGCAAGGTAAAAAACACATTTAATAAAAAAATAAAACTCACATTTAAAACGATCCAAAAGGCACAAAACAAACAGACGTCAGGAACACACTGCGTCAGGCGTGTGGACTCTGTGGCTCCTAGGATCCCTACGCATCCCCTAAGGAAGTCACGAGGTGTGACGAGACGCGTAGGGATCCTAGGAGCCACAGAGTCCACACGCCTGACGCAGTGTGTTCCTGACGTCTGTTTGTTTTGTGCCTTTTGGATCGTTTTAAATGTGAGTTTTATTTTTTTATTAAATGTGTTTTTTACCTTGCGGGATTGCGCTATGGTCTGTTTCTTTTATCATGTATGCCATCTGAGAGATCCCTTGTTGTGAGTGACCATCTGGCCAGCTTAGAAGAGGATATCTGCCATTAGAAGTACGAACTCGCTGTTCGTGGGAGATAGGCCCATCATCCATCACCCCGGGGTGAGTGGATGTACGAGTGACACTAGTTGCCTACCAGACGTCTTTTATTGTCACTCACTCGCTTTCTTCTTTTTTGCTTTACCTTTACCGCTGAGGAGTGCCTCTGCTGCTTGCCCTGCCGAGGGATCACTGTCCTCCACCGGGAGGTGCTGTTGCAGGCTATCCGAGCTATAGCCTTGAGGTGAGGAGCTGGGGACCACCTGAGGTGCTTTCTGCTGTCACCCTTTCCTGGCACCACCATTTCAATTTGGACTTATCTGGACTCTTGGGTTTTTTCACTAGAGACTTTATTTATTTCATATTTTTTCCATCCAGAGGCATTTCCTCATGGAATTTTCTCTGGTCTTATAGTTTGGATTTAGGATTGTTTTTCACTGGTTTCACATTACACTGGCTAGTGTGTTGGGTTTTTCCTTATTGTAATAATTATTGTAATAATTTTTGTATTTATTGGTTATCACCCTTATGTGTTTATTCATTCACATCATTGTTTCGATTATGTTGGTTATCATGTTGTCCTAAACCCACCTGCATCCACCCATCCAGCCACCCGTCCCATCCATTCACCCCTATCACCCACACCCCCCCCCTCCTCCCCCCCTGTTCACTTTCAGCGCAGACAACACCCCCTTCTTTTACATGTTCTATTTCTAAACACAGATGGAAAAAGTCAGATGGGGCCCACACATGATCGGAATTTCTGATGAAAAAAGTCCATCCGGAATTTCTGATGAAAAAAGTCAATCATGTGTACGCGGCATAAGAGTTTGGCCGGTCATATGACATCATTTTTTTTTCTATTAATAAAATACAAGCCTGATCAGAGAGGTGAGGAGGATTGTGGGACATTTTTAGTGATCACTGTTATTACTTTCTATTTCGATTTTTAGGTGGTGAAGAAAATATCTGGTGAGCCATTAACACCCAGCAAGAGTATTTAGAAGGACACAAGGATCTCTACAAGGACGTCATGATGGAGAATCAGCCGCCCCTCACATCACCGGGTAAGAGGAGACTTTATTGTAAAGGAGAGAGCAGTACGGAGGGTCCACCTAGATCCCCCATCATCTGATAAACACATAGAAACAATGTATTCAGTCAGTGTGTGTGTTTCCTACAGATGGATCCAGTAATGGGAACCCACCAGAGAGATGTCCCCGTCCTCTGTATTCCCGGGATTCCACACAGGAAGGTCACACCATCCCTCACCATCATCAGGTAGGTGGGACTGAGCATGTAGATCCAAAAATGTGTTCTAAGTTATGAGAGGAGTTTCTTCTTTGTGACTAGTTCCTTTTTTATACAAATATTCTATCACCTATGGGGTTTAGGGTGAAGAACTAAAAGACATCAAAGTTGAAGATAAAGAGGAAGAAGAAGAGAGGTTGGTGAGTGGAGATCAGCAGTCTATGGAGGAGGGTTGTCCTCTGGATTCCCACAATTCTACACAGGAAGATCTCCAATATACAGAAAATGGGAGATCAGGAGATCAGGTAGATGGGGGCTGGGCACAAAGGACTAAAAAATAATTCTATGGGAGAACATTCTTCTATGTCATCTCTTATTATTGGCAGCAGTGTTTCCAGATGTTATATTTTATCATCTCTGGAATTTAGAATGAAGAACGGAAAGACATCAAAGTTGAGCATAAAGAGGAAGAAGAAGAGAGTTTGGTGAGTGGAGATCAGCAGTCTATGGAGGAGGGGGAGATGATTATGGAAAGTAAACAGGAGGAATCTTCTCGACATATCAACACAAGTGAGTAATAACCACTAAATATAGAACCAGTTCCCATTATTATTTTATTTCTATCAGTATAAAGTTTGTATTTACATTGTTACATCAGAGGAGAAAAGGTCGATGTCTACTGAATTCATCCAGGAGAAAAATAAAAACTTCAAAGCAGCAGCTGACCCCCAGGACAGTAGAATGTCCATATAAAGCTTGGCCTAATCTTCTTTAGGTTATAAAGATTCCTCCCTGATCCCAAAAGGCAATCAGATAGCTCACCAAATCAACATTCTAAAATAGTTTTCCTACAATTATTAGTAATCATAAGAAGAACATCCAGTCATTTTTTCAGAGTCATCTAGAACCAGACAATTCTTCATCCACAGAGCTCTAAAAACAAATCACCTCTTCCGTATACAGAGAGTTTTTTTCTATTTAATTTCAAGCAATCTGTGTTGCTCATGTACAAAATAGAGAACATGTTATCCTTCTGTACAGGAAAGACAGGGAAACCTCAACTGCTGACAGTAAGAACATCATCTATGTACCTCATCAATGTCCTGTAAAGAACACCAATCTGAGAGGACTGATTTGCAAATACCTAAAAGACCCCCGCCGAAAACTGCAAATCTGAACACTGTGTACTGTTTTAAATCCGGCGCCATTGGCAGCCAAGTAACCCGGAAGTGACGTCATGACACTGCTTCCGTGTTTACATGGCGGAGACTAAATTAAAGCCATTTACGGCATTGTTTCAGTCTGCGCCTGGACACTGGAGGTGCCGGATTGGGCCTCCCGGTGGGATGGGAGGCCCGGTTAGAGTGGCGAGAGGCAGCGGGAGGTGGTATGTCCCCTCCCGATCCTCTGGCATAACAACAGAGCGGCTTTTAGCCGCATCGGTTGTTATGCCTGGATAGCCAATTGCTGGCTCTAAACAACGGTACAGCTGCGGGCATCATCCTGGTATAACCCCCGAAAGCCGAGGATGCATATATGCGTACGCTCGGTGGGAAAAGAGACATCAGCAATACTGCCATCGACCACAGGTGTCAGTGGTGTAATGCGGAGAATATTGCCATTTCTATGTATGGTATTACATTCCGGTTTTTAGTCTGGGATTTAACATATCAAAATTTAGTTTTTAATGTTCAATTAGCATTAAGGTAAACTGAATGAAGGAGGGAAGAGTGGGAGCATTCTTGGGGTGCCTCCATTCATGCAGCTAAGGCATATGCCAGGTTTCAAGATGGCGATGCTTACAGTCGGGACACCAGGAGATCAGAGCTGGCCGGTACCTGAGGTAATGAGGAGTATTTATGGCGGTGAATCAGCACGATGCCTGTGCCCCTGGAAGTCACATTTGACAAAACAGCGTAGGGAGGAGCGGCGTGCTGACGTCACCCCGTACTGTGCCAATCCCTGAAGCTACGGGCTGTGATTGAGAGCCGGCCAGCTTGAATAGACATACTGAACTGCCTATACATACCTGCACAATTGTAAGTGCATATGATTGTTTTTGCTTAATAAATGTTTTAAAAGGGTTAAGACTCGTAATGAAGATTGTGGGAATTGGATACCTAAGCCCGGGATAAAGTCCGGGTTGTCTGTTATTGGCGTTAATGGGCCTGGTATGGAGGCCAGGCCATAAGTGGGGGCTGCACAATGCCAAACATTTAATGTGGCGGCAACTAGTGGATGGGAAATTCTACCCGATAATTTGGAGTTCAAGGACCAGGGGTAGAAGGCGATATGTTTTGTGTATTGGGTTGTTTCTAAGCATACCCAGTCTTTAGTTGATTTGTGGCAATGCCAATCTACAAGTCTGGTGATGTGTGCTGCTATGTACTATTTCTTAAAGTCCGGGAGACCAATACCCCCTTCACGTTTGGGAAGGGTAAGCTGAGAAAAGCTGAGTCTTGATTTCTTTCCGGCCCAGAGAAATTTCAACTGCATACTGCGAAGCTTGGTAAAGAAGGAGGGGTTCAATTTAATTGGTAAGGCATTGAAGTAATAGAGTAGTTTCGGTAGGACTGTCATTTTTAGTATGGAGGCCCTCCCGAACCAGGAAAACAGTCTGGGAGACCATTTTTGTAAGTCTTTAGTAATGGATTGTAAGAGGGGGGTATAATTGGCTGTATAAATACCGTCAATCGTCGGTGTCAGATTTACCCCTAGGTATTTGAGGCTGCTATTTTTCCATTTGAAATTATGGTTACTCTTCAATAGGTCATATTCATTTTCCTTAAGGGATACGTTTAGGGCTTCTGATTTATTGTGATTAATTTTGAAGTTCGAGATATAACCAAAGGAGGTGAAGATATTTACCAGATTGGGCATGGATATATGAGGTCTGGAGATGAAAAAAAGGAGGTCATCCGCATAGGCGGCGATTTTGAATTCTCTGTTACAGACTACAAAGCCTCTAACATCTGGTGAATTGTTAATTGTTCTAATTAGGGGCTCCAGGGATAGGATGAACAGGAGTGGGGATAGCGGGCATCCTTGACGAGTGCCATTTGACATTTTTACAGGGTCCGAAAGAGTATTGGTAACTTTGATCAGGGCATGAGGGTTGATGTGAAGGGCACTTATCCAGTTTAGCATATTACCCCCCAATCCTATGTGCGTGCAGGTAGCCATCATGTAATCCCATGAAACTCTGTCGAAGACCTTCTCCGCATTGGTCGACAGGAGAAGGCCCTCGAGTCCCAATCTTTTTGCATAGTGTATCATACTCAAGGCCTTGGAGATGTTGTCCCTCGCTTCCCTTCCCGGCATGAACCCTACTTGTTCTAGGCCAATCACCTGTGCAAGAAGTGGCTTAAGTCTATTCGCAAGGATCTTGGCCAAAAGTTTGACATCCACATTTAACAGTGAAATTGGCCTGTAGTTAGCGCAGTCCGTGGGGTCTTTTTCGGGTTTGGGAATTACAGCAATGTGAGCTGTAAGTAATGAGCATTGCCGTCACAAAAGCTTCTAGCCACCCACTGCTTCTCAGGACATACCATCAAAACCTTTCAAGTACTCAAATCGGAACTGGGGGAGACCTCCCCTGGATTCTGGTTCTACCTGCAAACACGAAGCTTCCTCACAAACAGCAAGCATAAACTGGAATATTGTAAGGCCCCTACTCAACTTGAGCGAATTTGTCTTTTAGGCGCTCAGACCCTCAAAACGACTGCTTTGGTATACTCACAGTTGCACCATCCACAAACTCAAGCACAACTTAGGCACAGGATCCAGTGGGAAAAGGAGTTACAGATATCAGTGAGTGAGGACCAATGGATGAAGGCCAATATATTTGCTCACAAAAGCTCTCTGAGCACAAGATTCCAGGAGATATCTTACAAGATTCTCACTCGCTGGTATTTTACTCCTGTGACTATCAAAACTTAGTCCCCAAATGCTTCAGACATTTGCTGGCGCTGTAAGAAAGAAAGGGGCTCCCTATTACACATCTGGTGATATTAGACTACTGGACCCAAGTCGCTCACTGGATCAAACTGATTACAGACACTGGTATCAAGCTAGATGCAGCCGCTTGTCTTCTTCATGTAAACTACGTATCAATCAGTAAATATAAAAAATCACTCACTAGACACTTATTGACAGCAGCGAAAACACTAATTCCCTTATATTGGAAGTCGACCAATTGCCCGTCGATCAGAGAATGGCTAGACAGGGTACAACATATCTATAAAATGGATGAATTGGTAGCCATGAAGAGAGAGAATCCGACAACTTTTCACGAAATCTGGCAACCTTGGGTTTACTTTAGATATTCTAATGACTACCAACTGCTAATGACCTAATGGGAACTCTGACCTTAATAAGCCGTAACAATCATACTGCATTGTAATCTACTTTTATTGATGACCACATGACCAAGACCTGAATAGGTATTATATCTAAGACTAAACTATCTTCCTATCTCTGAGTAAATTGAAACTGAGACACCCCACTTAACAAACCCTACTTCTACCCCTCCCCCCTTCCCTACCCACCCCACTCCTCCAACCTCCCTGCAACGGACTTACCAGACTTACTCTCTTGTTATATTTCCTTTTTTTATATTCTTGTAGTTCCTCAATTGTATTTTGAATTGCATGTTACTTCTGCACTATGTTCTTTATATTGATACTTGTATTCTGTGTCAATACTTGAATAAACTTTGATTGTGAAAAAAAAAAAAAAAAGACTCGTACACACGACCGAGAATCTCGTCGTAAAAGAAACATAGTTTTTCTCGACGAGGTTCTTGTCAAGCTTGATGAGATTCTTGTCAAGCTTTCCTTGCACACAGACTGTCGAGACAAAATCTCGTCGTTCTCAAAAGCGGTGACGTACAACACGTAAAACGGCACTATAAAGGGGAAGTTTGATTCCACTGGCGCCACCCTTGGGGCTGCTTTTGCTAATCTCATGTTACCGCATGTTGATAAAAGTTTGGTAAGAGACGATTCACGCTTTTCAGTCTGTTACAGCGTGACGAATGTGCCATCTCCATTACGAACGCTGCTTTTACCGAAGCTGCGCTCCCGTCTCATACTTTTTTGTGAGCATGCAAGGGTTTCTAAGCATACACACAAACAAGTTTCTTGTCGTAAACCAGCCCGATGAGAATCACGACGAGAAAAAGAGAGCATGTTCTCTTTTTTTTTTTCGTCGAGATCCACAACAGTTTTCTCGATGAAAAACATGTACACGACCGCTTTTCTTGGCAAAAAAGCTCTGCCAGCGGTTTTCTTGATGGTTTTTGTAAAGTTGGTGGTTCAACTGGACCCGGGGGTTTAGAACCTCTGGATGTATGGAGACTCTCTGATTGATCGGCAAGTCAACCGGTATGGTGAATCAAAGACTAGGATTTATTTTTCGTGCGCACTGCACCTATTCAAAACATACAAGAAAAGGAACGCCCTTGGTTCAGCCAATCGTATTTAAGTAATTCGATTATATAAGTAATACAGTACTTCACAATTATACAACGTGTAACCATCTGCTCTGAGAGCATGAAAACACAGCAATCTATTTTCTGTGTAACCAACTAAACCTTGTTTCTACCGCATGCCTTATCTTGTTATTGTTTATCTGCTCGTACATACTACAAGGCTGTCTTCTAGCTTCTGTGTAATTAATCCTAACGGTTCTGGGTTAAAGCCTAACGTATTTTTTGCTCTCTAAGTAGTACCTGACCATAAGATGCACCTAGCTTTTAGAGGAGGAAAACAAGAAAAAAACACAAACACCCCTTAAGCCTCTTCTATCACATTAGCTCAGGTGAGGAGCAATGGATACCATGCCAGCTCACACCTCCCACCACCTTATCAACAGCTCACCTCAGGCAGTGGAGGACACTGCCATTATAATCCCCTCTGCCTGGCTCACACGATAACTGGATTATCATTTTATTTTGCGCAGCTTAGAATTTTCGTCAACATATATGAGTCCTGAATACAAGATTCCAACAATTCTTCTAACATTTATTGTAAAATTGTTTCTCAGCAGATGACCATAATGTCCGGAATACGTCTGAGGAATCTTCTGATAAATCACATACCAGGACTCTAAGATCTCACAGTAGAAATACTTTAATAGATCCGTCTATTCCCGAGGAATCTTCTTCAGGGCAGGAAGGAGATCACACAGAAGAGAGGTCATTGTCATGTTCAGTGTGTGGGAAACTTTTCACAAAAAAGAGAGACCTTCTTAAACACAAGAAATGTCACACTGCTGAGAGTCCCTATTTATGTTCAGAGTGCGGGAAGTGTTTGTCTAGCAAACAAAACCTTCATATACATCAGAGAATTCACACAGGTGAACGTCCCTTTCCATGCTCAGTATGTGGGAAGTGTTTCGCCTCCAAGCATTATCTACTTACACACCAGAACATTCACACAGGTGAGCGTCCCTTCTCATGTTCTGAGTGCGGAAAAGGTTTCACTACCAAACAAAGATTTCTTACACACCAGAAGCTTCACACAGGTGAGCGTCCCTTCTCATGTTCTGAGTGCGGGAAAGGTTTCACTACCAAACATAGTCTTCTTACACACCAGAAGCTTCACACGGGTGAGTGTCCCTTCTCATGTTCTGAGTGCAAAAAAGATTTCACTACCAAACAAAGTCTTCTTACACACCAGAAGCTTCACACGGGTGAGTGTCCCTTCTCATGTTCTGAGTGCGAAAAAGGTTTCACTACCAAACAAAGTCTTCTTACACACCAGAAGCTTCACACAGGTGAGCGTCTCTTATGTTCTGAGTGCGGGAAAGGATTCACTACGAGAGCAAACCTTCTTGTGCACCAGAGAGATCACACGGGTGAGCGTCCTTATACATGCTCGGAGTGTGGGAAATGTTTCAAACATAAATATTCATTCGATATACACCAGAAGCATCACACAGATGAGCGTCCCTATTCATGTTCAGAGTGCGGGAAATCTTTCTTACAGAAAAGAGACCTTGTGTATCACCAGAGAACTCACACGGGTGAGCGTCCTTATTCATGTTCAGAGTGCAGGAAATCTTTCTCACAGAAAGGATCCCTTTTGCAGCACCAGAGAATTCACACGGGTGAGCGTCGCTATTCATGTTCAGAGTGCGGGAAATTTTTCTCACAGAAAGGAAACCTTGTACAGCACCAGAGAATTCACACGGGTGAGCGTCCTTATTCATGTTCAGCGTGCGGGAAATCTTTCACTTCCAATGGAACCCTTGTTTACCACCAAGAGAATTCACATGGGTGAGCATCCTTATTCATGTTCAGAGTGCAGGAAATCTTTCAAGTCGAAAGGAGACCTTGTTAAACACCAGAGAGTTCACAGAGGTGAGAGTCCTTATTCATGTTCAGAGTGCGGGAAATCTTTCTCATGGAATAGAGCCCTTGTGCAACACCAGAGAACTCACATGAGATAACGATCTTTCTCATGATAACAGTGGTGTGTTGGGGGAGGGGCGGAATATATTGAATGTTTTTCAGGTTCGGTTTGATAGATCTGAGACTGCAGGGATTGAATTCTAGTAATATGATCCTCTAAACATACAGTGATGACTCGGTACCGCACTCACACAGACCGCACCATACAACTAAACTGTGCTAATACATGGCCAGATATGACAATACATGGACAACACTTCTTATTGGTTGATATCGGTTTCTGTACATTATTGGTCTTTTTTTGTTTTACTGAAGAAGCCGGCTTCTCATTGGTCCAACAAATAATAAATACACTTTATGGTTTATTATCATCAATTAGAAAGGTTTTGATCTAAATCTTAGTTTTTATTGTTTGTTAACCACTTAAAGACCGCCATGTTATTCCCCCTTCCTGTATACGCCATTCTTTAGATTCCAGCACAGTGATAATTTGACTGACAATTACTCGGTCATACAACTCTGTACCCAAAATAACTATATATCATTCTTTAAGGCCGCGTACACATGATCGAATATATCTGCTGAAACTGGTCCACAGACCAGTTTCAGCGGACAGATTTGATCGTGTGTACGGGCTAGCAGACAGGTTTCCAGCAGACTAAAGTTTTAAAGCATGTCTGTCCGACATGTCCGCTGGTTAGTACGCCTAACCAGCGGACAAAAATCCCCCGCATGCGTGGAAGTATTTTAGTTCCTGGTTCAGTGACGTGGCGGTGTCAACGTCACTACCACGTCACCGCGCTGTCTGTCCGTGGAGATTTTGATTTGATCGTGTGTACACAGATTAAACCAAAATCTCCAGGAGACATATCCGATGAAATCGGTCTGTCGGACCATTTTCATCGGATATATATCTTCGTCTGTACGCGGCCTAAGACTTGTAAAGCTTTCTTTTAGTTGTGATTTTTCACCGCTTATAATTAATATAAAAAAAATAAAAAATAAAATATTGCAAGTAAATAATCTTTCTTCATTACATTTATTTTTCTACATTTCTATGGTAAAATACAAAGCAAATCCGTGTATATAATCTACTCTGTGTGAAAGTTATAAAGTCTACAATGTATAGTGTATATATTGAAAATGAATCAATCCCGATGTTCTGACTGAATATCTAAATTCTTGAGTCACTAAAATATCAGGACAGTACAAATACCCCCAAATGACACCTTTATGGAAAGTAGACAGTCCAAGGTACTTAGTAAGAGGCAGGATGAGTTTTTTTGATGTTGTAGATTTTTTCACACTTTTTTCTGGAAAATAAAGAAATTAAATAAAATCTGATATGATTTTACAAAAGTTGTATTTTTAACAAGTTTTTTTCTCACACACAACATGCGTATACTTAGAGTTACACAACAAAACACATTCTTCCACACTTTCCAAGCATGGGGATACCACATGTGTGGGACTTTTTGTTCTGTCTGGATGCATAGAGCGGCCCAAAATCCCAGGAACACATTCAGGCAAATAGTGCATCTGATTTCCTGACTATGTATCAGATTTCTTTTTTTTTTTTTAATACGTTTTTATTTTATTCTTTCACATGTCTACATCCGTCAATATTATTATGTTTCTTCATTAAGAGTCGGTTCACACTGGGGTGACTTGGGATCCGACTTGAAGTCGTCCCAAGTCGCGCTGTCCAGAAAAGCAATGTAAGTGAATGGGAGCGGTGTTAATACACACTACTCATGTCGCTCCGACTTCAGAAGAGGTTCCTGTACTACTTCAATCAGACTTCTAGGCGATTTGTACCCATTGATTTCAATGGAAGTCGCTTCCAAGTCTGATCACTGTTTTAATTGAAGCTACTTTCCAGCAAGAGAACATACATTTCTCAGGCAAACCCCTCCCTCCCCTTCCTTCTCCCAGAGCTGATTGTTGTTTTATTGGCCACTGGAATGTCTCCTGACTTGAAAAGGACTTCAAGTCGTGTTGTAAATCGCCCCAGATCGCCCTGTGGTTCATGCTCAAGTCGTGTTGAAGTTGCTTCTGAAAGTCGTGCTGGAAGTCGTGTCGCCCCAGTGTGAACCGACTCTAAATTTTTTACCATTTCATAAATACAACCAAATCAACAGAAAAAGTATCATTATACATTACATTCCACATTGAAGAAGAAAAGAAAAACAGATAACAAAAAGGAAACAAAACAATAAAGACAAACTACCTCGTTTCCCTGGTTGCAGCGCCCCTCCCCCCTCTTTACTGACTTCCAATAATCAGAATATCCTTCTATTAGTGCCCCTCTTCTACTTATTCACCACTAAGAGTTGACCCCGAGTTCAACCACTCATCCCAAATTCTATAATATTTCTGGGGTGTTCCTCTATGCTCGTACAATAGTTTCTCATATGGAAGGATTTGATTTATTGCTTGCAGGTGATACTGTCAAATGTGATTTGCAGGCTTCCCCCCAAACCTCATCCGTCATAGATGGACATATCGTTTGCCACTTCCTCTTAATCTGAAGCGGAGAGTACCGTATCTTGGCCTGCATAAAATATGTGTACAACCTGGATACTAATCGCTTTGGACCTGGAGTTCTCATAATTTCTATAAGGGGGAATTAAGATATACCTATACTTTTACTACCAAATTGGGCACTTAACGCATGTCTTAACTGTAAAAATCTATAAAAGAATGCATCGACTAGTTTATATTGTGTTTTCAAATAATCAAATGAGCATATATTCCCACTTTGGTATACCTGTTTCAAAGCTACTATTCCTTTTTGCTTCCAAAATATACTATCCTCGAATGTATATAGTTCTCCAAACAACGGATTATCCCACATAGATAGCTCAGCAGGGATATCCCTGAAGCCCATTAATTTTCTGACCTTCCCGCCATACTGATACAATGAGACCATCGGTATCTTGACCCCTGGTGTATGTATACGTTTTGTCTCTAATACTACCAAAAAGTTTTCAGCTTGTAATATATTTAACAAATACTTCTCTACTCCCGAGCTTTGTTCCTGTGTAAACCAGTTACGCAAATGTCTCATTTGTCCTGCCAAGTAATACAAATAGACATCTGGCAGCGCCAACCCTGCCTCTGTCTTTGGGCGCTGTAATGTTGTCAGCTTTACATCTAATTTTTGCCCATATAAATTTTATAAATTGTGAATTCAACTTTTTAAAAAACTTTTTAGGCACTACTACTACTGGGGAGTGTGAGAAGATGTACAAACACTTTGGTAGTAGGATCATTTTAATTAAATGTATTTTTCCAACCACTGACAAAGGGAGTTTACTCCAAATCCTCAACTTGACTTTAATATACTCCATCAATGGATAAACATTGGCCTCCAATGCCGCCTGGGATCCGTCCAATCCCGAGAAGGGGAGTGTCTATACACGGCGGGCATTAAGAATTCAAACGAAAGGTGCCTGTAATGTGGCGATTACAATACACAGGGATTAACGCGGCATCATCTACTACAGGTATGGGGGATAGGACATGGCTGCAATATGTGGGGGACATGACATGGCTGCAATATGTGGGGGACAGGACATGGCTGCAATATGTGAGCGACATGACATGGCTGCAATATGTGGGGACATGACATGGCTGCAATATGTGGGGGACAGGACATGGCTGCAATATGTGGGGAACAGGACATGGCTGCAATATGTGAGGGACATGACATGGCTGCAATATGTGGGGGACAGGACATGGCTGCAATATGTGGGGGACAGGACATGGCTGCAATATGTGGGGGACAGGACATGGCTGCAATATGTGAGGGACATGACATGGCTGCAATATGTGGGGGACAGGACATGGCTGCAATATGTGGGGGACAGGACATGGCTGCATATATGGGGGACATGACATGGCTGCAATATGTGGGGGACATGACATGGCTGCAATATGTGGGGGACAGGACATGGCTGTAATATGTGGGGGACATGACATGGCTGCAATATGTGGGGGACAGGACATGGCTGCAATATGTGGGGGACATGACATGGCTGCAATATGTGGGGGACATGACATGGCTGCAATATCTGGGGGACAGGACATGGCTGCAATATGTGGGGGACATGACATGGCTGCAATATCTGGGGGACAGGACATGGCTGCAATATGTGGGGGACATGACATGGCTGCAATATCTGGGGGACAGGACATGGCTGCAATATGATGTGGGGGACATGACATGGCTGCAATATGTGGGGGGACATGACATGGCTGCAATATGTGGGGGGACATGACATGGCTGCAATATGTGGGGGACAGGACATGGCTGCATATATGGGGGACATGACATGGCTGCAATATGTGGGGGACATGACATGGCTGCAATATCTGGGGGACAGGACATGGCTGCAATATGTGGGGGACATGACATGGCTGCAATATCTGGGGGACAGGACATGGCTGCAATATGATGTGGGGGACATGACATGGCTGCAATATGTGGGGGGACATGACATGGCTGCAATATGTGGGGGGACATGACATGGCTGCAATATGTGGGGGACAGGACATGGCTGCAATATGTGGGGGACAGGACATGGCTGCAATATGTGGGGGGACATGGCTGCATTTGGGGACACATTCAAAAAAAGTATCGGTATTCGGTATCGGCGAGTACATGAAAAAAAGTCGGTAAAAAATCGGTACTTGTACTCGGTCCTAAAAAAGTGGTATCGGGACAACCCTACTTCCCATTGTCCTCCACTCTTAACCGGGCTGGATATGCCATTGAGTATACAGTCCCATTCTCTCGCAGCTTCCGCTTTATCTCATTAAAGCCAGCACGCTGTTTTTGTAACTCCAGGGAAAAGTCCGGAAATATTGAAATGTTTACATTTTCATATTCTATCAATCCCTTTTGACGAGCTTTCCGCAGAATTAAATTCAATAGACGTGCTAAAAATGGCCTTGGGGGGGCACCTGGTTGTGGTGTCTTTGCAGGTATCCTATGCGCACGCTCAATAATAAACGCACATGAGAATTCAGCATCTGGAAATGTAGCTTTCAACCATCTTTCCACAAACTCTCCTGCATTTTGACCTTCTCCTCTCTCTGGTAAGCCTATGATTCTAATATTTTGGCGACGCATGAGATTCTCAATTTGATCTAATTTCTGCTGCCACGTTGCTACCTGTTTCTCAGTAATCTGCAACTTACTAATCATGGGTAACACAGTGTCCTCCAGAGCTGACACTCTATTTTCAGTTTCAGTGATTCGCTCCCGCATACATTGCATGTCCTCTCTCAGATATCCAATATCAATCTTAATTTCTTCCATTTTACCTGAAAGAGCCATGTTAGAGGTTTGGATTGCTGCTAGCAGCTGTGCATTCACCTGTTCCAATGTTAATTTACTCTGCTTTTCCACCTTCTCTGCCTTTTCTATAGCTCCTTGTTTAACTGAGTCAGGGATCACAGATGCTCCACCGCTCCGCGTGTTTGGAGGGCTCCTTCCAACCCCCTGTCCCTCAGAGCGAGCATACTCTTTCAGCTTTTCAGCTGCTGACTGTTGTCTGTTCATCTTAAAGCGGAGGTTCACCCTAAATATACGCTTTTCCATGTGATCCACCATACTGGCGTCAGCCCCACTTACTGTCTAATCTTCAATTTTGATTTAGCTCCCCCGCGGTGGATGGCGCCTGTATAGCCTGTCACTGGTTTCGAAAATACCTGATTTAGGACTCGGCTATTTCCGGCGCAATACGGCGCCTGCGCACAGACCTAGGAGCTGACTGCGCAGGCGCCGTATTTCTCCGAGTCCTATTTCGGCTTTTTTCGGAGGGCGTGGCGCGCCGTAGCCGTAGGACTCGGAGAAATACGGCGCTTGCGCAGTCAGCTCCTAGGTCTGTGCGCAGGCGCCGTATTGCGCCGGAAATACCCGAGTCCTAAATCGGTTATTTTCGGAACCAGTGACGGGCTATACAGGCGCCACCCCCCGCTGGGGAGATAAATCAAAATTGAAGATTAGACAGTAAGTGGGGCATTAAAAAAAAAAACACCAGTATGCTGGATCACATGGAAAAGCGTATATTTAGGGTGAACCACCGCTTTAACTCAAAATCAGTGTCACCATAGGAAAAAAAAAAAAGGGAGGAGAGGAGGGGGCAGAAGCACCACTGCACTTGTGTCAGTCAAAAAAATGAAACAAAGGCCCAGATTCATAAAGCAATTACGCCTGTCTAACTGGTGTTAGACAGGAGTAATTTCAAATTTCGCACGCCGTATCACTAGTTTGAATCCTCAAACCATGATACGGCGGCTTCGGGCTTCGATCCGAGAGGCTTACGTCCTCGTAAGCCTTCGGATCTACACTGCGATATTTTTGCGGCTGCTGGGAGGAGTTTGCGTCGTTTTCATGCGTCGGGATATGCAAATGACTTTTTACGGCGATCCACGAAGGTACGAGTGTCCCTCGCAATCGCCTACATCATTTTTTGGCTACGTAATGTTAGAGGAGCTTTTTGCTGGTCTAACAGTGCGTAACCCATGTAAAGTATGGCCGTCGTTCCCGCGTCGATTTGAAAATATATATTTTTTTTTAACGTAACTCGTTCGGGAATAGGAATGTACGTAAACGACGCTACTACGACGTGACGACGTGTTTTCGCGCAATGCACGGCGGGAAATTTGCGAACGGAGCATGCGCAGTTCGATCGCCGCGGGAACGTGCCTATTTTAAATGCTTCACGCCCCCTACTCGCGCAGATGGATTGCGACGGGAGAAATACACTACGCCGCCGTCGTTTACTGGACAGAATCTACCTGGATTCCACGTAGAGCCAGGTAAAATACGGCGGCGTAGTGTATTTCTGATACGCTACGAGAATCTAATTCTCTGTGAATCTGCCCCAAAGTTCATAACCCAGCACACAGTTCACACTCAGGTACACAGGTATTACCCCAATAGAAAGGGTCCAACTCAGGTGTACCCTCCGTGCAATTAACAAAGTCCAGAGAATGGATAAAAATACTGCCAGAGTAATTATAAAGGCTCACAGGTAATGCAGAGTTACTTACAAAAGTCCATAGGATTCAAGGCTGAAAGGGGAGAACACTGCGCACTTACACCAGTTATTGGAGGGGAGTAACTTGAATTCTCAAAAGGCTGCAAAGGTTGCCAAGTTATTTACAAGTGTCCATTCAGGGCTGGGGGGAGGAGAGCACTGCTTATACTGCTTATAGGTAGTGTTCAGCGGAATACGCCATATTTGATTTCGCGATATTTCATGAATATATAGAAGAATATTCGTGAAATATTCGTTAATATCGAATATTCGTGATATTTTATCAAATAAAAAATTTGGCGAAATTTCGCTAATGCGAAATTGATTGCGAAATTCTCGTCAACACGCGAAAACGGAGATCATTTCCTGGATTACTAAACTAATTTGCACTAAACACTAACTCTACTTACACAAACTTATATGACTAAACTAAAGCTAATTTTTTTTTTTTTTTTATACACAAAACACAGAAGGGCAGAGAAAGTATTCGCGAATATTCGTAATACGAATATTCGCTTTGCGAATATTCGGCAACATAAAAGGATCGCCTCAGCTACTCGGCCCAGGGTCTCTAATCATACCAGCAATGCTTTTAGACGTCGATGGAGATCACTAGGATGTGATCTGTTTTAAAAATAAATTTGAAAAAATATCGAATATTTACCGCGATATTCGAAAAAATATCGAATATTTACCGCGATATTCGATTTATTCGCGAATACTCGAATATGCAATATTCGTGAGCAACACTACTTATAGGGAGGAGTAGTGTACGAAAACAGGGAAATAAACGAGAGGTAAAATGAAATGGTCACGTTAAGGTGGTGTGGGTAGGGAAGCGTGGGAGGGAGGGTGGTAAATAGAAACACGCACAAAATAATGCACAAAGGGGATATAGACAAGAATAGGGAGCAAGTCTGGAAACTAGAGTTCTAAATATTTTATTACCTATTTAATATGCACTGTATTTTGTATTTGAATATCCGCAAGTGTATGATAAATGAAAACATTGAATAAAAAAGAAATGATTTAAAAACAAAAATTAGGGGGGGGGACTAGGGAGTTGAGATCATGCCATGCAGATACTATGATGCTATGAAATTTGTTATGAAAGCTTCTGATTAGGGATGAGCCGAACACCCCTGGGTTCGGTTCGCACCAGAACCTGCGAACAGACCAAAAATCGAAAGTACTAATTTTAAAGGCTAATATGCAAGTTATTGTCATAAAAGGTGTTTGGGGACCCGGGTCCTGCCCCAGGGGACATGTATCAATGCAAAAAAAGTTTTAAAAAACTTCAGTTTTTTCAGAAGCAATGATTTTAATAATGCTTAAAGTGAAACATAATAATTAAAATATTCCTTTAAATTTCATACCTAGGGGGGTGTATAGTATGCCTGTAAAGTAGCGCTTGTTTCCTGTGTTTAGAACTGTTCCTGCACAAAATGTAATTTCTGAAGGAAAAGGGTCATTTAAAAATCACTCGTGGCTATAATGAATTGTCGGATACCAGCAATACAGAGAAAAGTCATTCATAAAAAAAGAATGCGTGGGGGTCCCCCCAAATTCAATTACCAGACCGTTCGGGTCTGGTATGGATATCAAGGGGAACCCTGAGTCAAATAAAAAAAAAATATGTGGGGTTCCCCCCAAATATCCATTCCAGACCCTTCAGGTCTGGTATGGATTTTAAGGGGAACTCCACCCCAAATTAAAAAAAAAATGCTGTGGACCCCCACACCTTTTTTTTATGAATGACTTTTCTCTGTATTGCCGGGAGCCGACAATTCATTATAGCCGCGAGTGATTTTAAATTACTTTCTTTTCCTTCAGAAATTACACTTTGTGCAGGGACAGTTCTAAGCATGGGAAACAAGCACTACTTTACAGGCGTACTATACACCCCCCCCCCCCCCCCCCCCCAGGTACGAAATTTAAAGGAATATTTCACTTTTATTGTTTTCCTTAAAGGAATTATTAAAATCACTGCTGCCAAAAAAAACTGCAGTTTTTAAAACTTTTTTTTAGCATTGATACATGTCCCCAAACCTTTTTTTTTTTACAATAACTTGCATATTAGCCTTTAAAATTAGCACTTTAGATTTTAAACGTTCGAGTCCCATAGACTTTAACAGGGTTCTAAAGTTCACACGAACTTGCCGCGAACACCCCAAATAGTTCGCTGTTCGACGAACAGGGAATGTTCGAGTCCAACATGAGTTCTACTCGAACTCGAAGCTCATCCCTACTTCTGATATATTTGTATCGGGGCCACGCCCCATTGAGATGTGGATACCGGTGCTGGTTATCTCTGTACTTCTCCATATGTATTATGATTATTATCAGTAAATTTGTACTTGCAACGAATGCTACTGGATCATTTTTATTTCAAAGAATCTAAATCTGATC
Organism: Rana kukunoris; assembly: GCA_029574335.1. NCBI lineage: Eukaryota > Metazoa > Chordata > Amphibia > Anura > Ranidae > Rana > Rana kukunoris. Next base: position 179,924,600 of record CM056056.1, on the reverse strand, counting down.
GTAACGTGTGTAAGACTTCTTACATGTCTAGATACATTAAGGGGTCCACAATCCAAGGAGCACCTTCAGGCTTTCAAAGTGCATAAATAACTTCTTATCTCATTTCTTGAGGCTGTGTAGTGCCAGGGTGACCACATTTTGAAGAGTAAACACCCCCAAGGTATCTTTTTAAGAGGCATGATCAGTCTTTTGAGGATTTCATTTTTCTGACACAAGTTTTTGGAAAAAACTGTCAATTAATAAAATATTTTAACACACAGTATGGGCATATTTAAAATTTCCCCAAAAATACATTCTACTACTCAGGTAAGTATATAGTACAACAAAACAGGGGTTTTAAAGGTGCTTATTAATACACAAATATTGTTTGTGGGTGGCTGTCAGGGAGCAGGTTCGGCATCACCCGGGGGGCAGGGTGATGATGTCAGCCAAAGCAATTTGGCCACACCCTCATTTTTCTGCGACACGCTATGCGCACAGCATTACTACTCTCCTTGGGGCACCCAAAGTGTTCGGGTTTGGCTTGAAAAAAAGGTGCCAACCCTAGTAGCAGTGTGATCGTCTTCTTTCCCCAGCAGGCTCACATAGAAGAACTTCACCCTTTAGATGATGGTGGATAGAATGTAGAGCCTGGGGGTGTCAAACACAATTTCATCAAAGGGCCGCATAAGCAGTATGACTGCACTGAAAGGGCCAGTTGTATCTGGAGTGCACTACGTGCAGAGTTTAGGAGTGTGCTACCTGCAGAGATCAGGAGTGTGCTACCTGCAGAGATCAGGAGTGTGCTACCTGCAGAGATCGGGAGTGTGCTACTTGCAGAGATCGGGAGTGTGCTACCTGCAAAGTTCAGGAGTGCGCTACCTGCAAAGTTCAGGAGTGCTCTATGTGTAGAGATCAGAAGTGCGCTATATGCAGAGATTAGGAGTTTGCTGCATCCAGAGTTCAGAAGTGCGCTGCATGCAGAGATTAGAAGTGCACTAGGAGCAGAGTTCAGGAGTGCGCTGCGTGCAGAGATTAGAAGTGCGCAACGTGCAGCGTTCAGGAGTGTGCAGCGTTCAGGTGTGCGCAACGTGCAGAGTTCAGGAGTGCATTATGTACAGAGTGCAGGGTTTAGGGGTGCAACCCCCCCCCCAAAGCTTTCTCGCCTCTCTCTCTCTCTCCTACCTGGCCTGGCTCTAGTACCTACCTGTGATTCTGGAGATCTGTCCCTGCCATGAGTGTGTGGAATGATTGTTTACTTCTGGGAGCAGCTGTGTTTGCAAGTGACAGCAGGGAGCGGTGGGCCAGAGCTGTAGGTAGTGGAATGGTGTTCCACCATGTTCCGGCTGCAAAACTGGGTGCGAGGGCCACACGAAAAGGCCTGAAGGGCCATATTCGGCCAGCGGGCCTTGTGTTTGACATGCGTGATGTAGATGAACACGCTTCTCCTCTGTATCATTCCCCTTCGGCTCCTCACTAATCTCTCCAGTGATGTTTCTCCTCTCTCCGTTAAACAGAATACATAAACCCTTATCATAAATTATAGAGGCCATTATGGCCGTTTAAACTGGTTTGTCTTTTATTTGCGTGAGTTTTCGAGATTCGCCAACATTTTGATAAAAGACGTCACAGTGACTATGGAGGAAGAGGACGGAAATGACGGGGTTACTGGGTGTAAATATAAAATAATATCCTATTACCTCCTCTGCTGCCTCTTCCAGCAATGTCTCTTCCCTACTTACCTTTCACCTAGAACTTCCTGTTTATATGTGACATCACTTCCTGTCTGAGCTTGGTTTCACTTTCATTTTCTGTGTTGCAAGGGCAATAAGTGAAATCACCAGCTTTTGTGGAGAAAATAAAAACTGCAGTCTACAATTTGGATGACTTCTGCTTCTTTGGTTTTGGTAAATATTTTACACACAAATTGGAAAGCCACACAATACAAACATATAATGAAAACGATTGATGTTAAAGACATAAAAAAAAAAAAAAAAAAGGAAAAAAAAAAAAAAATATGTTTTTAATTTGGAAAAAAAATATTTAATTGTAAAAGAAAAAATTTACAAAATTGGTAAATACAATCTACCGTATTTTCCAGCGTATAAGACGACCCCCTACTTTTCCAGCTAAAATGTTGGTTTTGGGATATACTCACAGTATAAGACGACCCCCTTCCTACTAGTCATGCCTCGCCTCACCTCACCTCACTGTGCCATTACATGCCAGAGTGTGCCACCATTACATGACTCGCTGTGCCATTACATGCCAGAGTGTGCCACTATTACATGCTTCACTGTGCCACCGTTACATGCCTCACTGTGGCATTGTTACATGCCTCATTGTGCCACTATTACATGCCTCATTGTGCCACTGTTACATGCCTCACTGTGCTGTTGATACATGCCTCACTGTGCTGTTGATACATGCCTCACTGTGCCGTTGTTACATGCCTCACTGTGCCACTGTTACATGCCTCACTGTGCCACTGTTACATGCCTCACTGTGCCATTGTTACATGCCTCACTGTGCCGTTGTTACATGCCTCACTGTGCCGTTGTTACATGCCTCACTGTGCTGTTACATGCCTCACTGTGCCTTTGTTACATGCCTCACTTTGCCGTTGTTACATGCCTCACTGTGCCGTTGTTACATGCCTCACTGTGCCGTGGTTACATGCCTCACTGTGCCATTGATACATGCCTCACTGTGCCGTTGTTACATACATCACTGTGCTATTACATGCCTCACTGTGCCGTTGATACATGCCTCACTGTGCCTTTGATACATGCCTCACTGTGCCTCTGTTACATGCCTCACTGTTGTTCTGTTACATGCCTCACTGTTCTTCTGTTACATGCCTCACTGTGCCTCTGTTACATGCCTCACTGTGGCACTATTACATGCCTCACTGTGGCACTATTACATGCCTCACTGTGGCACTGTTACATGCCTCACTGTGGCACTGTTACATGCCTCACTGTGGCACTGTTACATGCCTCACTGTGGCACTGTTACATGCCTCACTGTGGCACTGTTACATGCCTCACTGTGCCATTGATACATGCCTCAATGTGCTGTTGTTACAAGCCTCACTGTGCCATTGATACATGCCTCACTGTGCCATTGATACATGCCTCACTGTGCCATTGATACATGCCTCACTGTGTCACTGTTACATGCCTCACTGTGTCACTGTTACATGCCTCACTGTGCCACTGTTACATGCCTCACTGTGCCGTTGATACATGCCTCACTGTGTCACTGCATGTCTCGATCCCTTACCTTATCCCTGGACCCCGACATGCTGAATCTCAGACCGCGGCCTCCTCCTTCTGCTGTTCTGTGATAGGCGGAACACTCAGCTTCCCAGGAGACACTGTGTTCCACCGCGTATAAGATGACCCCCAACTTTTAAGAAAAAGCCATCTTATACGCCGGAAAATATGGTATGTTGATTTCTAATGGCAGCTCTGGTAGCACCCATCAACTCATGCCCTTTGTTTTACAATGCCTTGCCTATTAGCCGAGCCCTGGCACACATTCTCACATCCATAATATTAGCAAACATTGAAGAATTATAAATATTTAGTTAAAAAAAAAAAAATACTCAGAACAAAGAAATGTAGAGCGTCGCACTTTATTTGAACTTTCTGGTGTACAATAAATGTATTTATTATTTATGTAAAAAGAAAAAAAATTCAGCAAGTTTTGCACCTATAATAAAGCTCTTCTAGTATGTTACAAGTACATTCGTCTGAATAAAACATTTCCCACACCATTAACATGAATAGGGATGCTAAGCTGCGTGAGTTTTCTGGTGTTTTTGAAGGTCTTCTCTTTGAATGAAACATTTACGACACTCTGGGAGTGGCTATTTCAGGCTGGCTGCATTTCCCACACCATAAACCTGAATAGGGATGCTAAACTGTGTGAGTCCTCTGGTGTTTTTTTAGGTCACCTTTCTGAATAAAACATTTCCCGCACTCCGAGCATGAAAAAGGACGCTCGCCTGTGTGAGTCCTCTGGTGTACAATTAAATGTCCTTTCTGAATGAAACGCTTTCCGCACTCTGGACATACATAGGGACGCTCACCGGTGTGAATTCTTTGGTGTGTGAGAAGTACTTTTTCTTGGGTGAAACATTTCCCGCACTCTGAGCAAGAGAAGGGACGTTCGCCTGTGTGAATTCTCAGATGTTTAAGAAGGTTTCCTTTGTCATTGAAATATTTCCCGCACTCTGAGCAGGAATATGGATGCTCACCCGTGTGAATTCTCTGGTGTATATGAAGGTCACCTTTCTGAATAAAGCATTTCCCACACTCTAAACATGGATAGGGACGCTCACCTGTGTGAACTCTCTGGTGTGCAATAAAATGACCTTTTTGAATGAAAGATTTCCCGCACTCAGAACATGAGTAAGGATGCTCACCCTTGTGAATCCTCTCATGTATTTGAAGGTCTCCTTTCTGAATGAAAGATTTCCCACACTCCGAACATGAATAAGGTCGTTCTCCTGTGTGACTTCTCTGGTGTGTAAGAAGTGCTTGTTGCTGAGTAAAACTATTCCCACACTCTGAACATGAGTAAGGACGCTCACCCGTGTGAATTCTTTGATGTTTAAGAAGGTCTCCTTTCTGAATGAAATGTTTCCCGCACTCTGAACATGAATAGGGACGCTCACCTGTGTGAATTCTCTGGTGTTTAAGAAGGTCTCCTTTCTGAATGAAACTTTTCCCGCACTCTGAACATGAATGAGAACGCTCACCTGTGTGAATTCTCTGATGTTTAATAAGGTGTCCTCTCTGTATGAAACATTTTCCGCACTCTGAACATGAATAGGGACGCTCACCCCTGTGACTTCTCTGGTGTGTAAGAAGTGCTCTTTTTTTGGTGAAAGATTTCCCACACACTGTACATGTCAATGAACTTTTTCCTGTGTGAACTCCTACATGGCCTAAAGAAGATTGACTGGGAATAGATGGATCTATTACAGTGTCTGTATTGTGAGATTTTAGAGACCTGCTATGCCATTTATCAGAAGATTCCTCAGGATTAGAGGGATCCATTGATCCCCCCAATTGGGAGGGTCTGGGATGTATATTTGGAGTAACAGGATTTCCTCCTGGAGAATATTGTACAATGTTATTATCTTCTGCTTTATAATCTGGAGATACAATGAGATGTTCCTCAGAGGAATTCCGGACGTTGTGTCCTCCTGTTGGGAAACAATGTTACAATAAATATCACAAGAATGGAGATGGACCTTTCATATGGTGTACAGTATCTCCTCCTCATTTGTTGGGAACATGACGTTATATTGAGGAATGGAGATGGACCTTTCATATGGCCTTCTCCATGTCTGTCTGACCATCTGCAAGGTGATTAATGTGGCCAGTCTCTGGAGACAAAACCTGATTAAAGCCAGCCAAGCCTGCAATCTCAGTATCTCCCCCTCATTTGTTGGGAACATGACATTATATTGGGGAATGGAGATGGACCTTTCATATGGTGTACAGTATCTCCTCCTCATTTGTTGGGAACATGACGTTATATTGAGGAATGGAGATGGACCTTTCATATGGTGTACAGTATCTCCTCCTCATTTGTTGGGCACATGACGTTATATTGAGGAATGAAGATGGACCTTTCATATGGTGTACAGTATCTCCTCCTCATTTGTTGGGAACATGACGTTATATTGAGGAATAGAGATGGACCTTTCATATGGTGTACAGTATCTCCTCCTCATTTGTTGGGAACATGACGTTATATTGGGGAATGGAGATGGACCTTTCATATGGTGTACAGTATCTCCTCCTCATTTGTTGGGAACATGACGTTATATTGGGGAATGGAGATGGACCTTTCATATGGTGTACAGTATCTCCTCCTCATTTGTTGGGAACATGATGTTATATTGAGGAATGGAGATGGGCCTTTCATATGGTATTTTAATGCCGCATACACACAGTCAGAATTTCCAACAACAAATGTTCAAATGGAGTTTTTTTTCGAACGTGTGTAGGCTCCATCGAACATATGCTGTCGGAATTTCCAATAATTTGAGAGCTGGTTCTCAAATTTTCTGACAACAAAACTTGTCAGAAATTCCGAGCGTGTGTACACGTTTCCGATGCACAAAATTCCATTAATTTTTTTCGGCTCGTCGTACGTGTTGTATGTCACCGCATTCTTGAGGTTCGCAATTTTAAACAACATTTGTGTGACCGTGTGTATGCAAGACAAGCTTGAGCCAACATTCCGGTCGGAAAATAAACCCACGGTTTTGTTGTCGAAATGTCCGATCGTGTGTACACGGCAAAAGGGTGCTTTGTTTTTGGATCTCTGTAAATGCATATTTTATCCTTTATAGAAGTAAAATAAAAATGTGAATTACTTCTGCATTTGGTGTTTATTACTTACTTGTGTCCATATGTAGAGAAGATTCCTCCTGTTTACTTTCCATAATCATCTCCCCCTCCTCCATAGACTGCTGATCTCCACTCACCAACCTCTCTTCTTCTTCCTCTTTATCCTCAATTTTGATGTCTTTCAGTTCTTTATTCTAAATTTCAGGGATTGTAGAATATGACATCTAAAACACTGCTGCCAATAGAAGAATGTCCTCAGAATTATTTAAGTTTTTTTTTTTGCCCATCTACCTGATCAATCTCAGTATAGTTGTGATCTTCCGGTGTAGAGTCCCGGGAATACAGAGGACTTCCCTTCTCCACCGACTGCTGATCTCCCCTCACCAAATTCTCTTCTTTTTCCTCTTTATTCTCAAATTGGATGTCTTTCAGTTCTTCACCCTAAACCCCAAAGATGATAGAATGTACATAGAATAATGTCATCTCATAGCTTAGACTCTTCTACCTGATAATGGTGAGGGATGATAAAAGGAACAAAAATCTAGGAAGAAGAGTTCTAGTTGCTCACTCCCACCTACCTGATGATGATGGTGAGGGATGGTGTGATCTTCCTGTGTGGAATACCGGGAATACAGAGGACGGGAACATCTCTCTGGTGGGTTCCCATTACTGGATCCATCTGTAGGAAACACACACACTGACTGAATACATTGTTTCTATGTGTTTATCAGATGATGGGGGATCTAGGTGGACCCTCCGTACTGCTCTCTCCTTTACAATGCAAATGAGATAAGGGAAAACGCCACAATTACATTGGGTAACATTGCTTGTGCATTAAGTACATTGTTATTGTGAGAATGGAGATGAACCTTTCTCCTGCTCATTTCTTGGAAACCCGACAACATGCTAAAGAATAGAATTGGACCTTTCATATGGTGTACAGTATCTCCTCCTCATTTGTTGGGAACATGACATTATATTGAGGAATGGAGATGGACCTTTCATATGATGTACAGTATCTCCTCCTCATTTGTTGGGAACATGACGTTATATTGGGGAATGGAGATGGACCTTTCATATGGTGTACAGTATCTCCTCCTCATTTGTTGGGAACATGACATTATATTGAGGAATGGAGATGGACCTTTCATATGATGTACAGTATCTCCTCCTCATTTGTTGAGAACATGACGTTATATTGGGGAATGGAGATGGACCTTTCATATGGTGTACAGTATCTACTCCTCATTTTTTGAGAACATGACATTATATTGAGGAATGGAGATGGACCTTTCATATGGTGTACAGTATCTCCTCCTCATTTGTTGGGAACATGACGTTATATTGAGGAATGGAGGTGGACCTTTCATATGGTGTACAGTATCTCCTCCTCATTTGTTGGGAACATGACATTATATTGAGGAATGGAGATGGACCTTTCATATGATGTACAGTATCTCCTCCTCATTTGTTGGGAACATGACGTTATATTGGGGAATGGAGATGGACCTTTCATATGGTGTACAGTATCTCCTCCTCATTTGTTGGGAACATGACGTTATATTGAGGAATGGAGATGGACCTTTCATATGGTGTACAGTATCTACTCCTCATTTTTTGAGAACATGACATTATATTGAGGCATGGAGATGACCTTTCATATGGCTTTCTCCATGTCTGTCTGTCCACCTGCAAGGTGATTAATGTGGCCAGTCTCTGAGTGGAGACCAAACCTTAGTTAAGCCAGCCAAGCCTGCAATCTCAGTATCTCCTCCTCATTTGTTGAGAACATGACATTATATTGAGGAATGGAGATGGACCTTTCATATGGTGTACAGTATCTCCTCATTTGTTGGGAACATGATGTTATATTAGGGAATGGAGATGGACCTTTCATATGGTGTACAGTATCTCCTCCTCATTTGTTGGGAACATGTCCATGACGTTATATTGAGGAATGGAGATGGACCTTTCATATGGTGTACAGTATCTCCTCCTCATTTGTTGGGAACATGACGTTATATTGAGGAATGAAGATGGACCTTTCATATGGTGTACAGTATCTCCTCCTCATTTGTTGGGAACATGACGTTATATTGAGGAATGGAGATGGACCTTTCATATGGTGTACAGTATCTCCTCATTTGTTGGGAACATGATGTTATATTAGGGAATAGAGATGGGCCTTTCATATGGTGTACAGTATCTCCTCCTCATTTGTTGGGAACATGACGTTATATTGAGGAATGAAGATGGACCTTTCATATGGTGTACAGTATCTCCTCCTCATTTGTTGGGAACATGACGTTATATTGAGGAATGGAGATGGACCTTTCATATGGTGTACAGTATCTCCTCCTCATTTGTTGGTAACATGACGTTATATTGAGGAATGGAGATGGACCTTTCATATGGTGTACAGTATCTCCTCCTCATTTGTTGGGAACATGACGTTATATTGAGGAATAGAGATGGACCTTTCATATGGTGTACAGTATCTCCTCCTCATTTGTTGGGAACATGACGTTATATTGAGGAATGGAGATGGACCTTTCATATGGTGTACAGTATCTCCTCCTCATTTGTTGGGAACATGACGTTATATTGAGGAATGGAGGAGGACCTTTCATATGGTGTACAGTATCTTAAACTAATTTGGTGAGACAATTGGTTAGTGTGGGGAATAGAATTGCCTTCTTCTGATGATGACTTGAGATGTTTTCATATGGTGTACAATACTCACAATGCATTGGCTGGTGGGTAGGTACATTAATTACTACTGTCAGCAGTTAAGCTTACCACATTAGGTAGTATGGTAAATACTAAAGAACTACAAACAGCTACTAATATTTGTAGAAAAAACATAGTAGAATGTTGATCTGGGGAGTTATCAGGTTGCTTGGTAGGATCAGGAAAGAATTATTTTATCTTGAAAAAAATTATGCCAAGCTTTATATGGGAATTTTGCCTTCCTCTGGGTCAATGGCCACTTTGAATTTTTTATTTTCCTTTTAGGTAAATTCAATAGACATATATCTTTTTTTCCACTGATGTAACAATGCAAATATGTATTTTATACTCATAAAAGTAAAATGAAAATGGGAACTAGTTCTATATTTAGTGTTTATTACTTACTTGTGTCCATATATAGAGAAGAATCCTCCTGTTTACTTTCTGTAATCATCTCCCCCTCCTCCATAGACTGCTGATCTCCACTCACCAACCTCTCTTCTTCTTCCTCTTTAATATCAGCTTTGATGTCTTTTAGTTCTTCACCCTAAACCCCAAAGATGATCGAATACATTGATAAAGGGAACAAAAAGCTACAAAGAAGAGTTCTAATTGCTCAGTTCCACCTACCTGATGATGGTGGGGGATGGTGTGATCTTCCTGTGTGGTATCCCGGGAATACAGAGGACGGGGGCATCTCTCTGGTGGGTTCCCATTACCGGATCCATCTGTAGGAAACACACACACTGACTGAATACATTGGGGTAGATTCACAAAGCACTTGCGCCGACGTATCTGCAGATACGCCGACGTAAGTACAAATGTGCGCCGTCGTATCTATGCGCCGATCCCCAAAGCTAGATACGTTGAAAAATAGGCTTCAGCCACTCGACGTAACTTTCCTACGCCGGTGTATAGTGGGCGCATATTTACGCTGGACGCATTTGTGTCTCTCCCATTTATTTTCTATTCAAAGATGCAAATGAGGGAGATACTCCGATTCACGAACATACTTGCGCCCGGCGCATGATTTAAGCAGTTTGCGTAAGTCCTACGTCCGGCGTAAAGTTATTCCCCATATTGGAGGCGCAACTCATGCAAAGGTATGGACCAGGGAACACAGGTGTCATATTTTACGTCGTTAACGTAGTACGTGAATAGGGCTCGGCGTAGGTTACGTTCACATCATAGGCATTGATTCGACGTATCTTAGCCAGTTGTTTCGACGTGATTGTGAGCATGCGCACTGGGATATGTCTAAGGTATGACGCATGTGCAGTTCATTTTAAGTACTTGTCTGAAGCTCAGCCAATTATTTGCATGGGGTCACGCATTTAAATGTATCACACCCACTTCCACTTACGCCTACGACTATACGCTACGCATTCGCAATGTTGGGAGCATTTGCTTTGTGAATTCATGCTTCCCTCTCTGCGTGGCGCCGGCGTAGTGTAAAGAAGATATGCTACAGCGGCATAAATATGCGCCGATGTATGTGAATCTACCCAATTGTTTCTATGTGTTTATCAGATGATGGGGGATCTAGGTGGAGCCTCCGTACTGCTCTCTCCTTTACAATAAAGTCTCCTCTTACCCGGTGATGTGAGGGGCGGCTGATTCTCCATCATGACGTCCTTGTAGAGATCCTTGTGTCCTTCTAAATACTCCCACTCCTCCATGGAGAAATAGACAGTGACATCCTGACACCTTATAGGAACCTGACACACACAATGATACAGTCACCATCCAGACACATCCCTTGTCTGTTACTGGATAATGTCCCAGAATTCCCGACACCCTTAGAGCTTGGGTTAAGGTTACATTGTTGGATAAATGGCTCTATATTTAGGATGTATCTGATCTATAAACCAGAGGCTCTGTATGGACAGTTGGATAAATGGCTCTATATTTAGGATGTATCTGGTCTATAAACCAGAGGCTCTGTATGGACAGTTGGATAAATGGTTCTATATTTAGGATGTATCTGGTCTATAAACCAGAGGCTCTGGATAGACAGTTGGATAAATGGCTCTATATTTAGGATGTATCTGGTCTATAAACCAGAGGCTCTGGATGGACAGTTGGATAAATGGTTCTATATTTAGGATGTATCCGGTCTATAAACCAGAGGCTCTGGATGGACAGTTGGATAAATGGCTCTATATTTAGGATGTTTTCGGTCTATAAACCAGAGGCTCTGGATAGACAGTTGGATAAATGGTCCTATATTTAGGATGTATCTGGTCTATAAACCAGAGGCTCTGGATGGACAGTTGGATAAATGGCTCTATATTTAGGATGTATCTGGTCTATAAACCAGAGGCTCTGGATAGACAGTTGGATAAATGGTCCTATATTTAGGATGTATCTGGTCTATAAACCAGAGGCTCTGGATGGACAGTTGGATAAATGGCTCTATATTTAGGATGTATCTGGTCTATAAACCAGAGGCTCTGGATGGACAGTTGGATAAATGGCTCTATATTTAGAATGTATCTGGTCTATAAACCAGAGGCTCTGGATGGACAGTTGGATAAATGGTTCTATATTTAGGATGTATCCTGTCTATAAACCAGAGGCTCTGGATGAACAGTTGGATAAATAGCTCTATATTTAGGATGTATCCGGTCTATAAACCAGAGGCTCTGGATGGACAGTTGGATGGAAGATGACCATGGGGATTATTGGGTGTAATTATAAAATAACTTCTTATTACCTCCTCATGCAATAATCCAGTATCTCCCTCTGCGTCCTTCGAGCTTTCCTCTCTCTTGTCTTCGGCTTTTATCACTTCCCGTCTCTGCGTTCCAGTGACAATAAGTGAGATCACCACCTTGTGGAGAAAATGCAAACTGCAGCCCACCCTTTATATAATCCCCCCCCCCCCCCCCCCCCCCTGGCTTCTTGGTGTATTCTTCAATTTTACAATTACACCCAAAATAAGAAAAATGAAAATATATAATACAAATAATTTGATATGTACATTAAATTTGTATCAGTGGGATAAAATAAGCCCCATTGTCAGTGTCAGCAAAATAATAAGAAAACCCATTGTTGGTGTCAATGGAATAAAATAAGCCCCATTGTTCGTTGCAGTGGGATAAAGTAAGACTTCTGTCAATACCTACTTACAGCCCCCATTTCTTTCAGCACCCACATGACTGCAGTCCCCCTTCTCTCACTATCCAATAGGTCTGCAGTCCCCATTTTCTCGACATCCAACAGGCATACAGCATCCCTTTATGTAGCACCCAATGTGCCTGCAGCCCCCCTTCTTTCAGCAGGCACTATGCCTGAAGCCCTCATTCTCTCTGCACCCCACATGCCTGAAGTTCCCTTCTCTCACCACCTCTCCTGCTTGTAGTTCCCCATCTCTCAGCACTAGACATGTGCACAGCAAACATTTTCGTTTATTTCTGTTTCGTTTATCGTGATTCGTAACGAGTCGTAGTTTCGTAAGATGTTAGTTATCGTATTCGTACTCTTTAGTATTTTCGTAACACTTTTTTTTCCGTTTACGTTTTTTTATGTTCGTTTATTTTTCGTTGATTCGAGATTAGTATTTTCGTAAAATTTAGTATTCTGCCTCGTTCGTATTTTTACAATGAATTTATTCGTTCATTTACGTTGGTTTATTTTTCGTTGTTTTGATATTCGTATTTACATTATACATTTCATCATGCCGCGTTCGTATTTTTGTAAGAAATACATTTTCGTTGCTTTATGATCATTCGTATTTTCGTGTCTAATTTCATTTGATTGTAACAACGTTCTTTTGTAGATTTTTTTGCATTCGTAATTCTGTTAAAATACATTTTACGTTTATTCGACACACTACTCGTAATTTTGTAAATCATACTTTACTGCGATTGACCTACAAAATGGGGAACAGAATTATGATTTTTTTTTTATTATTATTTTTTTTACTAGTAATGGCGGCGATCTGCGATTTTTATTGCGACCGCGATATTGCGGCGGACATATCGGACACTTTTGACACAAATTTGGGACCATTCACTATTATAGAGCGATCAGTGCTATAAATATGCACTAATTACTGTACAAATGTGACTGTCAGTGAAGGGGTTAACACTAGGGGGTGAGGAAGGGGTTAAGTGTGTTGCCTGGGTGTGTTCTGACTGTGTGGGGGGAGGGGGGTGACTGGGGGAGGTGACCAATGCTGTGTCCCTATGTATCAGGGACACAGATCGCTCTCCTCTCCACTGATAGCACGTGGAGCTCTGTGTTTACACACAGAGCTTCACGTCCCTGCTGTCATCTCTTCGTTTTCCCGCCGATCGCGTGTACCTGACGGACATCGCGGCCGCCGGGTACACGCATCGGATCCCCAGCGATACGGCGGGACAGTGTTTACCCGCCGCGCGCCACCTAGTGACGCGCGGGTAATGCAGTTAAAACACGTCCAAAGACGTCCACTTGGCGCCTCAGGTCCGCGTTGTTGACATATTCTGTCAATAGCGCGAGTCTGAAGTGGTTAAAGGAATTTTTCTTTTTTTTTTTTTTTTTTTATTTACGCATCATTAAAATCACTGGCCCAGATTCAGAGAGAATTAGATTCTCGTAGCGTATCAGAAATACACTACGCCGCCGTTTTTTACCTGGCTCTACGTGGAATCCAGGTAGATTTTGTCCAGTAAACGACGGCGGCGTAGTGTATTTCTCCCGTCGCAATCCATCTACGCGAGTAGGGGGCGCGAAGCATTTAAAATAGGCGCGTTCCGGCGGCGATCGAACTGCGCATGCTCCGTTCGCAAATTTCCCGCCGTGCATTGCGCGAAATCACGTCGTTACGTCATTCGTTGTTTGAGTAGCGTCGTTTACGGACATTTCTATTCCCGAACGACTTACGTAAAAAAAAATTAAATTCGACGCGGGAACGACGGCCATACTTAACATGGGCTACGCACCGTTAGACCAGCAAAAAGCTGGTCTAACAGTACGTAAAAAAAAATAGACGTAAGCAATTGCGAAGACCGCTCGTATCTTCGTGGATCGCCGTAAAAACTCATTTGCATATCCCGACGCATCAAAACGACGCAAACTCCTCCCAGCGGCCGCAAAAATATCGCAGCGTAGATCCGAAGGCTTACGAAGACGTAAGCCTCTCGGATCGAAGCCCGAAGCCACCGTATCATGGTTTGAGGATTCAAACTAGTGATACGGCGCGCGAAATTTGAAATTACTCCTGTCTAACACCAGTTAGACAGGCGTAATTGCTCTGTGAATCTGGGCCACTGATCGTGATGCAGTAGCAGTGATTTTAATGATGCTTAAATAAAAAAAAATATTAAACATTCCTTTAAATATTGTACCTGTTGGGTGTCTATAGTATGCCTGTGAAAACATCTTTGAGAACCCGGGTCTTGCCCCAGGGAACATGTATCAATGGAAAAAAAGTTGTAAAAACGGTCATTTTTTTTCACGAGTCCTGCTCCTGACAAAACAACCGTTTTCCTATTTTTTTCTATTAATACATGTTCCCTGGGGCAAGACCCGGGTTCTCAAAGACGTTTTAAGACGTTATTAGGCTTTAAAATGAGCACTTTTGAATTCAAACGTTCGAGTCCCATAGACGTCAATGGGGTTTTAAATGTTCGAGCGAACGTTCGGTCCGTTCAAAGGTTCTGGTGCGAACCAATTGGGGGGGGGGGGGGGGTGTTTGGCTCATCCCTCCTCCGAATTCCTAGGGGTGAATGATGTGTATTGCGTTTAATAGAAGTAAAGGAATGTCCATGACAGGTGCTCTTTATAACCCAGTCGGGTAAAAATAATAAACTTGTGGTGAGGAAAGTAAAGTTGAAGAAGAAAGGAGAACAGCAGATTCAGGCGTGATGGTAGGGAAACCGTCCTGCTCCCAAGCGTAATGCCGCGTACACACAATCGTTTTTTGGCATGGAAAAAAAAACAACGTTTTTTTCCAACTTCATCCTTAAAACGACGTTGCCCACACACCATCGCTCTAGCAAAGCGCGGTGACGTACAACACGTACGACGGCACTATAAAGGGGGAAGTTCCATCCGCATGGCGCCACCCTTTGGGTGGCTTTTACGTTAGTAAAAGACGATTTGCGCTTTTCTGTCTGTTACAGCGTGATGAATGTGCTTACTCCATTACGAATACCAGAACCAGCGCTCCCGTCGCATAGCTTGCTTCTGAGCATGCGCGGGTTTTTAACGTCGTTTTAGCCCACGCGCGATCATTTTTTTACAACCGGAAAAACTACAACGTTTAAAAAGTCGTTAAAAAAAGGCAGCATGCTCGAAAAAAAAAAATGTTTGTCGTTTTTCAGAACCCGAAACATGATGTGAAGCCCACACACGGTCGTTTTAAATGACGTTTTTTAAAAACAACGTTGTTTTTAATGCCGAAAAAATGATTGTGTGTACGCATAACACTTCTTAGTACAACTCCCACTGGAATGGGTCTATCGTACCTGGACAGGCCTCTATCACTGACCTGGCAGCCGGAGTATGACTGAGACAACTCTAGGATAAAGTCTCTGCCACAGACCCTCCTTGGTGAATCTCAGAAGATACCTCTGCCACAGGTCCTCTCTGGATTGGATTCTTGGAGATGCTCCTCCTGTAGCATAAAGTGGTTGCAAATGGTTTACAACCACTTTAAAATATGTCAGCACAGGGATGGTGGAAACCCCTCATAATGGGCACAGCGGGTGTACAGACCCGGGAACTCAGCACAGGGATGGTGGGAACCCTTCATAATGGGCACAGGTGTACAGACCTGGGAACTCAGCACAGGGATGGTGGGAACCCTTCATAATGGGCACAGCAGGTGTACAGACCTGGGAACTCAGCACAGGGATGGTGGGAACTCCTCATAATGGGCACAGCGGGTGTACAGACCCGGGAACTCAGCACAGGGATGGTGGGAACTCCTCATAATGGGCACAGCGGGTGTACAGACCCGGGAACTCAGCACAGGGATGGTGGGAACCCTTCATAATGGGCACAGGTGTACAGACCTGGGAACTCAGCACAGGGATGGTGGGAACCCTTCATAATGGGCACAGCAGGTGTACAGACCTGGGAACTCAGCACAGGGATGGTGGGAACTCCTCATAATGGGCACAGCAGGTGTACAGACCTGGGAACTCAGCGCAGGGATGGTGGGAACCCCTCATAATGGGCACATTATGTGTACAGACCCGGGAACTCAGCACAGGGATGGTGGGAAACCCTCATAATGGGCACAGCGGGTGTACAGACCTGGGAACTCAGCACTGGGATGGTGGGAAACCCTCATAATGGGCACAGCGGGTGTACAGACCCGGTAACTCAGCACAGGGATGGTGGGAACCCCTCATAATGGGCACAGCGGGTGTACAGACCCGGGAACTCAGCACACGGATGGTGGGAACCCTTCATAATGGGCACAGGTGTACAGACCTGGGAACTCAGCACAGGGATGGTGGGAACCCCTCATAATGGGCACATCAGGTGTAAAGACCTGGGAACTCAGCACAGGGATGGTGGGAACCCCTCATAATGGGCACATCAGGTGTACAGACCCAGGAACTCAGCACAGGGATGGTGGGAACCCCTCATAATGGGCACAGCAGGTGTACAGACCCGGGAACTCAGCACAGGGATTGTGGGAACCCCTCATAATGGGCACATCAGGTGTACAGACCTGGGAACTCAGCACAGGGATGGTGGGAACCCCTCATAATGGGCACAGCGGGTGTACAGACCTGGGAACTCAGCACAGGGATGGTGGGAACTCCTCATAATGGGCCCAGCGGGTATACAGACCTGGGAACTCAGCACAGGGATGGTGGGAACCCCTCATAATGGGCACATCAGGTGTACAGACCTGGAAACTCCATGCAGATCTCGAGTCAAAGGGATAGAAGAAACAGTTGATTGAATTAACTCTTCACCAAACATTGAAAACATTTTTTTCGGTGGACTGACCTTAGAAAAGCAGTTCCCTAAATAATAAAACATTTTATTGACCAATCATCAGAATTATTGTGATCCAAAAAACAACTCAGAACACAGAAATATAAACTGTGGAGAACTCTTATTTATTTTCGAAGTGCTTAAACATCAAATTCTAAGCTAGAATCACAATCATATCTTAGAAAATAAACTGTAGTCGCCATTGGTTGGACCAATGAAAAGCCACCTTCTTCAGAAGAAACGGTAACAGTAATACAATAGTTTGGCTCCATCGTCAACACACCAGTCTGAACGTGAAAAAAAGGTTGTTAGCTCACATGAATTCTCTGCTGCAGACTCGGTCTAGGCCATGACCGACGCGTTTCGCCCCCCCCCCCCAGTTAGTCATTATCAACTTAAGGACCGCCTAACGCCAATATACGTTGGCAGAATGGCACGGCTGGGCACATGGACGTATATATACGCCCCCTTTGAGAGCCTAGCCGTGGGTCGCGCGTGCACGCGACCCGGTCCGAAGCTCTGTGACCACGCCCGTGGGACCCGATCACCACCGGTGTCCCGCGATCGGTCACAGGAGCTGAGTGTAAACACACCTTCCCCGTTCTTCGCTGTGGCAGTGATCGTCTGTTCCCTGATATAGGGAACGACGATCACTGACGTCACACATCCAGCCCCGCTCCCCTACAGTTAGACACACAAATGAGGACACACTTAAACCCCTACAGCGCCCCCTAGTGGTTAACTCCTAAAGTGCAATTGTAATTTTCACAGTAATCAGTGCATTTTTATAGCACTTTTCGCTGTGAAAATGCCAATGGTCCCAAAAATGTGTCAAAATTGTCCGATGTGTCCGCCATAATGTCGCAGTTGTGGAAAAAAAAAAAGAAAAAAGCTGATCGCCCCCATTATTAGTAAAAAAAAAAATCTTAAAGGGGTGTTCCAGCCAATATTTGTGTTTATTAAAAGTCAGCAGCTACAAAAAGTGTAGCTGCTGGCTTTTAATAAACTGACACTTACCTGGTCCAGCGTTCCAGCGATGCGCCGACCGGGGCTGCGCTCCTCTCCCCCCCCTCCCTGGCCGGCATCCTCATCACAACTGTGGGCACCCGGCCGTGACAGCCTTCGGCTTCACGGCCGGGCACTCACTGCGCATGCGCGAGCCGCACTGCGCATGCGCGAGCGAGGCGGCCCGCTGCTGATTGGACAGGCGATCGCATGGGACCTGTCATGTGTCCCATGCCATCGCCTACAGGGAGGGGCTGCTGTAGGCGATTAAGCTTAATCGCCTAACCAGCCCCTCGGCGGAAGCAGGAAGTGGGACAGGAAGTCCCACTCCTCCTGAAGCCCCCCCCCCAAAAAAAATTACATGCCAAATGTGGCATGTAAGGGGGTGAGGAGTGGGATTAGCGGAAGTTCCATTTTTGGGTGGAACTCCGCTTTAATAAAAATGCTATAAAACTATCGCCTATTTTGTAAACGCTATAAATTTTGCGCAAACCAAATCGATAAACGCTTAGTGCGATTTTTTTTTTTTTACCAAAAATATGTAGAAGAATACGTATCGGCCTAAACTGAGGAAAAAAAAATTTTTTAATATTTTTTTGGGGGGATATTTATTATAGCAAAAAGTAAAAAATATTGAATTTTTTTCAAAATTGTCGCTCTATTTTTGTTTATAGCGCAAAAAATAAAAACCGCAAAAGACACCAAAAGAAATCTCTATTTGTGGGAAAAAAAAGACACGTCGCACGACCGCGCAATTGTCAGTTAAAGCGACACAGTGCCGAATCGCAAAAAAGGACAAGGTCCTTTAGCTGCATAATGGTCCGGGTCTTAAGTGGTTACTTAAGTGGTTACTAAGACCCATGGCAGGGCGAAATGCGTCGGTAGGCCTGGCCTGGACAGAGTCTCGTCTGAGGCTGCTTCTACTCTTATATGAGTGTTTTGTGAGATGTGCGGCTCTCAGAATTTATTTTCCTTCCTTTAGAATTCATGTTTTAGTTTAACTGAAACATTTGTCCCAGTCTGGACACGGAAAAGAATGCTCACTCTTGTGAATCCTCAGATGCTTCTTGAGATCTCCTTTCTGAATGAAACGTTTCCCGCACTCCGAACATGAAAAGGGGCGTTCACCCGTGTGAATCCTCTGGTGCTGAATAAGGTTCCCCTTGTCATAGAAACCTTTCCCGCACTCCGAACACGAAAAGGGACGCTCACCCGTGTGAATTCTCTGGTGTTTAACAAGGTTACATTTATGAATGAAACTTTTCCCGCACTCTTGACACGTAAAGAGACGTTCCCCCGTGTGACTTCTCTGGTGTATAAGAAAGTCTCGCTTCTGAATGAAGTATTTCCCGCACTCTGAACATAGAAAGGGACAGCCTTCGGTGTGACATTTCTGGTGTGTGAGAAGTATATTTTTCTGGGTGAAACTTTTCCCGCAGTCTGAGCATGAAAAGGGACGTTCGCCAGTGTGACTTTTCTGGTGCCTAATAAGGTTTCCTTGGTCATTGAAACATTTCCCGCACACTGGGCACGAATAAGGACACTCACCTGTGTGAATCCTCTGATGCTTAACCAGGTTACTTTTATTAAGGAAACATTTCCCGCACTCTGAACACGGATAAGGACGCTCGTCCGTGTGAATCCTCTGGTGTTTAAGAAGGTTGCCTTTGTCGCCGAAAAATTTCCCGCACTTGGCACATGGAAAGGGGCGTTCACCCGTGTGAATTCTCTGATGTTTGAGAAGGTCTGCTTTCTGAATGAAACATTTCCCGCACTCGGAACACGAATAAGGACGCTCGTCGGTGTGACGTTTCTCATGCCTAAGGAGCGCTCGGTTTTCTTTAAAACATTTCCCGCACACTGTACAGGAGAAGGAGCCTTCTCCTGTGTGATCTCCTTCATGGATGAAAGAAGATTCATTGAGAAAATATTGATTTATGATGTCTGTATTGTGAGAGATTAGAGTTCCGGTGTGAGATCCGTCAGAAGATTCCTCAGGATTAGAGGGATCTGTTGATCCCTCCAGTTGGTAAGGTGTGTCATATATACTTGGAGTAACGGGATTTACTTCTGGAGAATATTGGGCAATGTTATTATCTTCCCCATTATAATCTGGAGATAAAATGTGTTCCTCGGGGGTGTTCCGGACACACTGGCCATCTGTTGGAAAGCAACATTAAAGGAAACGTTATAGGCATTTTTCAAACTTGCATTCAGGAGTCATATCTGTTGCTTTATCAGAAAATGTTCCTTGTAGCCCAACCCATTCCCCCTGTTCTCTAATCTCCCCTCCCCCCTAGTGTGACCCTGGCTAAAGCAGAAGCCCTGCTTCTCAGTTCTGGCACAAAACAAGAAGATCAAAGCTCTGCCCATGAGGATCAAGCAAACAGATTAACACCTCATTGGCTACAGTCCTCCCCCTTTGCTCTACCATGCCAGCAGATTACAGGAGCCCCGCTGTGCTGCTATCATCTGGGTTCACCAAGATAGGAAGTTATTGCCCAAGTGGGTAGCTCTTGTTTCCACCACTGTAGCCTTCCCAGGCATGACCATGAAGGATCATGTACCCATCAGAAAGCTAGTTCATTTGTTGGGAACATGACATTATATTGATGAATTGAGGCGGATCTTTCATATGGCCTTCTCCATGTTTGTCTGTCCACATGCAAGGTGATTAATGTGGCCAGTCTCTGGGTGGAGACCAAACCTGATTTAAGCCAGCCAAGCCTGCAATCTCAGTATCTCCTTCTCATTTGTTGGGAACATGACGTTATATGGAGGAATGGAGATGGACCTTTCATATGGCCTTCTCCATGTCTGTCTGTCCACCTGCAAGGTGATTAATGTGACCAGTCTCTGGGTGGAGACAAAAACTGATTTAAGCCAGTCAAGCCTGCAATCTCCTCCTCATTTGTTGGGAACACGACGTTATATTGAGGAATGGAGATGGACCTTTCATATGGTGTACAGTATCTCCTCCTCATTTGTTGGGAACATGACGTTATATTGAGGAATGGAGATGGACCTTACATATGATGTACAGTATCTCCTCCTCATTTGTTGGGAACATGACGTTATATTGAGGAATGGAGATGGACCTTTCATATGGTGTACAGTATCTTCTCCTCATTTGTTGGGAACATGACGTTATATTGAGGAATGGAGATGGACCTTTCATATGGTGTACAGTATCCCCTCCTCATTTGTTGGGAACATGACGTTATATTGAGGAATGGAGATGGGCCTTTCATATGGTGTACAGTATCTCCTCCTCATTTGTTGGGAACATGACATTATATTGAGGAATAGAGATGGATCTTTCATATGGCTTTCTCCATGTCTGTCTGTCCACCTGCAGGGTGATTAATGTGGCCAGTCTCTGGGTGGAGACCAAACCTGATTTAAGCCAGCCAAGCCTGTCATCTCAGTATCTCCTCCTCATTTGTTGAGAACATGACGTTATATTGAGGAATGGAGATGGACCTTTCATATGGTGTACAGTATCTCCTCCTCATTTGTTGGGAACATGACGTTATATTGAGGAATTGAGCGTGGCGGAGGAGCGAGGGACTGGGCTGTCATTTAGGATCTGTATACACGTCCACATGTGTGAGGTCAATACCATGTGACCTAAAAGGCTCAACTCAACAAGGAAATGTTCTCTCCAGCAATAGAGACAAAACTGACCATGTGCAGGGGGACCACTCTGAGCGTGTCTTGTCTGGCCTTGCCCGGAGAGACCGTGTGCATACAGGATCAAAGAGACCTTTTACACAATGCAGAGGATTAACCCATTAAGTTCCACAGTGATTATAACAAGCATGCTATGTTGCATATACAAACATATTTTACTTGTTGTGGGTTTAATAACACTTTAAACTCATAAAAGTAAAATGAAAATGTCAACGGTTTTTGCATTTATTGTTTAATACTTGCCAGAATTGATAAATAGATAAGGTTCCTCCTCTTCACATTTCATTAACATCTCCCCCTCCTCCACAGACTGCTGATCTCCACTCACCAACCTCTCTTCTTCTTCCTCTTTAATCTCAACTTTCAGTTCTTTATCCTAAACCCCATCAATGATAGAACATATTTGTAAAAATGTTACATGGAAGAATTTTACCTCATAGCTTAGATTTATTTTTGAGTTCTAGTTGCTCAGTCCCACCTACCTGATGATGGTGGGGGATGGTGTGACCTTCCTGTGTGGAATCCCGGGAATACAGAGGACGAGGACATCTCTCTGGTGGGTTCCCATTACTGGATCCATCTGTAGGAAACACACACACTGACTGAATACATTGTTTCTATGTGTTTATCAGATGATGGGGGATCTAGGTGGAGCCTCCGTACTGCTCTCTCCTTTACAATAAAGTCTCCTCTTACCCGGTGATGTGAGGGGCGGCTGATTCTCCATCATGACGTCCTTGTAGAGATCCTTGTGTCCTTCTAAATACTCCCACTCCTCCATGGAGAAAAGACCACAATATCCTGACACCTTAGAGGAACCTGAAACACATAACGATACAGTCACCCGATGTCTTG
Organism: Rana kukunoris; assembly: GCA_029574335.1. Classification (NCBI taxonomy): domain Eukaryota; kingdom Metazoa; phylum Chordata; class Amphibia; order Anura; family Ranidae; genus Rana; species Rana kukunoris. Next base: position 179,902,020 of record CM056056.1, on the reverse strand, counting down.
ATGCTCGTGTTTCCCTCTGAGGTCAGGCAGTGAGGTGGAGGCTCTGTGATGGGTGATGTGCCATGGAGACATCTGTTGGGTGTTAAAGGCTCACCAGATTTGTTTTATTCAATACCCTATAATTCTGTGTAAAGAGAGAAAGTATCAATTGCAACCACTGACCTCCCACAATCAGTCTCATCTCTCCTGTTAGGTATGTGATCTATAATAAATAGAGAATTATCTGGGCCAGTGATGGTGCGTCCATAAAGGGCGCATGGGCGCTGCCCCCTCTCTCCTGGGACCACTCTATCACCATAGATAGAGAGATTCATGCAATGCATGAATCTATCTATGGTCGCTGCTGACACCCCCTATCCAGGTGTCCGCAAATTCCTGCATTTGTAAATGAAAGAAGCCAATCAAAAAGAATAGTAGTGGTAAAAAAAGCACCTGTGGGTTTAACCATTTTTTTTTGTATAATTCTCTTTTAAAGGGGGCGTGGCAGGGGCGTGTCCTATGCCTACATATTTTTGCTAATAGGTGTCCCTCATTCCCATCTCAGGAAGTTGGGAGGTGTGCCTCTATCCATCCCCGTGTCCATACTAGGGTGACCACATTTTTAAACTACCATTCAGGGACACCCCTGTTCCCAAAAAATCACAGCACAGCGATTGGACACAAGAGGCGGGATTTATGATTTCTCCAATCACAAGCAGGGGGCGGGGATTGTGCTCCTCCAGGCATTCCCGGCCAGGACAAGTGCTGTCAGTGAGTAAAGCGGTGATGTGGCGGCCTTTTTTGGGGGCATCAGATTGGCCCAGGGGGGTGGCTGTGTCAGTTTCATTCAGGGACACTGTATTGTCCTGGAATGAAGGTGCCCGGGACCGGGGACAGAACTGCAAAATGCGGGACTGTCCTGGGTAAATCCGGGACACGTGGCCACCCTAGTCCAGCCCCTGTCCATCCTATGGTCCCCCTGTCCATTTCACTGCCCCTCTGACTACTCTGCGGCCCCCCTGACCACTATTTTCTTCTTGATGCCTAGGGCCCACTTTTGATCTTGCACACCGGCCCGCTGATTTCATACACCCCTGCCCCAAAAATCTGCAAGAAAATTTGGCAGTTTGGAAATGTGGTCACCCTAATAGGTGCATATATGACAATACTATATGTAGTATCTGCTGGAGATAAAAAGACGTCACAGTGACTATGGAGGAAGAGGACGGACATGATGGGAGGGTTACTGGGTGTAAATATAAAATAATATCTTATTACCTCCTCAGCTGCCGGTTGCAGGCTCTTCTCCCTCTGATGCCCCCAGCTTAGCTCTCTCCAGGATCTTCCTGTCTTTGTTTGGTAACACTTCCTGTTTCTGCGTTCCACCAGCAATTAGTGAGCTCGCCATCTTGTGGAGAAAATGAAAACTGCAGCTGATGTTATTTGAATACTTTGATGGTACGTTCTTCAATTATGTTTCACGTATTACACAGAAACGGAAAAAAAAAAAAAAAAACATTCATAATTACATAAAAAGATTAATTCAAAAATGGTCCTAAATCCAAGCCTTTAAACACTTAAGAAGAAAAAGAGAGACCGCCGCTCCAGGAAAATGCACTAAGCCAGTGATGGCGAACCTTGGCACCCCAGATGTTTTGGAACTACATTTCCCATGATGCTCATGCACTCTGCAGTGTAGTTGAGTATCATGGGAAATGTAGTTCCAAAACATCTGGGGTGCCAAGGTTCGCCATTACTGCACTAAGCAATCAATGTCCTCCTAAAAGACTATGACTAAGCATTGACTGTTTGTGCGAAACGCGTCAAGTTTTACCCCACTGCTTGCTGTGCTGCGTTTTGTAGTGCTTTTTATCCTTTTTACACCAATAAAGGCTACCTTTTTAGGTTTATTTTGGTGTGCGGCTGTCCATGAATTCTTTTTATTGATTTTTTTTAACCACCTAAGACCCGCACCATTATGCAGGTAAGGGACCTTGCCCCTTTTTGTGATTCGTCACTGCGTCGCTTTAACTGACAATTGCGCGGTCGTGCGTCGTGGCTCCAAAACAAAATTGGCGTCCTTTTTTCCCCACAAATAGAGCTTTCATTTGGTGGTATTTGATCACTTCTGCGGTTTTTATTTGTTGCGCTATAAACAAACATAGAGCGACAATTTTGAAAACAATGAAATATTTTTTACTTTTTCCTGTAATAAATATCCCCAAAAATATATAAAAAAAAATTTTCCTCAGTTTAGGGTGATACATATTTTTCGGTAAAAAAAAAAAAAAAAATCACAATAAGCGTTTATTGGTTGGTTTGCGCAAAATTTATAGCGTTTACAAAATAGGGGATCGCTATATGGCATTTTTATAAAAAAATATTTTTTTACTACTAATGGCGGCGATCAGCGATTTTTTTTCGTGACTGCGACACTTCGGACAATTTTGACACATTTTTGGGACAATTGTCATTTTTGCGGCAAAAAATGCATTTAATATGCACCAATTACTGTGAAAATCACAATTGCAGTTTGGGAGTTAACCACAAGGGGGCGCTGAAGGGGTTAAGTGTGACCTAATGTGTGTTCACAACTGTAGGGGGGTGTGGCTGTAAGTGTGACGTCAGCAATTGTGTCACCCTATAAAACGGATCACACGATCGTTGACGCTGCCACAGTGAATAACGGAGAAGCCGTGTTTACACACGGCTCTCCCCGTTCTTCAGCTCCGGGGACCGATCGGGTCCGCGGGTCCCGTGGCCTCAGTCACGGAGCTTCGGACCGGGTCGCGGGCACGCGACCCACGGCTGGGCTCTTAAAGGCGACGTACCTGTACATGCCTGTGCCCAGCCATGCCATTCTGCCGACGTATATGTGCAGGAGGCGGTCCTTAAGTGGTTAAAGGTCATGCTTGTGGAGGACATTGATGAGACCACCCCTAGTCCTGCCTTCCTTTACCTGGATGTGTCCAAGGGGGCTTTTGGCATGGCCCAGATGCAAGACCCTACTTTAGGGTTGCCACCTCATCCCTTTAAACCTGAACACATATGAATCACACCGGTTCTGAAGGCTAATTTGTTGCAGGTAAGGCAACAAGTGAGTTTTATTACCACCTTAAAGAGGAAGTAAACCCTCTTAATCACTTAAGGACCTTGCCTGTTTTTTTAGACTTGGTGTTTACAAGATTAACCACATTGAGCCCTGGCCAATAGTATATTGACGTCCGGGAAGTGGTTGTGTAATCCTGTAATCTCCCATAGGGGAGCGCAGCGATCGGTGATGCGGGGTGTCAGTTTGACACCCCGCGATCACGGGCCCCACCGTGCAATCGCAGCGGGCCTGCGCCGGCCAGTAATTGAGTGTGTGCCAGAGCAAGGCTGTGATTGGTAGGGGGTGTGTGCCAAAGGCAGGCTGTAATTGGTAGGGGGTGTGTGCCAGAGCAAGGCTGTGATTGGTAGAGGGTGTGTGCCAAAGGCAGGCTGTAATTGGTAGGGGGTGTGTGCCAGAGGCAGGCTGTGATTGGTAGGGGGTGTGTGCCAGAGGCAGGCTGTGATTGGTAGGGGGTGTGCCAGAGACAGCTTGTGATTGGTAGGGGGTGTGTGCCAGAGACAGACTGTGATTAGTAGGAGGTGTGTGCCAGAGGCAGTTTCTTATTGGTAAGGGGTGTGTGCCAGAGCAAGGCTGTGATTGGTAGGGGTGTGTACCAGAGGCAGACTGTGATCAGTGGCTGTGTGCCAGAGGCAGGCTGTGATTAGTAGGAGGTGTGTGCCAGAGACAGTCTCTTATTGGTAGTGGGTGTGTGCCAGAGCAAGGATTTGATTGGTAGGGGTGTGTGCCAGAGGCAGGCTGTGATTGGTAGGGGGTGTGTGCCAGAGACAGGCTGTGATTGGTAGGGTGTGTGTGCCAGAGGCAGACTGTGATTAGTAGGAGGTGTGTGCCAGAGGCAGTCTCTTATTGGTAGTGGGTGTGTGCCAGAGCAAGGATTTGATTGGTAGGAGTGTGTGCCAGAGGCAGACTGTGATCAGTAGGTGTGTGCCAGAGGCAGGCTGTGATTGGTAGGGGGGGTGTGCCAGAGCAAGGATTTGATTGGTAGGGGTGTGTGCCAGAGCAAGGATTTGATTGGTAGGGGTGTGTGCCAGAGGCAGGCTGTGATTGGTAGGGGGTGTGTGCCAGAGACAGGCTGTGATTGGTAGGGTGTGTGTGCCAGAGGCAGACTGTGATTAGTAGGAGGTGTGTGCCAGAGGCAGTCTCTGACATGTAGGGGGTGCATGCCAGAGGCAGGCTGTGATTGGTAGGGGGTGTGTGCCAGAGGCAGGCTGTGAGCAGTAGGTGTGTGCCAGAGACAGGCTGTCATTGATAGGGGGTGTGTGCCAGAGGCAGGCTATGATTGGTAGGGGTGTGTGCCAGAGGCAGGCTGCGATTGGTAGGGGGTGTGTGTCAGAGCAAGGCTGTAATTGGTAGGGGTGTGTGCCAGAAGCAGGCTGTGATTGGTAGGGGGTGTGTGTCAGAGCAAGGCTGTAATTGGTAGGGGTGTGTGCCAGAGGCAGTCTGTGATCAGTAGGAGGTGTGTGCCAGAGGCAGGCTGTGATTGGTAAGGGGTGTGTGTCAGAGCAAGGCTGTAATTGGTAGGGGTGTGTGCCAGAGGCAGGCTGTGATTGGTAGGAGGTATGTGCCAGAGACTGGTCTGGGGCAGGCTGTGTGTCTGCACAGTGTCCTGTTCATCTTAATGGCCAGCCAAAGGATAGAAACTGACCATGCCAACATAAACCAGCTTCTGTTCTTTGTGTGGTCAGTTCAGCAGGTACTTCAGATAGAAAAGGTACATGAAAATGACAGAGATTAGTATTATTACAGGTTCTAGGCACTGACAATTTGCAGTCACGTCCGTCTCCACCCCCAAGGAGCTTACTATCTAAGATTACTAACTCACAATCATACATACACATACTAGGGCCAATTTACCTACCAGCATGTATTTGGCATGTGGGAGGAAGACATTTTTCACAGAAATGTTGTACCTCGATTTATTTTTTGTGCATTTATGAATTTGAATACACGATCATTGTATTATTTAACTTTTTTTCATCATTTTTTTTTTTTTCATTCATGTGTGAGAAACGCCCAAAAATAAATAAATGAATAAAACGCACCAAGAAACTGTAGGATGCAGTTTGTATTTTATCCACCAGGTGGTGGTGTCATTTATCATCGGTGGAACGCAGAGACAGGAAGTGAAACCAAATAAAGACAGGAAGTGATGTCATGTATAAATAGGAAAGAGAGCTGAATGCTCGTAGAGGGAGATATTGCTTCAAACACCGGCAGGAGGTAATATGATATTATTTTATATTAACACCCAGTAACTCCCGTCATGGGCGTCCTCTATCATCTATCCAACTGTCCATCCAGAGCCTCTGGTTTATAGACCGGATACATCCTAAATATAGAGCCATTTATCCAACTGTCCATCCAGAGCCTCTGGTTTATAGACTGGATACATCCTAAATATAGAACCATTTATCCAACAATTTAACCCTAACTGTAAACAATGCCGGGAATTCTGGGACATTATCCAGTAACAGACAAGGGATGTGTCTGGATGGTGACTGTATCATTGTGTGTGTCAGGTTCCTATAAGGTGTCAGGATGTCACTGTCTATTTCTCCATGGAGGAGTGGGAGTATTTAGAAGGACACAAGGATCTCTACAAGGACGTCATGATGGAGAATCAGCCGCCCCTCACATCACCGGGTAAGAGGAGACTTTATTGTAAAGGAGAGAGCAGTACGGAGGGTCCACCTAGATCCCCCATCATCTGATAAACACATAGAAACAATGTATTCAGTCAGTGTGTGTGTTTCCTACAGATGGATCCAGTAATGGAAACCCACCAGAGAGATTTCCCCGTCCTCTGTATTCCCGGGATTCCACACAGGAGGGTGACACCATCCCTCACCATCATCAGGTAGGTGGAACTGAACATGAAGACTTAAAGTGTATGTCCCACTAAAAAGGTATATTAAAAGTCAGCAGCTGCAGATACTGCAGCTGCTGACTTTTAATATTAGGACACTTACCTGTCCTGGAGTCCAGCGCCGTCCGCAGCAGAGGATGAGCGATCGCTTGTCTCTCTGCTGTTCCCCCCTCCATCCACGGTGAGGGAACCACGAATTGAAGCGCTGCGGCTTCACTGCCCGGTTCCCTACGGCGCATGCGCGAGTCGCGCTGCGCCCGCCGATTGGCTCCAGCTGTGTGCTGGGAGCCGAGTGTTCCCAGCACACAACGGGGGGGGCGACGGGATGTGATGCAATGCCCGTCTTTTGCCCGTGAATGCTGGGCCGGAAGTGGGTGCAGATACCTGTCTATCTGCACCCCCTGAAAGGTGTCAATTGTGACACCGGAGGGGGGGAGTGTTCGGATCAGCGGATCTTCACTTTAGGGTGGAGATCCGCTTTAAAAAAGTGTTTTAAGATATGAAAAAACGTTTATTATGGGAACTATTTTTTTCCTTTGTGTTCTGGAATTTTGGGGTTTAGGGTGAAGAACGGAAAGACATCAAAGTTGAGGTTAAAAAGGAAGAAGAAGAGACGTTGGTGAGTGGAGATCAGCAGTCTATGGAGGAGATGACCATGAAAAGTGAACAGGAGGAATCTTCTCTGTATATAAACACAAGTAAGTAATGAACGCTGAATGCAGAATCCAGTTCACAATTTCATTTTAATTGTATGTATTTGTAAATCTCACCAGCTCATCAGCGCTCAAGTGCTGCACAGTCATAACAAAGCATCTTGACTGGAGACAAAGTAGCATATTTAGTGGACGAGTCTATGTGGTGTCATTGAGACACTACATTTTCTGTAGCCTTCTTCAGTTTGAGAAAATCGCTATGCACATATAAGGTCCATCTCCATTCCTCAATATAATGTCATGTTCCCAACAAATGAGGAGGAGATACTGTACACCATATGAAAGGTCCATCTCCATTCCTCAATATAATGTCATGTTCCCAACAAATGAGGAGGAGATACTGTACACCATATGAAAGGTCCATCTCCATTCCTCAATATAATGTCATGTTCCCAACAAATGAGGAGGAGATACTGTACACCATATGAAAGTTCCATCTCCATTCCTCAATATAACGTCATGTTCCCAACAATGAGGAGGAGATACTGTACACCATATGAAAGGCCCATCTCCATTCCTCAATATAACGTCATGTTCCCAACAAATGAGGAGGAGATACTGTACACCATATGAAAGGTCCATCTCCTTTCCCCAATATAACGTCATGTTCCCAACAATGAGGAGGAGATACTGTACACCATATGAAAGGTCCATCTCCATTCTCCCGGTAACAATGTCCTCAATGCATGTGTATTGTGTCCTTTATCTAGTTTATATTCATATTTTTCTAATTGCCCCCAATTATTCTTGGCAGCCCTTACATAAAATCTTTAGTACTAGACCAACCTATATGACTCCTGAGTGGAAGGTTTGGAAAATACTTATATCATTGATTGTTAAATTACTTTACCATAGGTGGACACTATGTGCGGAACACCTCTGAGGGATCTTCTGACGGATCACACATGAAGACTCTCGGACCTCACAGTACAGTTCCTATAATAGATCCATCTATTCTCAATGGATCTTCTATAATCTATAAAGAAAAGCGTTCGTTGTCATGTTCAGTGTGTGGGAAACCTTTTAAAAAAAACTCATTACTACTTATCCATGAGAGAACCCACACGGGTGAGCGTCCCTATTCATGTTCAGAGTGCGGGAAAAGTTTCAGTACGAAAGGCCAAGTTGATACACACCAGAGATATCACACAGGTGAGCGTCCTTATTCATGTTCAGAGTGCGGGAAAAGTTTCAGTACGAAAGGCCAAGTTGATACACACCAGAGATATCACACAGGTGAGCGTCCTTATTCATGTTCAGACTGTGGGAAATGTTTTGTCATAAAAAGTCACCTTATTACACACCAGAGAACTCACACAGGAGAACGTCCTTATTCATGTTCCGAGTGCGGGAAGTGTTTTGTTACGAATGGACAACTTGTTGTACACCAGAGGAGTCACACGGGTGAGCGTCCTTATTCGTGTTCCGAGTGCGGGAAATGCTTCATTCACAAAGGAGAACTTCGTAAACATCATAGAAGTCACACGGGTGAACGTCCCTTTCCGTGTTCAGAATGCTGGAAATGTTTCAGTGATCAAGGAAGCCTTCTTATACACCAGAGAACTCACACTGGCGAGCGTCCCTATTCATGTTCTGAGTGCGGGAAATGTTTCACTATGAAAGAAAGCCTTGTGTCACACTTTAGAATCCACACAGGTGAACGTCCCTATTCATGTTCAGAGTGCGGGAAAAGTTTCATTACGAAAGGACACCTTGTTTTACATGAAAGAATTCACACAGGTGAGCGTCCTTTTTCATGTTTGGAGTGCGGGAAATGTTTTAGTGACAAAGGATACCTTCGTAAGCATCAGCGAATTCACACGGGCGAGCGTTCTTATTCATGTTCAGAGTGCGGGAAATATTTCAGCCACAAAGTCAGCCTTCTTTTACATCAGAAAATTCACACAGGAGAGCGTCCCTTTTCATGCTCACAGTGCGGGAAAAGTTTCATTACCAAGCAGAACCTTGTCTCGCATCAAAAAATTCACGCAGGTGAGCGTCCCTATTCATGTTCAGAGTGCGGGAAAAGCTTCATTACCAAAGGACAGCTTGTTACGCACCAAAAAATTCACACAGGTGAGCATCCTTTTTCGTGTTTAGAGTGCGGGAAATCTTTCAATCACAAAGGAAACCTTCATAAACATCAGAAAATTCACACAGGAGAACGTCCTTTTCCATGTTCAGATTGCGGGAAAAGTTTTATTCAGAAACAGGATCTTCTGAAACACCAGAAAGTTCACACGGGTGAGCGTCCCTATTTATGCTCAGAGTGCGGGAAGGGTTTTATCACCAGGGAAAACCTTGTCGCCCACCAACGAATTCACTCAGGCGAGCGCCCCTTTTCGTGTTCAGAGTGTGGGAAATCTTTCATAAGACAAGGACACCTTGTTTCACACCAGAAAATCCACACAGGAGAGCGTCCTCATTCATGTTTAGAGTGCGGGAAAAGTTTTATTAGGAAAGAGGACCTTCTAAAACATCAGAGAATTCACACAGGGGAATGATTTTTTCCAGGTTCGAAATGCGGGAAATGTTTTAGTCAGAAAGGTGACCTTCTAAAACACCAGAGAATTCACACCGTCAAGCGTCCCCTATTCATGTGAGGAAAATGTTTTACTGACCAAAAAAGTACAGAAGAGATTTTAGTATTTGGTGCAGCCGGAGTCACCTGACCGTCTCTGAATTGAATTCCCAGGTCTACACAGTCTGTCCACTGTAAGTGGTTCCCACCATCCCTGTGCTGAGTTCCAGGGTCTGTACACCTGTTGTGCCCATTATGAGGGGTTCCCACCATCCCTGCGCTGAGTTCCTGGGTCTGTACACCTGCTGTGCCCATTATGAGGGGTTCCCTCCATCCCTGTGCTGAGTTCCCGGGTCTGTAGACCTGCTGTCCCCATTATGAGGGGTTCCCACCATCCCTGTGCTGAGTTCCTGGGTCTGTAGACGTGCTGAGTTCCCAGGTCTGTACACCTGCTGTGCCCATTATGAGGGGTTTCCACCATCCCTGTGCCACATTCTGGGGTCTGCTGTGCCCATTATGAGGGGTTCCCACCATCCCTGTGCCACGTTCTGGGGTCTGCTGTGCCCATGAGGGTTCCCACCATCCCTGTGCCACGTTCTGGGGTCTGCTGTGCCCATTATGAGGGGTTCCCACCTTCCTTGTGCTGAGTCTGTACACCTGTTGTGGACATCATGAGGGGTTCCCACCATCCCTGTTCCAAGTTCTGGGGTCTGTACACCAGCTGTGCCCATTATGAGAGGTTCCCACCATCCCTGTGCTGAGTCCCCCGATCTGTACACCTGTTGTGCCCATTATAAGGCGTTCCCACCGTTCTTGTGCCAAGCGCCCAGGTCTGTACACCTGCTGTGCTCATAATGAGGGGTCCCCTCATCCCTGTGCCACGTTCTGGGGTCTGCTCTGCCTATTGTGAGGGGTTCCCAATATCCCTGTGCTGTGTTACCAAGTCTGTACACCTGCTGTGCCTATTATGAGGGGTTCCCACCATTTGGTCAAATTCGGAATATATGAATGGAATTTGAAAACGAATAAACAGATTCCAAAAACAGATTTAACAAAACAAAATGAGGTAATTATTGCGATGAAACAAATGTTTTCATTCTGCACATGTCTAGATTTATAGGTCGGAACGCTTGTTTGTCCATTACTCCGCGCTCCCACCATTCCTAAATGCAATTCCTGGTTTCTCATACATGCCATGCCCATTATAAGGTACTTCCTCCATCCCTGTGTTTGGACCTCAGGTCTGCACACCTTGCTGTCCTCACTATGAGGTCCTCACCATCTCTAGTCTAGTTTATAGGTCGGAAAACTCTCTTTGTTAATTACGCTGCGCTCCCACCATTCCTAAATGGGGTTCCCAGTTCCTCATGCATGTCCATTATAAGATACTTCCCCCCAATTCCTGTGTATGGTTCCCAGGTCTGCACACCTTGCTGTCCTCACTATGAGGTGTTCCCACTATCTCTGGTGGAATTGTATATTCATGGTATAGGGAATGTAAAGGGAGGATCTGGAATGCACCAAACTAGTAGTCGGCCACCAGTGGGGATTAAAGAAAGCGGGTCCGATCTAAAATGTCTTCTTCAAAGTAATCTGTATATTGTACTGACCTAAAACGGATGGTAGGTACGTATTCCCTTCTTTTAACCACTCAAGTCCCAGACTATTATGCAGGTTAAAGACCTTGCCCCTTTTTTGCGATTCGGCACTGCGTCGCTTTATCTGACAATTGCGCGGTCGTGCGACGTTGCTCCCAAACAAAATTGGCGTCCTTTTTTCCCCACAAACAGAGCTTTCTTTTGGTGGTATTTGATCACCTCTGCAGTTTTTTTATTTTGCGCTATAAACAATAATGAAGCGACAAATTTGAAAAAAATTCAATATTTTTTACTTTTTGCTATAATAAATGTCCCCAAACAATATATATATATAAAAAAAACTTTTTTTTCCTCAGTTTAGGCCGATACGTATTCTTCTACATATTTTTGGTAAAAAAAATAAATCCCAATAAACGTTTATCGATTGGTTTGCGCAAAATTTATAGTGTTTACAAAATAGGGGATAGTTTTTTATGGCATTTTTATTAATTTATTTTTTACTACTAATGGCGGCGATCAACAATTTTTTTCGGTACTGCGACCTTATGGCAGACACTTCACACATTTTTGGGACCATTGTCATTTTCACAGCGAAAAGTGTTATAAAAATGCACTGACTACTGTGAAAATAACAATTGCAGTTTAGGAGTTAACCACTAGGTGGCGCTGAAGGGATTAAGTGTGACCTCATATGTGTTTCTAACTGTAGGGGGGCGGGCCTTGATGTGTGACATCAGTGATCGTCTTTCTCTATATCGGGGAACAGATGATCACTGACATTGCCACAATGAAGACAAGGAAGGTGTGTTTACACACACACCTCTCCCCGTTCTTCAGCTCCGGTGACTGATCGCAGGACACTGGCAGCGATCGGGTCTTGCGGGCGCGGTCAGGGAGCTTCGGACCGGTTCGCGACCCCACAGCTGGGCCTTAAAGAGACACGTACAGGTACGTGCTTGTGCCCAGCTGTGCCATTCTGCCGACGTATATCAGCGCAAAGGGGTCCTTAAGTGGTTAAGTGTGGGGCCCTTTAAGAGATGCAAAAGGTGGTTCATGCAGCAGAGGGCTAATAAGGAAGAGTTCTGGGAGAACTGCTGATGATTGCAGCTCTGCTGCCGGTTGGACTCTGTGGTGTTCCTCTCAAATGCATTGGATGTACTGAACTTTATCTGGCTGATGTAAGCACATTTCATTTATGTATCGAGACTTTGCCCCGACAAGGAGAATTTTCCGTTTTCTTTTACTGTTGTGGACTTTGCAAACCTAAAGCGATACACTGTCGACCAACCAACGTACTAGGAACTATTTTTCCATGTACTCACTTTCTTACGACCTTGATACGAAACCATCCCACCTGCTTCACACATGCCTTGTTACCCTAAAAGTACAATTGTAATATTAATGTGATACCTAAATAAGCATGTTTATAAAAAATAAAAAAAAACTCAAATGTGCAGAATAAACAGAACAGTTATTTGGAAGGATGCTGGGTGTATCTTTTTGTGTTTGTTCTCCACTTATTAACAAATTGGAACCACTTCTCAATATTAGGACAGGAGTGACCTGTCTGTTTAATTTCTGAGACAATTTTGGCGAGCCAACCAAGAGCCGATCCTTGAATCTTCTCAAACTGGAAAAAGTAAGCCTTTTGTTTGTCAGACTTACTTGATCCAGTATGGAATTTATTGGACAAAGAGTTCCTATGGGTACCGGTTATACGTTATGTTGTCACTATCTACTGTCCATTGAATTGGTATAGGTCTATAAAATTTGAGACAATTTTGGCGGGTCAGCCAGAACAATTTTTTGGAAAGATGCTAGGTATATCTTTTTGCGTTTGTTCTCTACTGTAGTAGTTATTATAACTTTCGAACCACTGATCAGTATTAGGACAGGAGTTACCTAGATATACAATTTCCGAGACAAATTTGGCGAGCCAGTCAAGAGTCGAACCTTGAATCTTTTGAAACTTAGTTGACAAGGTAAGCCCCTTATTTGTCAGACATCCTTCATCCAGTAAGGAATTTATTGGAGAAGGGGTACCTATTTTATCCCCTAATCAAACTGTACCAATTAGAGGTTATAGGTTATGTTGTCACTATCTACTGTCCATTGACTTGTTATAGGTCTATAAAATTTCCCAGACAATTTTGGCGAGTCAGCCAGAACAATTTATTTGAAAAGATGCTAGGTATATCTTTTTGCGTTTGTTCTCTACTCCTAGTAGTTGTTATAACTTTCGAACCACTTATCAATTTTAGGAGAGGAGTTACCTATTTATACAATTTCCGAGACAATTTTGGCGAGCCAGTCAAGAGTCGAACTTTGAATCTTCTGAAACTTAACTGGCAAGGTAAGCCCTTTATTTGTCAGACTGCCTTGATCCAGTATGGAATTTTTTGGACAACGGGTACCTATTTTCCCCCCTGAATCAAACTATTGACTGGCGGTTATACATTATGTTGTCACTATCTACTGTCCATTGAATTGTTATAGGTCTATACAATTTCGAAGACAATTTTTCCGAGCCAGTCAGAACAATTTATTTGGAAGAATGCTAGGTATATCTTTTTGTGTTTGTTCTCTACTCTAATAGTTGTTATAACTTTCGAACCACTGATCAATATTAGGACAGGAGTTACCAATTTATCCAATTTCCAAGACAATTCTGGCGAGCCAGAAAAGAGTCGAACCTTGAATCTTCTGAAACTCAGCTGGCAAGGTAATTCCGTTGTTTGCTTACATTTATCAGACTTCCTTGATCCAGTAAGGAATTCATTGGACAAAGGGTGTGTCGGGTCACCTTAGGCCAGGTGACAGATGCACACCGTTTGGGTCAGGAGTGAACCGCTATGGTAGTGAACATAGGCTGACTGCTGCGGATGGAACTCGGGGTGGTCAAGGAAGGCAGGTCCCCCGGAGCACTAACAGGGATCTCACAGCGAGCTAGAGCCTAAGATTCCTCAGAGCACGGAGTCTAAGATCCAGCAGGTGTTCACCAGAGACTCTAGTGGTGAGGGTGGACTGGGCTTCACTTTTGTTTAGGGCCAGGCTATATGAATCCAGAAGACATAAAAATACCCCAGCACCCCTCCCCCCACCCCTTTACTTACATTTAGCTTTCAGGTGCCATTTTTATTTTTTCCGTTTATTTGTTCATTATTTGTTTTTTTTCCCTTTTGTGTGTAATATATGCAGCAAAACGAAAGAACGCACCAAGAATTGGCTGTCAAAGTATTTAAAAGCATAGACTGCTCTTTGTATTATCTCCACAAGGTGGTGATCTCCTTTATTGGCAGTGGAACGCAAAGACAGGAAGTTATCTGAAAGAAAGGCAGGAAGTGATGTCATGTAGAAATAGTATATAGGAAATTCCCGGAGCGGAAAGCTCAGAGGAAGTAGAGGGAGATATTCCTTCAACCGACAACAGGGAAGGTAATAAGAATTATTTTATAATTCAATCCAGTAACCCCCCGTTATGTCCATCCTCTTCCTACATAGTCACTATAAAATATAGGATTTTAATGTGTCCACCAATACATCCTAAATATAGATCCATTTATCCAACTGTCCATCCAGAGCCTCTGGTTTATAGACCGGATACATCCTAAATATAGATCCATTTATCCAACTGTCCATCCAGAGCCTCTGGTTTATAGACCGGATACATCCTAAATATAGAACTATTTATCCAACTGTCCATCCAGAGCCTCTGGTTTATAGACTGGATACATCCTAAATATAGAGCCATTTATCCAACTGTCCATCCAGAGCCTCTGGTTTATAGACCAGATAGATCCTAAATATAGAACCATTTATCCAACTGTCCATCCAGAGCCACCAGATACGTCCTAAATATAGAACCATTTATCCAACTGTCCATCCAGAGCCTCTGGTTTATAGACCGGATACATCCTAAATATAGAACCATTTATCCAACTGTCCACCCAGAGCCTCTGGTTTATAGACCGGATACATCCTAAATATAGAACCATTTATCCAACTGTCCATCCAGAGCCTCTGGTTTATAGACCGGATACATCCTAAATATAGAACCATTTATCCAACTGTCCATCCAGAGCCTCTGGTTTATAGACCGGATCCATCCTAAATATAGAGCCATTTATCCAACTGTCCATCCAGAGCCTCTGGTTTATAGACCGGATACATCCTAAATATAGAGCCATTTATCCAACTGTCCATCCAGAGCCTCTGGTTTATAGACTGGATACATCCTACGTATAGAACCATTTATCCAACTGTCCATCCAGAGCCTCTGGTTTATAGACCGGATCCATCCTAAATATAGAGCCATTTATCCAACTGTCCATCCAGAGCCTCTGGTTTATAGACCGGATACATCCTAAATATAGAGCCATTTATCCAACTGTCCATCCAGAGCCTCTGGTTTATAGACCGGATACATCCTACGTATAGAACCATTTATCCAACTGTCCATCCAGAGCCTCTGGTTTATAGACCGGATACATCCTAAATATAGAGCCATTTATCCAACTGTCCATCCATAGCC
Source organism: Rana kukunoris (assembly GCA_029574335.1). Lineage (NCBI taxonomy): Eukaryota > Metazoa > Chordata > Amphibia > Anura > Ranidae > Rana > Rana kukunoris. Next base: position 179,886,703 of record CM056056.1, on the reverse strand, counting down.
TCTGGTTTATAGACCGGATACATCCTACGTATAGAACCATTTATCCAACTGTCCATCCAGAGCCTCTGGTTTATAGACCGGATACATCCTAAATATAGAGCCATTTATCCAACTGTCCATCCAGAGCCTCTGGTTTATAGACCGGATACATCCTAAATATAGAGCCATTTATCCAACTGTCCACCCAGAGCCTCTTGGTTTATGGTTCAGATACATAATGCATGAGTGAATAATGAATGTATTGATTGCTGAGGTTAAGAGCAAGTAATACACAAAGCTCAGGGGTGGGTAAAGCAGGTCAGATGTAAGTAATGCACATAGTGCAGAGGTAATGAATAAGTAACATAAAGAGCAGGGCTCAGGAATAAACAAGGCACAGAGTGCAGGGGTCAAAAGTAATTAACACACAGAAAACAGAGGTCAGGGGTAAGTAATGCACAAAGTGCAGGGGTCAGGAGTGTGTACACAAAGACTGCATAGGTCAGAAGCAAACTTCTCACGGAGAACCGGGGTCAGGAGTAATGCAGAGAGTGCAGAGACAAGAATAAGTAACACACAGAGAACAGAGGGGTCAGGAGAGTGTAACACACAGATAATAGAACTTGACAAGGATCGGGAATATGCAACACACAAGAGTGTAGAACTACTAGTAACTAACAAATGCAGAGGTCAGGAGTAAGTAACTGGCTGTATCATTGTGTGTGTCAGGTTCCTATAAGGTGTCAGGATGTCACTGTCTATTTCTCCATGGAGGAGTGGGAGTATTTAGAAGGAAACAAGGATCTCTACAAGGACGTCATGATGGAGAATCAGCCGCCCCTCACATCACCGGGTAAGAGGAGACTTTATTGTAAAGGAGAGAGCAGTACGGAGGGCCCACCTAGATCCCCCATCATCTGATAAACACATAGAAACAATGGCCTGGATTCACGTCGGACTTACGCCGACGTAAGTACAAATGTTGCATCTCTGCGCCGATTCAAAAAGCTAGATACGTCGCAGAACATGGCTTCAGCCACCCGATGTAACTTGCCTACGCCGGCGTATCGTGGGCGCATAGTTACGCTGGACACATTCGGCGTACCCATGTTAAATATGCAAATGAGGGAGATACACCGATTCACGATCGTAGATGCGCCCGGCCGCTTCATATACGCGGTTTGCGCAAGGCTTATGTCCGGCATAAAGTTATTCCTCATATAGGAGGCGCAACTCATGCTAAGGTATGGACCAGGGAACGAAATTGACATCGTTTACGCCGTTTACATTGTACGGGAATAGGGCTGGGCGTAGGTTACGTTAACGTCGTAGGCAGCGATTCAACGTATCCTAGGGAGTACTTCCGACGTGATTCTGAGCATGCTCACTGGGCTGCATCCACGGGACGCCGTCCTTTAGAAACATCTGGCTGGCAGTTCGGCCATCATTTGCATGTTTCACGCCCACTTCCACATACGCGGGCTTACGCCGAGGAAACCCAGCGCAGTTTGGGAGGCAAGTACTTTGTGAATACTGTGCTTGCCTCCCCCGTGCTGCGTCGGCGTAGCGTATATTAGATACGTTACGCCGGCATAAAGATACGCCGACGGCTGTGAATCCGGCCCAATGTATTCAGTCAGTGTGTGTGTTTCCTACAGATGGATCCAGTAATGGGAACCCACCAGAGAGATGTCCTCATCCTCTGTGTTCCCGGGATTCCACACAGGAAGGTCACACCATCCCCCACCATCATCAGGTAGGCGAGTCTAAGCTATGAGATGACATTATTCTATGTACATTCTTGTTCATTTTTATAAATGTATTTTATCACCTATGGTGTTTAGGGTGAAGAACTGAAAGACCTCAAATTTGAGAATAAAGAAGAAAAAGAAGAGACTTTGGTGAGTGGAGATCAGCAGTCTATGGAGAAGGAAGGTCCTCTGTATTCCCGGGATTCTACACCGGAAGATCACAACTATACTGATAATGATCAGGTAGATGGGCAAAAAGAATTTCAAAATAATTCTAAGAGGACATTCTTCTATTGGCAGCAGTGTTTTAGTTGTTGTATTCATTTCTGAAATTTAGAATGAAGAACTGAAAGAAGTTAAAGTTGAGGATAAAGAGGAAGAAGAAGAGAGGTTGGTGAGTGGAGATCAGCAGTCTATGGAGGAGGGGGAGATGATTACGGAAAGTAAACAGGAGGAATCTTCTCTACATATCAACACAAGTAAGTTATAAACACTAAATGCTGAAACCATTTATATTTTCATTTTACTTCTATGAGTATGAAGTATGGATTTACATTGTTATCAGTTAGAAAACTCTCTAATCTGCTGCCTGTCCTGATTTTAACCTTTTCCTGGAATACTCTCTGGTCTGATGACTACCCTGACTTCAGCCTACTCCTGAAATACTCTCTAGTCTGATGCCTACCCTGACTTTAACCTTTTCCCGGAATACTCTCTGGTCTGATGCCTGCCCTGACCTCAGCCTACTCCTGGAATACTCTCTCGTCTGCTGCCTACCCTGACTTCAGCCTATTCCTGAAATACTCTCTGGCCTGATGCCTGCCCTGACCTCAGCCTACTCCTGGAATACTCTCTAGTCTGCTGCCTACCCTGACTTCAGCCTATTCCTGAAATACTCTGGTCTGATGCCTACACTGACTACAGCCTACTCCTGGAATAGTCTCTAGTCTGTTGCTTGCCTTGACTTCAGCCTATTTCTGAAATACTTTCTAGGCTGCTACCTGCTCTGACCTCAGCATGTCCCTGTTTTACCCTCTAGTCTGCTTTCTGCTCTCACCTCATCCTATTCTGGCAATACTCACTGTCTGCCCTGACTTCAGCCATTTCCTTAAATACTCTCTAGTCTGCTGCCTGCCCTGATCTCAGCCTATTCCTGGAATACTCTATAGTCTGCTTTCTGCTCTGACCTCATCCTATTCCGGCAATACTCGTTAGTCTGCTTCCTGCCCTGACTTCGGCCTTTTCCTGAAATGCTTGCTAGTCTGCTGCCTGCCCTGACCTCAGCCTATTCCTAGAATACTTTCTAGTCTGTACCTGCCCTGACCTCAGCATGTCCCTGTTTTACCCTCTAGTCTGCTTTCTGCCCTGACCTCCACCTGCCCCTGTAATACGCTCTAGTCTGTTGTATTCTTTAACCTCAGTCTGTCCCTCGAATACTCCCTAATCTGTTACCTGCCCTGACCTCAGTCTGTCCCTGGAATACTTTTTAGTCTTCTATCGTTTCTGACCTTAGCCTGTCCCTTGAATACTCTCTAGCGCTCTCTCTGGTGAATAAAACATGCTGACATGCTGCTGCACGTACCTTGCGAAAGGTCTTTTGTGGTTAATTCACATCCTCTTCACGAAGTAGCTTCAGATCCTGTGGTTGTTTTTTTATCTAATTGGGTAAATGTTCCTTGCAGTGTGACTAAGATTAGCTTCCCTCACTCCATGGTTGAGGATGCTTTGCTACTGCATTGCCACAGTTCCTGACCATCTACTGTAGTATTCATAATAACATCAAGCTGGCAACTCGGTGTGGTCCATTAAACCAGAATCTGTTTTGCCTACATAATAAAACACAATTGTAAAGCTAACGCGTTTCGTCATGGCCAAAACTCGTTGATACCAGCGTATGCATGTAGTATGTATGCAGCCAATAAAGGTTTGGATTTTATAGACCATTCCGAGCTCCCCGCCTAAGGTTATTATGGATCTGATCTTTTTGAGTGCGGGAGAACTATAGCCAGGGCACCGGTCCTCAGCCATTAGAAGTTGAATTTGCAGTTAAGGTATTGTTTATTTTCTATCTACTGTAGTATGCTCATAGTCTTGACCGTTTTCTGTAGCATTTCATACACTGAATATTAGGGGTTGCCCTTTGGTGAGTATAGGGGCCATACACCGGGCCTCTTCTATCTAGAAAATTGGCCACCACTGCTGTACACAATAAGAAAAGGACAATCTCCATTCTTCTATATGTTGTCACGTTCCCAACAAATGAGGAGGAGATCCTGTATGTACACCATATGAAAGGTCCATCTCCATTCCTCAATATAACGTCATGTTCCCAACAAATGAGGGAGAGATACTGTACACCATATGAAAGGTCCATCTCCATTCCTCAATATAATGTCATGTTCCCAACAAATGAGGAGGAGATACTGTACACCATATGAAAGGTCCATCTCCATTCCTCAATATAACGTCATGTTCCCAACAAATGAGGAGGAGATACTGTACACCATATGAAAGGTCCATCTCCATTCCTCAATATAACGTCATGTTCCCAACAAATGAGGAGGAGATACTGTACACCATATGAAAGGTCCATCTCCATTCCTCAATATAATGTCATGTTCCCAACAAATGAGGAGGAGATACTGTACACCATATGAAAGGTCCATCTCCATTCCTCAATACAACATCATGTTCCCAACAAATGAGGAGGAGATACTGTACACCATATGAAAGGTCCATCTCCATTCCTCAATATAATGTCATGTTCCCAACAAATGAGGAGGAGATACTGTACACCATATGAAAGGTCCATCTCCATTCCTCAGTATAACGTCATGTTCCCAACAAATGAGGAGGAGATACTGTACACCATATGAAAGGTCCATCTCCATTCCCCAATATAACGTCATGTTCCCAACAAATGAGGAGGAGATACTGTACACCATATGAAAGGTCCATCTCCATTCCTCAATATAACGTCATGTTCCCAACCAATGAGGAGGAGATACTGTACACCATATGAAAGGTCCATCTCCATTCTCACAGTAACAATGTCATCAATACCGCAAAAATGTAGTCCAACATATATGACTCCTGAATGCAAGGTGTGGGAAATCCTTATAACTTTTATTGTAAAAATTGCTTTTCAACAGGTGGACACTATGCACGGAATCCCTCTAATCCTGAGGAATCTTCTGACGCATCACATTCCAGGACTCTACAGTCTCACAGTACAGATACTTCTATAGATCTTTCTATTCCCAGTGAATCTTCTTTACGCCATAAAGGAGTTCACAAAGGAGTGCGTTCATTGTCCTGTTCAGTGTGCGGGAAATCTTTTACAAAAAACTCATTGCTTCTTATACACGAGAGAGTTCACACGGGCGAGCGTCCCTATTCGTGTTCAGAGTGTGGGAAATGTTTCAGTACCAAAGCATACCTGGTGTTACACCAACGAATTCACACAGGTGAGCGCCCATACTCGTGTTCAGATTGCGGAAAAGGTTTTGCTAGGAATCAGCAGCTCGTTATACACCAGAGAATTCACACAGGTGAGCGTCCTTATTCATGTTCAGAGTGCGGGAAATGTTTTGCTACCAATGGACAACTTCTAATACACCAGAGAATTCACACGGGTGAGCGTCCCTATTCTTGTTCAGAGTGCGGAAAAAGGTTTGTTCTCACAGGAGACCTTCGTAAACATGAGAGAAGTCACACGGGTGAACGTCCCTTTCCGTGTTCGGAGTGCGGGAAATGTTTCAGTGAAAAAGGAAGCCTTCTTATACATTACAGAACTCACACCGGTGAGCGGCCCTATTTATGTTCAGAGTGTGGGAAATGTTTCAGTATGAAAGAAAGCCTTGTTTCACACTTTAGAGTTCACACAGGTGAGCGCCCCTATTCGTGTTCAGAGTGCGGGAAATGTTTTGTTTTGAAGGCACACCTTGCTTTACACCAAAAAATTCACTCAGGTGAGCGTCCTTATTCATGTTCAGAGTGCGGGAAATGTTTTATTGACAAAGGATACCTTCGTAAACATCAGAGTATTCACACAGGCGAGCGTCCCTATTCCTGTTCAGAGTGCGGGAAATGTTTCCTGACCAAAGGAAACCTTGTTTCGCATCAAAGAAATCACACAGGTGAGCGCCCCTATTCATGTTCAGAGTGCGGGAAATGTTTCATTACAAAAGGACACCTTGTTACACACCAAAGAATTCACACAGGTGAGCGTCCATATCCGTGTTCAGAATGCGAGAAGCATTTTATTCGGAAAGAGGACCTTCTAAGACACCAGAGAATCCACACAGGAGAATGACCTAAGGGTGCTGGAAAAGTTTCAGTCAGAAATGTGACCTAAACCATTAGGGTTGTCCCGATACCATTTTTTTAGGACCGAGTACAAGTACCGATACTTTTTTTTCATGTACTCGCCGATACCGAATACCGATACTTTTTTTTAAATGTGTCCCCAAATGCAGCCATGTCCCCCCATATATCCAGCCATGTCCCCCCCATATATCCAGCCATGTCCCCCATATATCCAGCCATGTCCCCCCCATATATCCAGCCATGTCCCCCCCATATATCCAGCCATGTCCCCCCACATATATCCAGCCATGTCCCCCCCACATATCCAGCCATGTCCCCCCACATATATCCAGCCATGTCCCCCCACATATATCCAGCCATGTCCCCCACATATATCCAGCCATGTCCCCCCCACATATATCCAGCCATGTCCCCCACATATATCCAGCCATGTCCCCCACATATATCCAGCCATGTCCCCCCATATATCCAGCCATGTCCCCCCCCCCCACATATATCCAGCCATGTCCCCCCCATATATCCAGCCATGTCCCCCCCATATATCCAGCCATGTCCCCCCCATATATCCAGCCATGTCCCCCCCATATATCCAGCCATGTCCCCCCCCCATATATCCAGCCATGTCCCCCCATATATCCAGCCATGTCCCCCACATATATCCAGCCATGTCCCCCACATATATCCAGCCATGTCCCCCCATGTCCCCCCCCCATATATCCAGCCATGTCCCCCCCCCCCCCCATATATCCAGCCATGTCCCCCCCCCCCATATATCCAGCCATGTCCCCCCCCCCCATATATCCAGCCATGTCCCCCCCCCATATATCCAGCCATGTCCCCCCCCCCATATATCCAGCCATGTCCCCCCCCCCATATATCCAGCCATGTCCCCCCCCCCATATATCCAGCCATGTCCCCCACATATATCCAGCCATGTCCCCCCCCCCATATATCCAGCCATGTCCCCCCCCCCATATATCCAGCCATGTCCCCCCCCCCCATATATCCAGCCATGTCCCCCACATATATCCAGCCATGTCCCCCACATATATCCAGCCATGTCCCCCCCCCATATATCCAGCCATGTCCCCCACATATATCCAGCCATGTCCCCAATACCTAGATGATGATGCCGCCGCCGCGTTAATCAGTGTGTGGGGAACATTACAGCTTTCGTTTGAATATCTGTGTTCCCTGCCGTGCCGTGTATAGACACTCCCCCTTGCTCGGGATTGGACAGATCCACCGTCCAATCCCGAGCAAGGGGGAGTGTCTACAAGTACTCCCGCAAATACTCGCTATTGGGACAACCCTATAAACCACCAGAGAAGTCACACGGGTGAGTGTCCTTATTCATGTTTAAAGTGCGGGAAGTGTTTTAGTTACAGATATGCACACCAGATTTGCGCTTTTCTATGCTTTACCGAAGAAGCCGGCTTTTCATTGGTCCGACCAATAAATAATACATTTTATGCTCCTCAGTTATAGAAGATTTGATGTTGATTCTATTTTTTTATATTAAACAAGAACGCTCTGCACTTTCCAATACTCTGTGTTCAGTTTTCTTCTTTTTTTGGAACCATAATTCTTAGATGACCGACGATCGTGGCTTTTTTCAGCGGAACGCGGGGAACGCAGTTCCGGCACCAAGTGTATGTAATAGCAAGGGGTGTGCTGGAGGGTCTATTGATGCTGTCTGCTGGGAGATGTACGGTCACTGGTGGGGGTCTAGTGTTGCTGGGGTGGATCTTTTTTTGCTGAGGGTGGTATTTGTGGATGGTCCATTGTTTCTGTGTGGGAGGTCTATTGTGTGGAGAACTATTGTTGCTGGGGTGGGGTCTATTGTTGCTGGGGGGAACTATTGTTGCTGGGGTGGGGTCTATTGTTGCTGGCATGGGATTCTATTGTTGCTGGGGGGAACTATTGTTGCTGGGGTGGGGTCTATTGTTGCTGGGGGGAACTATTGTTGCTGGGGTGGGGTCTATTGTTGCTGGCATGGGATTCTATTGTTGCTGGGGGGAACTATTGTTGCTGGGGTGGGGTCTATTGTTGCTGGGGGGAACTATTGTTGCTGGGGTGGGGTCTATTGTTGCTGTTGCTGGGGGGAACTATTGTTGCTGGGGTGGGGTTTATTGTTGCTGGGGGGAACTATTGTTGCTGGGGTGGGGGTTGCTGGGGGGAACTCTATTGTTGCTGGGGTGGGGTCTATTGTTGCTGGGGGGAACTATTGTTGCTGGGGTGGGGTCTATTGTTGCTGGGGTGGGAACTATTGTTGCTGGGGTGGGAACTATTGTTGCTGGGGTGGGAACTATTGTTGCTGGGGTGGGGTCTATTGTTGCTGGCATGGGATTCTATTGTTGCTGGGGGGAACTATTGTTGCTGGGGTGGGGTCTATTGTTGCTGGGGGGAACTATTGTTGCTGGGGTGGGGTCTATTGTTGCTGGGGGGAACTATTGTTGCTGGGGTGGGGTCTATTGTTGCTGGGATGGGATTCTATTGTTGCTGGGGGGAACTATTGTTGCTGGGATGGGGTCTATTGTTGCTGGGGGGAACTATTGTTACTGGGGTGGGGACCATTGTTGCTGGGGGGGAGTCTATTATTGCTGGGAGGGGAATTTTTGTTGCTTGGGAGGACCTGCCGTTGCAAGGGTGGGGGTCTATTATTGCTGGGAGGGGAATTTTTGTTGCTTGGGAGGGCCTATTGTTGGGGTGGGGTCTGTTATTGGTGGGAGGTAAATCTATTGTTGCTTGGAAGGATCTATTATTACTGGGTGGGGTCTATTGTTGCTGGCTTTTCTTGTTATTGGACAACAACAAATTACAAACAAATTATTTAGCAAATGATACTTGGGGCAGTACTGGGATGTGAGTAGGGGGCGGAATCAAGGGGCGGTGCTTGGAGGTGGGTAGGGGGCGGAGACAAGGGGAATGGACTCAGAAGGGGGAGCTCCTGCACCTATTCTCTGGGAAAAAAATCTCTGCCGACGATTAATTTTGATGTAGGCCCCTTTCACACTTGTACAACTTCAAAGGACTTTGCCGTGATTTGTGATCAGTAATACTTTGCCACAACTTTGGCATTAACCAATGAAAACATACATGGTGTGAGGTAATTCCTTTTCCTGTCAGAGTTGTTTCCAGTTCCTGTTTGCTTCCTGGTTGTTGTGGTGTGTTGTGTTGTGACAGAAAATGTTTGTTACTCAATATATTACCACAGCAGTTGTCATTGCTGTAGCAGTACATGAGGGAGAAGCGGAGGACAAGGACAAGGACGTCTCTTTTTTTGGGCTGTTTGGAGCACATTGTTCCTGAGGTAATAACCAGGAAGTGAATGTGTGCTAGAAAAATGTGCCTGGGAGGGGCTACTATGCTGAAAGGATTGGGTGGGAGAAGGGCCAAAAAGCTGCTTGTGCTTACATCTTGTGTCTTCAAAGTCACACAGAAATCGTGTCTATATTATTCAGGTACGATTTGCAGGCTACTTGAGGGTTTAACATTGAGGTCTATGGACATCACCTCACATGGAAGTTGGACCAAAGTAGTGCAGGGACTACATTGAAGTCGGCACGACTTAAAGGGGTTGTAAAGGGTAAATGTTTTTTCACCTTAATGCATCCGACTGTACCGAACCCCCGTTTCTTACCTCACCCCCTGAAAGTCCCGCACGCGTCCCAGTGATCCTCTCCAGTTCCCAGCCTGGCTGTTGATTGGCTAGGCTGGACGGATTGATAGCAGCACTGGCGCTCCTGTCAATCACATCCGATGACACGGCGCGCCGGGCCGAGTGATACAGTTGGCGGCTATGCCCGCCGCTGTATCACGGGAGCGCTCTCGCAAAAGCTTTCCACCATGTGAGCTCGCATGAAGGTGGAAAGCTCTTGCGAGGAGGAGCCAAGGGACCCCCGAAAACAGGGTTCGGGGACACTCTGTGCAAAACGAGCTGCACAGTGGAGGTAAGTATAACATGTTTGTTATTTTTAAAAGAAAAACATTTTTGCCTTTAGTGTTCTTTTAAGTCGTGCCAATAGGAATGGAAGTCATTGGAAATCTTGGAGAATGACTTGACATGGGATTTTGCAGCCTAAAATTCTGGGACAAGTCGTATAAGTGTGAAAGGGGAATCTTTTGTCTGTACACCTGCTGTGCCCATTATGAGGGGTTCTCACCATCCCTGTGCTGAGTTCCCGGGTCTTTACACCTGCTGTGCCCATTATTAGGGGTTCCCCCCATCCCTGTGCTGAGTTTCCGGGTCTGTACACCTGCTATGCCCATTATGAGGGGTTCCCACCATCCCTGCGCTGAGTTCCTGGGTCTGTACACCTGCTGTGCCCATTATGAGGGGTTCCCACCATCCCTGTGCTGAGTTCCCGGATCTGTAAACCTGCTGTGCCCATTATGAGGAGTTCTCACCATCCCTGTGCTGAGTTCCTGGGTCTGTACACCTGCTGTGCCCATTATGAGGGGTTCCCTTCATCCCTGTGCTGAGTTGCCAGACCTGTACACCTGCTGTGCCCATTATGAGGAGCTCCCACCATCCCTGTGCCGATTTTCCAGGTCTGTACAACTGCTGTGCCCATTATGAGGCATTCCCACCATCCCTGTGCTGAGTTCCCAGGTCTGTACACCTGCTGTGCCCATTATGAGTTGTTCCCACCATCCTTGTGCTGAGTTCCCGGGTCTGTACACCTGCTGTGCCCATTATGAGGGGTTTCCGCCATCCCTGTGCCGAGTTCCCGGGTCTGTACACCTGCCGTGTCCATTATGAGGAGTTTCCACCATCCCTGTGCTGAATTCCTGGGTCTGTACACCTGCAGTGCCCATTATAAGGGGTTCCCACCATCTCTGTGCTGAGTTTCTGGGTCTGTACACCTGCCGTGTCCATTATGAGGGGTTCCCACCATCCCTGTGCTGAGTTCCCAGGTCTGTACAGCTGCTGTGCCCATTATGAGGCGTTCCCACTTCCCACCATCCTTGTGCTGAGTTCCCAGGTCTGTACACCTGCTGTGCCCATTATGAGAGGTTCCCACCATCCCTGTGATGCAGAGGCGGTTCTAGGCTTTGTGAGGCCTTGGGCAAAACTTAGACATGAGGCCCCACTCACACCCATAATGGGGAAAAAATATTATATTTTTATTGCAGAGTCCTTGCATGAGGAGAATTTGTCTAATTAAAGAGCCGCCTCTGCTGTGCTGAGTTCCCGGGGCTGTACACCTCCTGGGCCCATTATGAGGAGTTCCCACCATCCCTGTGCTGAGTTCCCAGGTCTGTGAATCTGCTGTGTAAAAGGCACTGGCGCCAACATAGACCTAAGCCTTTACATCAGTGGCACCCAAAAGGTTAAAAGAAAACCCTACCTTTACATATTGTAATGGCCTAATTATTATTCCATCGGGTTCAACCAACAGAAAATAAAGGAATACATAAACAAAATATGCGCCAGCGGGACCCTGAACCTGCAGCTGATCCATAGTCAAACGTCCTAGCACTCAAAGATGCTTGTGACTGCACAGCAGGAGGGTTTCATTGAGTGCCTTTTTAATTTGTGTGCGATATCCTCACCAAAAGAAGCAAATGTCAATGTATGCAAAAAAACGGCTGCTGTTCGCATTTTTTCCACAAGGTGGAGATTTTGCTTGTTGTCGGTGAAACAGAGAGACAGGAAGTGATGTCAAGTATAAATAGGAACTTCCAGGTGAAAGGTGAGTTGGCAGGAAGTAGAGGGAGCTATTCCTGCAACCGAGAGCAGAGGAGGTAATAAGACGTTACTTTATATTTACATCCAGTAACCCTCCCCGTCATGTCCGTCCTCTTCCATTTATCCATCCAGAGCCTCTGGTTTATAGACCAGATACATCCTAAATATAGAGCCATTTATCCAACTGTCCATCCAGAGCCTCTGGTTTATAGACCGGATACATCCTAAATATAGAACCATTTATCCAACTGTCCATCCAGAGCCTCTGGTTTATAGACCAGATACATCCTAAATATAGAGCCATTTATCCAACTGTCCATCCAGAGCCTCTGGTTTATAGACGGGATACATCCTAAATATAGAACCATTTATCCAACTGTCCATCCAGAGCCTCTGGTTTATAGACCAGACACATCCTTAATATAGAGCCATTTATCCAACTGTCCATCCAGAGCCTCTGGTTTATAGACCGGATACATCCTAAATATAGAACCATTTATCCAACTGTCCATCCAGAGCCTCTGGTTTATAGACCGGATACATCCTAAATATAGAGCCATTTATCCAACTGTCCATCCAGAGCCTCTGGTTTATAGACCGGATACATCCTAAATATAGAACCATTTATCCAACTGTCCATCCAGAGCCTCTGGTTTATAGACCAGATACATCCTAAATATAGAACCATTTATCCAACTGTCCATCCAGAGCCTCTAGTTTATAGACCAGATACATCCTAAATATAGAGCCATTTATCCAACTGTCCATCCAGAGCCTCTGGTTTATAGACCGGATACATCCTAAATATAGAGCCATTTATCCAACTGTCCATCCAGAGCCTCTGGTTTATAGACCAGATACATCCTAAATATAGAGCCATTTATCCAACTGTCCATCCAGAGCCTCTGGTTTATAGACCAGATACATCCTAAATATAGAGCCATTTATCCAACTGTCCATCCAGAGCCTCTGGTTTATAGACCAGATACATCCTAAATATAGAGCCATTTATCCAACTGTCCATCCAGAGCCTCTGGTTTATAGACCGGATACATCCTAAATATAGAGCCATTTATCCAACTGTCCATCCAGAGCCTCTGGTTTATAGACCAGATACATCCTAAATATAGAACCATTTATTGGTCAGTATAAAAACCTGAGGTGGTTGGGCCTCGAATTCTAGAGTGTCAACTAGTAGCTCAGAGAGAGAGCACATGGCCATACAAATGGGGATTTATTGAGGGGTTTGGGTGTACGGGAGGGGTGGTTTGAGGACTAGGGTGACCACATTTCCAAACTACCATTCAGGAACACCCTCCCTTCCCAAAAGTCAGCTTGTTCTGTAACGAATCACAGCACAGCAGGGGGGCGGGATTGTGCTCCTCCAGGCATTCCCGGCCAGGACAAGTACTGTCAGTGAGTAATGCGGTGATGTGGCGGCCATTTTTGGGGGGCATTAGATTGGCCTGGGGGGGGGGGTGGCTGTGTCAGTTTCATTCAGGGACACTGTATTGTCCTGGAATGAAGGTGCCCGGGACAGACCTGCAAAATGCGTGACTGTCCCGTAAATTCCAGGACACGTGGTCACCCTAGTCAGGAGCACAGGGAGACCGAGTAGCAATGGGCTCAGCACAGGTAAACAGTTCATGGGATAACAGTGAGGCACAAGGGGAGGTAATCCTCATGGCAGTAGAATGTCATAGCAGGGATTAGGCATACCTCCCAACTTTTCAACTTCAGAATGAGGGACAATTGTTGAGCGGGGGGGGGGGCGTGGATCAGAGTTGTTGAGCGTGGGGGGGGGGGTTCCGTAGATCAAAGTTGTTGAGCGGGGGGGGGGTTTGCGCGGATCGGAGTTGTTGAGTGGGGGGTCTGCAGGTCACAGTTGTTGAACGGAGGGGGTCGGTGGGTCATAGTTGTTGAGCGGGGGGTGGTTTGCTGCGAATCCCGGGCCCGCAGGACTTACCGCGAATCGCTGTAATAGCGGGACTGTAGCCATGATCGCGGGACCGCATGATTTAACCGCGAAGCCTGGGACGGTTGGGAGGTATGGATTAGGCATCCATTGAGAGAAAAAATAGCACAGCAAAAGGGCAACAGTGAGGCAAGGCAAGGGGAAATGAACCTCAGGGCAGTAATAGGGCACAGCAAAGGCGATGTTCAAAGGGTATGGTTTAATAAAACTTAAACCTACTCCGCTATGGTTCAAGAGCTTGTAACACACAGAGTGCAAATGTCAGGAGAGAAGAAACTATCTGGAGATCCATTAACACCCAGCAACTGTCTTCACAGGACGTCACCCATCACAGTGCCTCCACCTCACTGCCTGACAACAGAGGTAACCAGTGCCAAGAAGATTCTAGAAGTCACCAAGAAGATCATTAATCTGCTGACAGGAGAGGTGAGCGGTGCCGGGAATTCTGGGACATTATCCAGTAACAGACAAGGGATGTGTCTGGATGGTGACTGTATCATTGTGTGTGTCAGGTTCCTATAAGGTGTCAGGATGTCACTGTCTATTTCTCCATGGAGGAGTGGGAGTATTTAGAAGGACACAAAGATCTCTACAAGGACGTCATGATGGAGAATCAGCCGCCCCTCACATCACCGGGTAAGAGGAGACTTTATTGTAAAGGAGAGAGCAGTACGGAGTGTTCACCTAGATCCCCCATCATCTGATAAACACATAGAAACAATGGATTCAGTCAGTGTGTGTGTTTCCTACAGATGGATCCAGTAATGGGAACCCACCAGAGAGATGTCCCCATCCTCTGTATCCCCAGGATTCCACACAGGAGATCACACCATCCCCACCATCATCAGGTAGGTGGGAGTGACCATGAGATGATATTCTTCTATGTAACTTCTTGTCCCTTTTTACAAATGTGTTCTATCATCTTTGGGGTTTAGGATGAAGCATTAAAATACATTAAAGTTGAGATTAAAGAGGAAGAAGAAGAGATGTTGGTGAGTGGAGATCAGCAGTCTATGGAGGAGGGGGAGATGATTGTGAAAATTAAAGAGGAGGAACCTTCTCTACATATAGATCTAAGTAAGTAATATACATTAAATGCAGCAACAGTTCACATTTTTCATTTTACTTCTATGATTATAAAGTATATATTAACAATGTTACCTAATTTGGAATGTATGCCATGGCTGCCTGCCCTGACCTCAGCCTGTCTTTGGATTATGCTACCCTCTGGGCTCTAGTCTTTTCTATTCACTGAGATCATCTGACTACTGTAGGTTTCAGAAGAAGGCAATTATATTTACCACATTACCCAATTGTTCCCAACAAATGAGGGAGAGATACTGTACACCATATGAAAGGTCCATCTCCATTCCTCAATATAACGTCATGTTCCCAACAAATGAGGGGGAGATACTGTACACCATATGAAAGGTCCATCTCCATTCCTCAATATAATGTCATGTTCCCAACAAATGAGGAGGCGGTACTGAGATTGCAGGCTTGGCTGGCTTAAATCAGGTTTGGTCTCCACCCAGAGACTGGCCACTATAATCACCTTGCAGGTGGACAGACAGACATGGAAAAGGCCATATGAAAGGTCCATCTCCATTCCCCAATATAATGTCATGTTCCCAACAAATGAGGGGGAGATACTGTACACCATATGAGAGGTCCATCTCCATTCCTCAATATAACGTCATGTTCCCAACAAATGAGGAGGAGATACTGTACACCATATGAAAGGTCCATCTCCATTCCCCAATATAACGTCATGTTCCCAACAAATGAGGAGGAGATACTGTACACCATATGAAAGGTCCATCTCCATTCCTCAATATAATGTCATGTTCCCAACAAATGAGGAGGAGATACAGTACACCATATGAAAGGTCCATCTCCATTCCTCAATATAACGTCATGTTCCCAACAAATGAGGAGGAGATACTGTACACCATATGAAAGGTCCATCTCCATTCCCCAATATAACGTCATGTTCCCAACAAATAGAAATCGTTAACAATCTATGCCAGAACTTCTAAAAAAAAAAAATATTTAATCACTGTATATACTCGAGTATAAGCCAAGTTTTTCAGCACATTTTTTATGTTGAAAAATCCCCCTCTCGGCTTATACTTGAATCACCGCTGTGTTAACTAGTCGGCAGTCACTGCCGGGTGTACTGCGCATGCGTGAGCTTGTCTACGAGAACGTTGTTCTTGCTGTGTGTGTGATGAGGATTATCGTGCTGTGAACGAAGGACGTGCTTGAGCATTCACAGTACACCCGGCAACGGCCGCCGTCTACAGTCAACACAGTGGGAGAAGGCAGGAGAAGTTGGTAAAACATACAACATGGTACGTGAGGCTGCAAATGGGCACAGGGAGAATGCAAATGGGCACAGTAAGGGTTGCAAATGGGCACAGGGCGTAAATGGGCACAGGAGGATGCAAATGGGCAAAGTAAGGGCGTGAATGGGTATAAGGGTGTAAAGGGGCACGGCGAGGCTGCAAATGGGCATTGTTGACGCTCTTTACACTTAAAGTAGCTGCTGCATTTCCCACCCTAGGCTTATACTCGAGTCAATAAGCTTTCCCAGTTTTTTGGTGGTAATATTAGGCACCTCTGCTTATATTGGGGTCGGCTTATACTCGAGTATATACAGGTACTCGTGCGGTAAACGAAGGAAGTGCTTGCGCATGAGCAATACACCCGGCAATGGCCGCCGTCTACAGTAAACACAGTGGGAGAAGCCGGGAGAAGTTGGTAAAACATGAAACAAGGCACAGTGAGGGCTGCAGATGGGCACAGTGAGGGCTAAAGATGGGCACGGTGAGGGCTGCAAATGGCCACAGTAAGGGCTGCAAATGGGCACTGTTGACCCTCTTTCCACCTAAAGTAGCTGCTGCATTTCCCACCCTAGTCTTATACTCGAGTCAATAAGCTTTCCCAGTTCTTTTGTGGTAAAATTAGGTGGGTCGGCTTGTACTCGAGTATATACAGGTACTCGTGCGGTGAACGAAGGAAGTGCTCGCGCATGCGCAATACACCCGGCAACGGCCGCCGTCTACAGTAAACACAGTGGGAGTGAGGGCTGCAAATGGGAACAGTGAGGGCGTAAATGAGCACAGTAAATGGGCTGCAAATGGTCACATTAAGGGCGTAAATGGGCACAGTAAGGATGCAAATGGTCACCTTAAGGGTGTAAATGGGCACAGTAAGGATGCAAATGGTCACATTAAGGGTGTAAATGGGCACAGTAAGGATGTAAATGGGCACAGTAAGGGCTGTAAATGGCACAGTGAGGATGCAAATGGGCACAGTGAGGATGCAAATGGGCACAGTGAGGGCGTAAATGGTCACAGTGAGGATGCAAAAGGGCACAGAAAGGATGCAAATGGTCACATTAAGGGCGTAAATGGGCACAGTAAGGATGCAAATGGTCACATTAAGGGCGTGAATGGGCACAGTAAGGGCTGTAAATGGCACAGTGAGGCTGCAAATGGGCACAGTAAGGGCTGCAAATGGGCACAGTGAGGATGCAAATGGGCACAGTAAGGGCGTAAATGGGCACAGCGAGGATGCAAATGGTCACATTAAGGGCGCTAAAGGGCACAGAAAGGATGCAAATGGTCACATTAAGGGCGTAAATGGGCACAGTGAGGATGCAAATGGGCACAGTGAGGATGCAAATGGGCACAGTAAGGGCTGTAAATGGGCACAGTAAGGGCTGTAAATGGGCACAGTAAGGGCTGTAAATGGGCACAGTAAGGGCTGTAAATGGGCACAGTAAGAGCTGTAAATGGGCACAGTAAGGGCTGTAAATGGGCACAGTAAGGGCTGTAAATGGGCACAGTAAGGGCTGTAAATGGGCACAGTAAGAGCTGTAAATGGGCACAGTAAGGGCTGTAAATGGGCACAGCGAGGATGTAAATTGCCACAGTAAGGGCTGTAAATGGACACAGAGAGGCTGCAAATGGGCACAGTGAGGATGCAAATGAGCACTGTTGTTCCTCTTTCCACTTAAAGTAGCTGCTGCATTTCCCACCCTAGGCTTATACTCGAGCCAATAAGCTTTCCCAGGTTTTTGTGGTAAAATGAGGTGCCTCGGCTTATATTCGGGTCGGCTTATACTCGGGTATATACAGGTACTCCAGAATAGAAGGTTATTATAACATTTAATATTCCATTGTTTCCCAACAGGTGGACATTATATCCGGACATTCCTCTGAGGAACATCTCATTGTATCTCCAGATTATAAAGCAGAAGATAATAACATTGTACAATATTCTCCAGGAGGAAATCCTGTTACTCCAAATATACATCCCAGACCTTCCCAATTGGGGGGATCAGTGGATTCCTCTAATCCTGAGGAATCTTCTGACGTCGAGACTCTAAGATCCCACAGCACAGAGACTTCAACAGACCCATCTACTTCCAATGAATCTTTTTCAAGCCATAAAAGCCTTCCCGCAGGGGAGCGTTCATTGTCATGCTCAGTGTGCGGGAAATCCTTTACAAAAAACTCATTGCTTGTTATACACCAGAGAATTCACACGGGCGAGCGTCCCTATTCGTGTTCGGAGTGCGGGAAAAGCTTCATTAGAAAAGGACACCTTGTTTTGCACGAGAGGTATCACACGGGCGATCGTCGCTATTCATGTTCAGATTGCGGGAAATGTTTCGTTATCAGAGGACACCTTGTTAAGCACCAGAGAATCCACACGGGCGAGCGTCCGTATTCGTGTTCCGAGTGCGAGAAACGTTTTGTAACGAATGCGCAACTCGTTGCACACCGGAAAATTCACACAGGCGAATATTCTTATTCGTGTTCGGAGTGCGGGAAACGTTTCATTTACAAAGGAGACCTTCGTAAACATCAGAGAAGTCACACGGGGGAACGTCCCTTCCCGTGTTCAGAGTGCGGGAAATGTTTTGGTGAAAAAGGAGGCCTTCTTGTACATCAGAAAACTCACACAGGCGAGCGTCCCTTTTCATGTTCGGAGTGTGGGAAGTGTTTCATTACTAAGGCAAACCTTGTTTCCCACCAGAGAACTCACACTGGCGAGCGCCCCTTTTCATGTTCAGAGTGCGGGAAATCTTTCATTAGGCAAGGACACCTTGTATCGCACCAAAAAATTCATACGGGGAAGTATCCTTATTCGTGTTTAGAGTGTGGGAAGTGTTTCATTCAGAAAGGAGACCTTAGAAAACATCAGAAATTTCACACGGGCGAACGCCCCTTTCCATGTTCAGATTGCGGGAAATGTTTTATTCAGAAAGTAGATCTTCAGAAACACCAGAAAATCCACACAGGTGAGCGTCCCTATGCGTGTTTGGAGTGCGGGAAAGGTTTCATTACCAAAGAGAACCTTGTTTCACACCAGAGAACTCACACGGGTGAGCGCCCCTTTTCATGTGCAGAGTGCGGGAAATCTTTCATTAGACAAGGCCACCTTGTTTCACACCAAAAAATTCACAAGGGAGAGTATCCTTATTCATGTTTGAAGTGCGGAAAACGTTTTATTGAGAGAGGAGATCTTCAAAAACACCAGAGAATTCACACAGGTGAACGGCCCTTTCAGTGTCCAGAGTGCGGGAAGTGTTTTAGTCAGAAAGGAGACCTTCGAAAACACCAGAGAATTCACACGGGCGAGCGTCCCTATTCTTGTTCAGAGTGCGGGAAATGTTTCCTTAGGAAAGCGCACCTTGTTACACACCAAAAAATTCACACCGGCGAGCGTCCTTATTCTAGTTCACAGTGAGGGAAATGTTTCACAGGAGCAACTTTATACGCCAGAAGAATCACACAGGTGAGCGTCCTTATGCGTGTTCAGAGTGCGGGAAATGTTTCAATACGAAGGAATAAGTTGATACACACCACAGGTGGATGCCCTTATTTGGAGTGCGGGAAATGTTTCCGGAGCAGAAACGCATTTATTGCTTACCAGAGAGTTCATGTTCAGACTGGTGTGTTGGGGGCGGGGCTAAAATTGTCTGAAATTTTTCGGGGCACGGGACTTTTTCGGAATTGAATTTTAGTAATATGATCCTCTAAACATACAGAGATGACTCGGTCCCGCACTCACACAGACCGCACCATACAACTAAACTGTGCTAATACATGGCCAGATATGACAATACATGGACAACACTTCTTATTGGTTGATATCAGCTACTGTACATTATGTTTTACAGAAGAAGCCGGCTTCTCCTTGGTCTAACTAATCATGATTGCTTTTTATAGATGAATCAAATGGAAAGGGAGAGAGGGGATTTTTTACGGTGCCCTACACATAATAATAATAATACAGATAATAATGAGAACCAAGTATTTAGGAGAAAAAATTAAACAAATTTTAATGAAAATCAAGTTAAAATCACGGCAAGAACATTCAGTCCAGTGTACACAAGAGATGATCATATAGACAGGTATTTGGCTGCAGCAGTTAATCTCAAGCTCGTATATTCAGAGGCCTAAGGCCTCGCACTCACAGGGGCCTCGCGGCCGCCTAATTTGCCCGTGCTAGATCACTAATGCGGACTGACCAGCTGGCTCCAGGGGCCATCGGTAAAAGGTGCACCTGGCGGGCCGCAAGTCCATGTGGGCTTCTTCAGCCCGCGCCGCTCACCTGGCCTCTCCGTGTCTGGCCGGCTGCCTATTCGGGTCAGGAGTCGGGCCAGGTGGCGGAAACTATTATCCAGCTACTTATGACTGTCTGTGAAGGGGAAGGAGGAGCTCCGGTGGATGGATCCTGTAACGGAAGGTCCCACACTCCGATTGAGTGCTTCCGTCATATACCGCTTCCTATCAGTCTGGATATAGATATCGGATATTCTAGCTGCCCTCAACACACAACGAGACGAGACTTGTTTGTCTGCTGAACATGGAGACTTTAATAGAACCAAGAATACAATCTTGTATACAGTTTAAGGAGGAGGTAACCAGAACATAAATTAACATGAGCTAATTAACTAATCATTTACCCAGACGAGGTGACTCCGAGATATGACCCGTCAGGGTAGACTTCACATCTCCTCGCTCACCTGCTATACAATACACATTATCATGAGTGTAAACACAGGACATCTTCACACAATAGCAGGGTCAATTATCACAGAGAACAGATAAATGGCTGGAGGTGAGGACATTAGCATCTAACATTATGTGTCCCAACATGATGAATGAGTCACTCTTACAATTAACCAGTTGAGTTCAGAATCAACAACCTGTAAATAGTTCTACAGATATCCTGGAATATATTGTGAATAATTAAATAATCCCATCTCAGATAGTCCAAGATATCATTTCTAAGTCATCCTATGCCCCTATTGGACATAGGATGATTTTAGACATAAGATGGTTCGGGTCTGTCCCGGGTGAGTCTGTCACAGATCCAATCCCAGCGCCTGCTGCAGCCTGGCTGACCGCCCAGAGAGGAAGCGAGTGCCTGGCCGTGCAGCCCTCCTCTGTGTCTGGATAGGAGGAATGGGGTCTCGTGTCTAAATTTTGTCTCACAAAGCCTAGAAGGGTATATTATCCCGACCATGTTTTGCCTGGTAGCTTCATCTGGGGAGATACGAATCATACAGGACATTCATGCGTATATTATCCCGACATGTTTCGCCTGGAAGATACGATATATACAGGAAATTCATCCGTATATTATCCCGACATGTTTTGCCTGGTAGCTTCATCAGGGGAAGATATGAATCATACAGGAAATTCATGCGTATATTATACCGACATGTTTCGCCTGGTAGCTTCATCAGGGAAAGATACAAATCATACAGGAAATTCATGCATATATTATCCCGATGTGTTTCGTCTGGTAGCTTCATCAGGGTAAGCTACGAATCATACAGGAAATCCATGATACTATACAGAAGAAACAAAAATCAGTAACAAAACAAACAAAAAATGATGTATCATAATTATAGTAAGAAGGAAGAGTAGAGGAAGTGAGTGTCCGGCCGTGCAGCCCTTCTGTGTGCCTGCATAGGAGGAATGGGGCCTTGTGTCTAAATTTTTCCTAAGGCCTCACAAAGCCTAGAAGGGTATATTATCCCGACATGTTTCGCCTGGTAGCTTCATCAGGGCAAGATACGAATCATACAGGAAATTCATGCATATATTATCCCGATGTGTTTCGTCTGGTAGCTTCATCAGGGTAAGCTACGAATCATACAGGAAATCCATGATACTATACAGAAGAAACAAAAATCAGTAACAAAACAAACAAAAAATGATGTATCATAATTATAGTAAGAAGGAAGAGTAGAGGAAGTGAGTGTCCGGCCGTGCAGCCCTTCTGTGTGCCTGCATAGGAGGAATGGGGCCTTGTGTCTAAATTTTTCCTAAGGCCTCACAAAGCCTAGAAGGGTATATTATCCCGACATGTTTCGCCTGGTAGCTTCATCAGGGCAAGATACGAATCATACAGGAAATTCATGCATATATTATCCCGATGTGTTTCGTCTGGTAGCTTCATCAGGGTAAGCTACGAATCATACAGGAAATCCATGATACTATACAGAAGAAACAAAAATCAGTAACAAAACAAACAAAAAATTATGTATCATAATTATAGTAAGAAGGAAGAGTAGAGGAAGTGAGTGTCCGGCCGTGCAGCCCTTCTGTGTGCCTGGATAGGCCTCACAAAGCCTAGAAGGGTATATTATCCCGACATGTTTCGCCTGGTAGCTTCATCAGGGCAAGATACGAATCATACAGGAAATTCGTGATACTATACAGAGATACAGAAGAAACAAAAAATAATGTATTATAGTAACAGAAGGAGAGTATCATTGTC
The DNA here is from genome assembly GCA_029574335.1 of Rana kukunoris. Classification (NCBI taxonomy): domain Eukaryota; kingdom Metazoa; phylum Chordata; class Amphibia; order Anura; family Ranidae; genus Rana; species Rana kukunoris. The sequence goes on along the minus strand of CM056056.1, from coordinate 179,864,163 downwards.
GCCATGTTTGCCTCCAACAGAAGGGGAGCTTACCCAGCCAAAGATGACCGCTCCCTGGTAAATGGGGTCATTGACATTAAGACTACGTCTAATAGTTTGTTCTTCTTCGGTTATAAAATACTTTGATTTAGATTTGTTTTCTTGTTAATCAATAATTCTGATTTTCTGAAATAAACAACAACGCTCCGCACCTTCCAATACTCTTCTCTTTATTTTTGGAAATTTTAAAATAATTCTTAGATGATTGGTGATTCAATTTGGTAAGTTGGGTGAAATTACTTTAACCACTTCAGCCCCTGGACCATTTTGTAGCTAAAGGACCTTGCCCCTTTTTGCGATTTGGCACTGTGCCGCTTTAATAACTAACAATTGCGCGGTCGTGCGACGTGGCTCCCAAACAAAATTGGAGTCCTTTTTTCCCCACAAATAGAGCTTTCTTCTGGTGGTATTTGACCACCTCTGCGTTTTTTTTATTTTTTGCGCTATAAACAAAAACAGCTATAATATCCCCCAAAATATATAAAAAAAACGTTTTTTTCCCTCAGTTTAGGCCGATACGTATTCTACACATTTTTGGTAAAAAAATCGCAATAAGCGTTTATCGGTTGGTTTGCGCAAAAGTTATAGTGTTTACAAAATACTGGATAGTTTTATGGCATTTTTATTGATATTTTTTTTTTATCGTGACTGCGACATTTATTGATATTTGATTTTTATCGTGACTGCGACATTATGGCGGACACTTCGGACACATTTTTGGGACCATTGTCATTTATACAGTGACCAGTGCTATAAAAATGCACCTATTACTGTACAAATTACGCTGGCAGTGAAGGGGTTAACCAGGAGGGGGCGCTGTAGGAGTTAAAGCGGAGTTCCACCCAAAAGTGGAACTTCTGCTTAATCCACTCCTCGTCCCCTTACATGCCACATTTGGCATGTCATTTTTTTTTTGGGGGGGGGGGAGTGCGGGCTTCAGGAGGAGTGGGACATCCTGTCTCACTTCTGCCGAGGGGCTGCTAAGGCGATACGTCATATAGCCTTTCGACGGCCCCTCCCTGTAGGCGATCGCCTGGGACACGTGACAGGTCCCAGGCGATCGCCTGTCCAATCAGGTGGCGCGTGGTGGGTGCCCGGCCATGAAGCCGAAAGCTGTCACGGCCGGGTGGGGGAGAGGAGCCGAGCCCCGGCCGGCGCGTCCCTGGAACGCTGGAGCAGGTAAGTGTCTGTTTATTAAAAGCCAGCAGCTACACTTTTTGTAGCTGCTGACTTTTAATAAACAGGAAAAATGCCTGGAACTCCCCTTTAAGTGTGCCCTAGTTTGTGATTCTTACTGTAGGAGGGGCATGGCTGGGTGTGTGACGTCACTGATCATCGTTCCCTATGACAGGGAACAGACAAGCAGTGACAAGCCATGGAGAAGTACGGGGAAAGGTTTGTTTACACTCACCTCTCCCAGTTCTTCAGCTGTGTGACCTGATCGCAGGACACCGGCGGCAATCATGTCCCGCAATCACGGAACTTCGGACCGGGTCGCGAGCGTGCTGCTGGCGACGCGCTTGCGTCCCACGGATGGGTTCTTTAAAGGGAAAGTACATGTACACCCTTGTGCCCAGCCGTGCCAATCTGTCGGTCCACAAGCAGTTAACTCAAGAGAAATATTTGTGTTTGGTGGATGAGAGTTAATCAACCTGATGCCCTGTACACACGACCGTTTTTCTCGGTAGGAAAACGTTTTTCCCGACTGGATTTCTCTCAAGCCTGCCTTGCATACACAGGTTCAGGCCAAATGCCGCCCGTCCAAAGTGCGGTGACGTACACCACGTACGACGGCACTATAAAAGGGAAGTTCCATTCAAACGGCGCCACCCTTTGGGCTGCTTTTGCTGATCCTCGTGTTAGTAAAAGTTTGGTGAGAGACGATTCGCATTGCTGGTGTTGGGATAACAAACTGCCTGCCACTGGTGATAATCGCCAGAAAAAAAAAAATCTTTGCCAGTATCTTTATCGACATTAGCGGTAAACCCGAGCGTGACTCGGGGTGGATTTTCTATGCAAAAATCGGTAACCCCGAGTCACGCTCGGGGTGGATGTGCAGAGTGTGCAGCGCGCGCTGGCTTACCTTTTTCCAGGCAGGGTAATGTACTTACCTTGTCCTTAGATCCAGCGATGCATCTGCGCTGTGTGAGCGAGCGGCGTCCTCCATTCGATTCACACAGTGCCCGCGCGCCGCCGATCTCCGTTCCCTGCGACGTTACGGCGCACGGGGGCGGAGACCGGCGGCAAATTAAAAAAAGTAAACAAACAGTATACTGTAATCTTATAGATTACAGTACTGTATGTAAAAAATACACACCCCCTTGTCCCTAGTGGTCTGCCCAGTGTCCTACATGTACTTTTATATAATAAAAACTTTTTTTGTGCCTGCAAACTGTAGATTGTCCATAGCAACCAAAATTGTCCCTTTATGTCAAAAGTGATTTTAGAGCAGCTAGAAAACAGCGATAATAAATTATAATCACTTGCAGAATTGAGCGATAGCGCTTTGTGGGGAAATCCGTCATAAAAAAATAAAAGTAATGACAGCGACAATTCTGCAACTGAGCAAATTTCAGTGATTTGGAGTTGATTACATTATTGAATAATTTTTATTATAATTACATTATTATTTTTTATAGTTATTTATTATAATTTTATGATTTTGTGTGTCACACTTTTTCATACCAGAGATGTCTACTAGACTCGTGTTTGGACAGATTTAAGTGAGTTATTCCTAAGAATTGCAGGCCTACAGTATAAAATGCCAAATTTTCATGCAAAATAATGGTACCGCTTTTGGTACGTAATTCCAGACAGAATCATACCGCCAGGGAGGTTAAGAAGCCTAATTGGGGCGCCAATTCCCAATCATCGAAGGATCTTTACCCTTTGACAGAAGGATCACTGCAGATTGCCTCATGGAGGGAGGGAGAGAACCCTCATACAAACAGCCATTGAAAACCTCCGCAAGGTAGGGAGCCAGGATTGTCTTAACCAGGGCTTTTTTTTCTCAGACAATGGGTGCAGGAACTCCCCCCTTACCACGTCACCTCTTTTCTCCGCCCCTACCCATCTCACAGTACTGCCCCTCTTTAGACAATATCGAACCAAGTATCATTTTGTGACACTAAGTAATTTGTATGGAATTTGGTAAAGATATCAAGAAAAACAGTAAAATAGACCCTCTGCAGCCAACAACAATTGATCCCCCTAACAACAGTGGACCACCCACAACAAAATCCCCCCCCCCCCCCAGCAACAATAGACTCTCGGCATCATCAACAGATCTCCGCACAGCCAGCATTAATAGACTCTCTGACTGCCATCAACAATAGACCCCTCCCCCAACTGTAGATCTCTTTCAGCAACAACACACCCCCAGCAACAACATAAGACCCCCCAGCAACAACATAAGACCCCCCCAGCAACAATAGACCCCCCCTGCAAAAATAGATCCCTAGCCGTGAGCATCAACACCCTGCAACACACCCCAGCACCCCTTGCCATTACATACAATCAGTCCAGGAGTTGCCGGAACTGCGTTCCCCCCATGTTCCCGCTGAAAAAAAGCCCTGGTCTTAACAAATGTATAAAATTAGTTTGTCAAATCATCTGGCCCTGGCATTTTCTTGATGGCTAGTTTATCAATAGCCTGGATTACCTCATCTGCCGTGATTTTCATCTGTCAAATTCATCAAAGGAACATTACTTTCCAGTCCTGGTGTAGAGTCCAAAAACCCAACATCCTTGTCCGATCAAGGTTCCTTCCTCCTAGGAAATCGGCATAGTATGACCTGACGACCTCCAGGATCCCTGACCTAGACTTCGTCAGAGAGCCCGTACTGTCCTTCAGGCCATTGACCGTCCTGACTGCTACGCTCTGTTTACAGTTCTGGTAAGGGTCAGGCGAATGGTATTTCTCATAATCCCTCTCCTGAACCAAAGAGGGGTGCCGGTCATATTGTTGTCTCCTAAGGAGGAGCTTCACCTCAGAGACCGCCCAGAATCTTCTTCTTTGAAACAAATCGGTCAAGTTTACTCTTTCTGCTTTTTTGTTCCTTTGACCTTGAAAAGCCCTACGCTGTCAAACAAGCTCCCACCATTCTGACGTTCTGTTGCAAAAGTCTAGGATAGTTACCTGTGCTTGAAAAAAAAAATCCTCAAAGGATTGTCTAAGGCCCCATACACACGATCGGACATATCCGATGAAAACGGTCCGCGGACCGTTTCCATCGGATATGTCCGATCTGGAGTTTGGTCCGATGGCGTGTACACACCATCGGATCAAATTCCCCGCCGGCGGACGGCGCGGTGACGTGGCGGTGACGTTGACGCCGCCACGTCACCGCACCAGGAAGTAAAACACTTCCGCGCATGCGCCGAATCCATTCAGCGGCGGCGGTGTGGGACGACATGTCTGCTGGTAAGTGTACTAACCAGCAGACATGTCGGGCGGACACATTCCCACCCGATAGATTTCAAAGCATGCTTTGAAATCTGTCGGGTGGACAAATCTGTCCGCTAGCCCATACACACGATTGGAGATGTCTGCTGAAACGGTCCATCGGACCGTTTTCAGCGGACATATCCGCTCGTGTGTACGAGGCCTAACTCTCTCGTCATCCAGGAGGGCCGAATTCAATCTCCAGATACCCCTCCCCTAGGTGGCATATCTGAGGCATTCATAGTCACAGATAGAATACAGTGAGCGGAAAACTCCACTACCCAACACACAGGTGCTGGAAAAAGTCGAGTTTCCCTATAAAAAAAAAAATATATCTATTCTACTCTGAATACTACATTGCTGAAAGGCGAACCCTGTGCTGTCTGGGCGGCACTTAATGTTCGCATCTGATATGTCCATTAGGAGGAGTTACCACCATTCCTATACTGAGTTCCTGGGCCTGAACACCTCATATGTTCATTAGGAGTAGGGATGAGCCGAACACCCCCGGGTTCGGTTCGCACCAGAACCGTCGAACAGACCGACCGTTTGCGCGAACATTTAGAGCCCCATTGAAGTCTATGGGACTCGAACGTTGGAATTCAAAAACGATCATTTTAAAGACCAATATTCAAGTTATTGTTGGAAAACATCTTTGAGAACCCGGGAACATGTAGGAGCAGGACTCCTGAAAAAATTACCATTTTTAAAACTTTTTTTCCCATTAGAACATGTTCCCTCGGGCAAGACCCGGGTTCTCAAAGACGTTTTTACAGGCAAACTATAGACACCCAGCAGGTACAATATTTAAAGGAATTTTTCATATTTTTTTTTTTAATTCAAGCATCATTAAAAATCACTGCTCCAGGAGCAGTGATTTTAATGATGCTTAACCACTTCCATACCAGGCACTTACGCACCTTCCCGCCCAAGCCAATTTTCAGCTTTCAGCGCTGCCGCACTTTGAATGACAATTGCGCGGTCATGCTACACTGTACCAAAACAAAATTGAGGTCCCTTTTTCCCCACAAATAGAGCTTTCTTTTGGTGGTATTTGATCACCTCTGCGATTTTTATTTTTTGCGCAGCAACTAATAAAAGACTGAACATTTAGAAAAAAAAATACATTTTTATTTTTTTCTGTTAACTTTTTTGTAAATAAGTACGTTTTCTCTTTCAATTATGGGCATTTATATGGCGGCACTGATAAGGTGGCACTGATGGACACCAATGAGGTAGTACTGATGGGCACCGATGAGGTGGCACTGATGGGCACTGATAGACGGCGCTGGTATGCGGCACTGATGGGCACTCATAGGTGGCACTGATGGGCACTCATAGGTGGCACTGATGGGCAGCACTGGGCACTCATAGGCGGCACAGATGGGCACTTATGGGTGGCACCGATGGGCACTGATAGGTGGGCACTGGGCATGGATTGGCACTGAGGGGTGGCACTGATGGACACTGTGGGGTGGCACTGATGGACACTGAGGGGTGGCACTGATGAATCTATGTTGCCAGTCAGTGTCCATGTGTGGGCACTGACTGGCATCTTTCTTTTTTTTTACTGGCATGTTTTTTTTTTTTTAAATGCTGACTTTTTTATTTATTTTTTTTATTGCCGATTTTTTTTTTTTTTTGCCCTTCCAGTGTGGGCTTCCCTGGTGGTCTAGTGTGGGCATCCGAGGGGGGGGGGGGGGCGCACTAATAAACAATCAGCACAAACCCCCCTGTTAGGAGAGCCGCCGATCGGCTCTCCTGTACTCACGTCTGTCAGACGCGAGTGAGGAAGAGCCATCGACGGCTCTTTCTGTTTACATCGTGAACAGCTGTGATTCGACACGGCTGATCATGTGGTAGCGAGCCGACTCGTTACTGAGATCGAAGATGCAGGGTGTCAGACTGACACCCCGCATTACCGATCGCGCGCGCGGCATGAAATCCTGCAGGATGTTTGTGAACGTCCAGTCAAGATTTCACAACCACTTCCCGGACGTCAATCTCCTATTGACCAAGCGGGTAGTGGTTAAATAAAAAAATAAAAAAATTCCTTTAAATATTGTACCTGCTGATAACGTGATAACGTCTTTAAATAGTACAATCACCTGCCTGCCAGTAAATTAGGAAGAACTGATCTAGCTAAGCTATACAGTGTATAAATATATGTACAACTCCTAGGGATGTATATATATCCTCTACACACTGTACATTAAGCTAAACTGACTAGCCTGCCTGCTCTATCTAGCTATATAAAAAGACAATCTCTCTGTCTCTCTGACTGCTCTCATTAACAACCGCAACACACTACACGAGGCCGCCTAGGCGGCCTTATATAGTGTGGGGCGTGTGTTAAAGCCCTGAGCCATAATTGGCCAAAGCCACTCAGGCTTTGGCCAATTATGGCTCTCCATTTTTTGCGCGCTGTGATTGGCCAAGCATGCAGGGTCTTAGGCCGTGTACACGCGGCAGAGAACCTCGACGGGCAGAACACATCGTTCCGCCCGTCGAGGTTCTCTGCCGGCCGTCGAAATCGGCGACCCGCCCGTCGGGAATGGCAACCAGCCATTCATCCAGGCGGGCCGTCGAGCAAAAAGAGAGCGTGCTCTCTTTTCGCTCGACGGGATTCCCGACGGGCGGGGCAAGCCAGGAGCGTACACACGGCCGAGGTCCTCGCTGGAATGCAGCTTCCAGCGAGGTTCTCGCTGGTTTCCAGCGAGAACCTCGGTCGTGTGTACGCCGCCTAAGTGCATGTTTGGCCAATCATCAGCACGCAATGCTGCAGTGAATTATGGGCCGTTGCGCGTCACTCGAATTTGCCGCGAATGACCCGTTTTGTTAGAAATTCATCGAACGTACGAGAACAGACAATGTTCGAGTCGAACATACGTTCGTCTCGAACGCGAAGCTCATCCCTAATTAGGAGGGGTTGCCACCATTCCTATATTGAGTTCCTGGGTCTGAACACCTGAGAAATGGTTAGTAGGTTCTGTTGTTCAGTGTGTAAGAAAATATGCCCCAAAGTGGTTGTAAAAAGTGGCATAATAGACCCCCCTACCTCCATCCTAAAATAGTTTGATGTTCTTTGCCTCCCATCACAGAGGGCTCTCAGTGGCTGCATGCCTGTTAGGGTGCATGCTGTGCATACCTCCCAACTTTGTAACTAAATAATAAGGGGAGAGGAATGGAGGGGGACTGTTGAGAGGTATGAGTGTGGGTTAGCAGACTTCTCTAATGAGCTCTTTGTGGCTTTGCCTTCTCAGTGTTACTCCGGCTCTAGACCAAGACCAGGCCCAGGAGGATCATCCTAAATATAGAACCATTTATCCAACTGTTCATCCAGAACCTCTGGTTTATAGACCAGATACATCCTAAATATAGAACCATTTATCCAACTGTCCATCCAGAGCCTCTGGTTTATAGACCAGATACATCCTTAACATATGTCCTGTAGGGGAGGGGTTATATAGAGGACTTCCTGTATGGGAGGGGTTATACAGAGGACGACTTCCTGTATAGGAGGGGTTATATAGAGGAGGAATTCATGTCTGTTTGTTTCTGCCAGAGTTCCTATAGGTAGCACATAACCCAGCCAGGTAGTCATGCTTTATAACCTGCTTTGTGTCCCGTACTATAAAAGAGATCATTTTGTATAAATGAATCTACCTTGATCTGCCTCCCACTTCATTATTCTCAATAATCTCCCAATTAAAATTCAACTCCCTAACTAATATAATGCTCAAATCTCACTGACAAGGGCCTCCTGCTTCCTCTATGCTCCTTTCCAGTTTAAGGCCAACCACCGCCCACCCAAGGTTCAATGTTTAACTTTTGATATCACATTTGATATCGCACTGGTACTGCATGTGACTACGACTAATTCTTTTGGTCAAATGTTGTGCCCATGTTCTCTTATCAATGCATTCTTGCTTTAAATAAAAAAAATAAAAAAAGGAGGTTCACCTAAAGATATACTGCAAGGTGACCACTAAACACATACCATAACACAGATCTAGCTATCCGGCAAAGTGCATGTGCAATAATAACAATAGGACAAAACACTTCTGTCTCCAGGATTCAGATACATAGACAAGAAGCTATAACAGTTAAAATATTAGAATGCATAAACACTTGCCTGATAGTCTCTGCTTTTGGTCTGGATGAAATACGGCAGCACCAGCAACTTCTCCATGGATGGTCATGTGGTCCAATTCAATCTCTACTTTCTGGAATCTCTCCCTTCTAATTTGGGTTTCTGACCCAGCTAGCAGGATCAGGAAGTGCCTGTCTATATAACTAGCTAACTTTGTGGTAATTAACAAAAATAGTTAATTACAGATATGGATGCTAGAGGAAAGCATCTCTCTACACTAGGGCAGTGGTCTCCAAACTGTGGCCCATAGGCCAGATGTGGCCCATTGCTTGCCCTTATCCGGCTCCTGGCACACTATTCTTCCCACCGATACAATATTTTCAGCATCATTTCTGGCACAGATACCAACAATATGCACTATTCTTACCAATGACCCCAACAACGAGGCACTGTTCTTCCCACTGACACCAATAATGATGCACTATTCCTCCCGCTGACACCGAGGATGGGGCACAATTCCCCCCACTAATACCAATAATGGGGCACTCTTCCTCCCACTGATACCAATGATGGGGCACTAATCCTTGCCCCAATACCAATAATTGGGGCACTATTCCTCCCACTGATACCAACGATGGGGCATTCATTTTTCCCACCTAATATCAATGATGGGGCATTTTCTCTAGCATCATCCAAACCTCGAAAACTGTCTTTCAGGCGAACTGACTCTCTAGGGGCATTTTAATCACCAATAATATAAGAATTAAAGTAATTAAAAAATAAAAAAAACACTCAGACCATAGAAATACAAATGACAAATAACTTTAGCGCCCAAAGGGTGGCGCTAAAAAGCTGAAAAACAACGTAGCTTTGTTTTTGTTTGCCAACAATTCTTTGCCGTTTGTATGCAAGACAAGTTCCTGGCCAACGCCCTTCGGACAAAAGTCCTACGCTTTGTCCGCAGAAAGTCCAATCGTGTGTATGAGGCTTTAGAGTATTACATTGTATATCCCTGTATGTTGTGGTCATTCAGGTGCTTATCTAATATAATAGTTTTTTTAACTATCGATGCTCCCCGCTAAGACTACCGCCTGTGGAAGGGAATTCCACATCCTTGCCACTCATGTTGATCATATCCCCCTCAATCTCCTCTTCTTCAGATAGAATAAATTCAGTTCCTCTAATCTTTCCTCATAGCTGAGCTCCTCCATGCCTCTTATCAGTTTGGTTGCCCTTCTCTGCACTTTCTCCAGTTCCCCGATATCTTTTTTGAGAACTGGTGCCCGAAACTGAACTGTGTATTCCAGATGAGGTCTTACTAATTATTTGTACAGGGCCAAAATTATCTCTCTCTCTGGAGTCCATACCTCTCTTACTAAAGGGAAGGACTTTGCTCGCTTTGGGAACCGTAGCTTGGCATTGAATGTTATTATTGAGCCTATGATCTACCAAAACCCCCAGATCCTTCTCCACTACGGACCCCCCCAGTTGTACTCCCCCCTAGTATGTATGATTCATATTCTTAGCCCCCAAGTGCAGAACTTTACATTTATCAACATAAAACCCTCACTTGCCACATAGTCACCCAATTAGACAAAGCATTGAGGTCGGCTTGTAAACTGGAGACATCCTGTAAGGACGTTATTCCACTGCATAGCTTGGTGTCATCTGCAAAGACTGAAATGGTAATTTTAATCCCAGACCCGATATAGTTTATAAAGGTATTAAAATGTAAAGGTCCCAACACTGAACCTTGAGGTACGCCACTGATAAAATTAGACCATTTACAATAAGAATCATTAACCATTACCCTCTAAATTCAGCTTTTTAGCCATTTATCGCCCAATTAGACAGAGCATTGAGGTCGGCTCGTAAATTGGAGACATCCTGTAAGGACGTTATTCCATTACCTAGCTTGGTGTCATCAGTTGATTTTTGCACCATTGAATAGATACAAATTGGCCAATACACCCTGCAATTTACAGCTTCCTAGTTCAATTTTTGTCTATGTAAGGCTCAATAATTCTCAGCACCCCCTCGTATTACTATCATTTAAATCTTATGGGTATAGAACTATCAAATCATCCCCCCGAAAAACACAGATATTTTCCCTATGGCCCCAATGTATTGTGATGTACATAGTACACCATGTGGACCTACCTTTCTTCTTTTGGACATTCTGAAGCTCATCTTTGTTCTCTGATGTGCTTTTTGTGTACCCCTGTAACTTTTGTAGCGCCCTGCTCCCATTGAGTGCGCGCTATGTGTTAAATTATAGTTGTCTGAGCAGTAGTTTTGGTTCAGAATGATTACTCTAAATTGTTGGCTCTGTTCAGTTCAGCTTGGTTGCACAAGTTTCTCCCTGACAGTGGGTGTCGCTGTCACCACAGCTCACGGTTGGAAAGGCAACAAGCTGGACGTATTGGGTATCTCTCTCTCAGAAGAGGCTCAGGGGGCGTGGTCAACCCACTGTGCATTCTGGAGAGGGGTACTTAAAGGATTACTAAAGGAAAAAAAATTAACAAACATGTTATACTTACCTTCACTGTGCAGTTCGTTTTGCACAGAGTGCCCCTGATTCACTTCTTCTTGGGTCCCTCGGCGGCTGTCTCTGGTTCTCCCCGCAATTAGTCACCACAGTCATGCAGAGCTCTCATGGTGGTCACTAATTGCAGGAGCGCTCCCGTGATACAGCGAGCGGCCATTGCCGCTCACTGTATCTCTCGGCACGCCGTGTCACTGGATGTGATTGACAGCAGCGCCAGCCAATGGCTGCGCTGCTCTCAATCCATCCGCTCTAGCCAATCAGCGGCCAGGCTGAGCGACGAAGAGGATATCGGGACCGTGCGGGACTTTCGAGGGGTCAGGTAAGTATAACGGGGGTTCGGGGGGGCGGCCACAGCAGATGTTTTTTCACCTTAATGCATAGATTGCATTAAAATAAAAAAACAATTTTCCTTTACAACTCCTTGAAAGGACAGACGCCGTTTAGGAGGATTCGTCTTCCGATCCCGACCTGAGGGCCCTCCTGGCCTCAGGGATGTTAAGCTGTTTTGTAGCCTCTGGGCCGGCTGGCCCGAAGCCTAGCAACTGAGTGTAGGCCCAGGAATATCTGGGGCCTAGTGTTTCAGGCATGGTCCTTCGCTACCTTGTCTGTGGAAGGAAGCTGAACCAGTGGGATTTAATTGATGGACGTACCCTGGAGAATTTTCCTCACTGTGCTGCCGGTCCGGCTGAAAGATTCTTGGCACCCTGAGTCGTGTAACTTTTGTTGGAACTATATCGAGTGTGCAGTCGATTACATGATCTTGTGGCAGAAAATCGTGGGACGGCATGAAGACACTCGTCAAGTCTGTGGCAGAGACTTTGTCAAGCTTCGCATCAGCTGCTAGTCCGGTGAAAGTAGGCCTATCTGGTGCTCGCTACAATCCAGTATGGAGCAGAGTTAATGAATGAAGAACTTATATAGAGCATCACATGCGAACTAAATCGCCTCTGGGCGCTCGTTGTTCCTGTCTCCTTTGATAGCAAAAGAGATGAGTTTTGACCTTTCTTCTAAAGACCAAGTGGTTCTACTCCAACCGAATGCTGGTTGGTAAAGCGTTCCATAGTCTGGGACCTTGTTAATCCTTTGGTACCCGTGATCCGCAAAATGGAAGTGCCTGAGTCTTTCCCTGTCCCTCTACCCCTCTGTTGGAGAACTTTTTTAATAAAACCCTTGAAAGAGACTTTGTGTTTGGTGCGAACATTCTTATGGACAACTCTTCAAGGACAACCCCTGCAACGAGTGTATGGAACAGCAAGGTAACGGCAGGCCCAAATCTAAACCAGCAGCTCCTTCGGGGTAGTGCTAAACTTATAATGAGGGGCTACCACACTCTGTGCTGTATTTTTATTTCACAATATGCAATATGAAAAAAGGGGAACAGGGATACCGGAAAGTTGGGGTAGAAACTGCAACAGGAACATCTCATCATTGGAGCCTACAAGAAATATGAGAAGCCAAGAAAAGACTCGGACCATCAAAGCTCCTCCTACAAATTTATAATAACGTTTCCCAGGGATGTCCCCTTTATAAAATAAATCCTTTCTTCCTATAGTTGTTCTATTGATGAAACAGTTCCAGCAGTAACAACCATTGAATATTTGTCAAAAGAATAGGAAGGTGCCTCTGATGTCTAATCTAATAATTTCCTGCAGTCTGATTGCATTGAGAACGTTGTGCCGTGTGTCTTCTCTGATGTGTAACAAGGGCTCCTCTCTGAGTGAAAGATTTCCCGCACTCAGTACATGAATAAAGACGCTCACCCGTGTGAATTCTCAGGTGTTCAACTAAGTTTCCGTTCTGTGTGAATGACTTTCCGCACTCTGAACATGAATAAGGACGCTCACCCTTGTGAATTCTCTGGTGTCTAACAAGGTTTCCCTTCAGAGTGAAAGACCTTCCGCACTCTGAACATAAATAAGGATGCTCACCCGTGTGAATCCTCTGGTGCTCAACAAGTTTAAATTTACGACCAAAACATTTCCCGCACTAGTGAAACATTTCCCACACTCTGAACATAAATAGGGACGCTCATCTGTATGAATTCTCTGGTGTATGAGGAGTTCTCCTTCCTCAGTAAAACATTTTCCACACTCTGAACATGAATAAGGGCGATCATTCATGTGACTTCTTTGGTGCATTACAAGTGAATCTTTCCTAGTGAAACATTTCCCACACAATGAACATGAATAAGGGCGCTCATTCTTGTGACTCTTTTGGTGCATTACAAGTGAACTTTTCCTAGTGAAAGATTTCCCACACTCTGAACATGAATAGGGACGTTCACCTGTGTGAATTCTCTGATGTATAAGTAGTTTTCCTTTTTTGGTGAAGCATTTTCCACACTCTGAACACGAATACGGGCTCTCATTCTTGTGACTGTTTTGGTGTGTTACAAGTGTATCTTTCCTAGTGAAACATTTCCCACACTCTGAACATGAATAGAGATGCTCACCTGTGTGAATTCTCTGGTGTTTAACAAGGTTTCCCTTCAGAATGAAAGACTTTCCACACTCTGAACATAAATAAGGATGCTCACCCGTGTGAATCCTCTGGTGCTCAACCAGTCTACATTTACGATCAAAATATTTCCCGCACTCTGAACATGAATAAGGGCGCTCATTCGTGTATCTCCTTTGGTGTATTACAAGTGAACCTTTCCTAGAGAAACATTTCCCACACTCTGAACATGAATAGGGTCGCCCACCTGTGTGAATTCTCTGGTGGGTAACAAAGTGACTTTTGTGATTAAAGCATTTCCCGCACTCTGAACATGAATAGAGAGGGCCACCTCCGTGGCTTTTCTGGTGTCTAAGAAGTTCTCTGTTTTCACTAAAAACGTTCCCACTCTCTGAACATGACAATGAACTCTTTTCTGTGGGAACTCCTTCATGGCTTAAAGAAGATTCCTCGGTAATAGACGGATCTATTGAAGTATCTGTACTGTGAGATTCTATAGCCTTGGTGTGTGATCCGTCAGAAGATTCCTCAGGATTAGAGGGATCCATTGATCCCCCCAATTGGGAGGGTCTGGGATGTATATTTGGAGTAACGGGATTTCCTCCTGGAGAATATTGTACAATGTTATTATCTTCTGCTTTATAATCTGGAGATACAATGAGATGTTCCTCAGAGGAATTCCGGACGTTGTGTCCTCCTGTTGGGAAACAATTTATCATGAAATGTTATAACCTTCCATTCAGGAGTCATATATGTGGGTCCATCACCAAATCATTTATAAAATCTCCGGCATGGAAGTTGGGGCAATTAAAACAGAGAAATACAAATACAAACCAGATAAAGCAGGGGTGTCAAACTCAAATTCATCAGGGGCTGCATTAGTAGGATTGTTTGCCCTCAAAGGGCCGGTTGTATGTGTAGGAAAGGAGAAATCCCCCAATGTGGGGCTTTAACAGCAACAATTAATAGAGTGAGAGTGATGGGTACAAAGTATATTTATTAATGATTACAAAATTATGATAAAAACAAATTGTTTAAGAACAAAGTGCATAGATGCATGTTGGACTCATCCACAGGGATAAATTCAGGCCCTACGCGTTTCAGAGTAGAGTCCCTTCTTCAGGGGACGATGTCCGTGTGGGTTAGTGCTTTAACCCCTTCCCTACCGCCGTATAGGGGAATCACGTCATGGTGATCCCCTTGCCGATGAGACAGGACGTTGCACAACGTCCTGTCTTCACGGCGTTCTAGCGCGCGCGCCCGCGGCACCACCCGCGATCCCGCGCGCGTGCCCGACGGCCGCGATTGCCGCCGGGCACCCGCGATTTCCGGAAATCACGGCAGGAGTGTGGATCTGTGTGTGTAAACACACAGATCCACCTCCTGTCAGCGGTGAGGAGACTGATGTGTGTTCCCAGTACAGAGGAACACACATCGATCTCCTCCCCCTGTGAGTCCCCTCCCCCTACAGTTAGAACATACTTTTAGGACACATTTTAACCCCTTCAGCGCCCCCTAGTGTTAACCCCTTCCCTGCCAGTCACATTTACACAGTAATTAGTGCAGTTTTATAGCAATAATCACTGTGTAAATGTGAACGGTCCCAAAAACGTGTCAAAAGTGTCCGATATGTCCGCCGCAACGTCACGGTCACAAAAAAAAAAACGCAGATCGCCGCCATTACTAGTAAAAAAAATAAAAATAAAAATGCCATAAATCTATCACCTATTTTGTAGACGCTATAACTTTTGCGCAAACCAATCAATATACGATTATTGCGTTTTTTTTTTACCAAAAATACGTAAAATACGTATCGGTCTAAACTGAGGGGAAAAAAAGTTTTTTTAAAAAAAAATATTGTGAGATGTATTAAATAAAAAGAAAAAAATATTGTGTTTTTTTTAAAATTGTCGCTCTTCTTTTGTTTATAGCGCAAAAAATAAAAACCGCAGAGATGATCAAATACCACCAAACGAAAGCTCTATTTGTGTGGGGAAAAAAACATAATGATTTAATTTGGGTACAGTATTGCCTGACCGCGCAATTGTCATTCAAAGTGCAACAGCGCTGAAAACTAAAAATTGGTCTGGGCAGGAAGGGGGTGAAAATGCCCTGTATGGAAGGGGTTAACCACTTAAGGACCTTAGGTGTTTTTCAGTTTTGGTGTTTACGAGACTAAAACAGTTTTTTCTGCTAGAAAATTACTTAAAACCCCCAAACATTATATATATATATTTTTTTTTAACCTCCCCCTTCACTAACAACAGAGGCGGGACTACATATACCGGCATGCCATGCGGCGCGGCAGCAGGCGGCGGATGATGACGTTCCTGCTGCGGATTGGAGAATGGGGAATGTGATCGACTTCCGGGACACATGCACATGGGACAGGTGAGAATAATTCTGTGCGTTTCCTATGGCCGTACCCGAAAATCGCGGGTCATCCCGCGGGGAGACCGTGGACGGGGAGAATCGAGATCGCGATTCTCTCTGTGATTAATCGTGCAGCTCTAGTACATATACTGCGACGGGGTGGCAGCTACAAGCACCGCAACGTACCGATCACTGCCTGTTTACGCCTAGGGTCAGACTCTAGCGAACACAGACAGCACATGTAATTCGCACCCACACTGCCAATCACATGCGATGTCTGTGCAATGCGAGTTCAGCTATACAGTTGTATGGCTGAAGTCGCATTGGATTTGCACAAAAAAGATGCAGGGACTTTTTTCTCCCCGCACTAGAATCAGATCGCATGTTCGTGTGTTCTCACTAATGCGATCCGATTCCTGTCCAAATCCACAGTTCACACTGCAATCTGCTAACCGATCTGGGGGTGTCATTAACCTGTTCCCTATCGAGCCAAATGACATTGGCAGGAACCCTCCGTCTTTCAGACTGGACGTCATATAACGTCCTTGCTTTTCCGGCTGCTAGGGGGAGCGCACGCGCCCCCGCCGCATTCCTCAGGACCTGGTGCGCATGCCCGGCAGTCACGATGACCGCTGGGCACCCGCGCTTGCCCGCAATCACGACAGGACCATGGATCTGTGTGTGTAAACACACAAATCCATGTCCTGTCAGCAGTGAGGAGACAGATGTGTGTTCCCAGTACAGAGGAACACACATCGATCTCCTCCCCTTGTGAGTCCCCTCCCCCTACAGTTAGAACACACTTTAGGGAACATATTTAACCCCTTCAGCGCCCCCTAGTGTTAACCCCTTCCCTGCCAGTCACATTTACACAGTAATCAGTGCAGTTTTATAGCACTAATCGCTGTGTAAATGTTAATGGCCCCAAAAATGAGTCAAAAGTGTCCGATATGTCCGCCGCAATGTCACAGTCACAATAAAAATAAAATATAAACCGTAGATCGCCACCATTACTAGTAAAAAAATAAATAAAAACGCCACAATTCTAGAACTTTTGCGCAAACCGATAAAATACGCTTATTGCGATTTTTTTTGCCAAAGATATGTAGAAGAATACGTATTGGTCTAAACTGAGGGGAACAAAAATGTTTTTAAAAAAAAAATATATATGATATTTATTAAATCAAAAAGTAAAAGATATTGTGTTTTTTTTTTCTAAATTGTCGCTCGTCTTGTGTTTATAGCGCAAAAAATAAAAACCGCAGAGGTGATTAAATACCACCAAAAGAAAGCTCTATTTGTGTGAAAGAAAGGGCGTCAATTTTGTTTGGGAGCCACATCACACGAGCGCGCAATTGTCATTCAAAGTGCGACAGCGCTGAAAACTAAAAATTGGTCTGGGCAGGAAGGGGGTGAAAATGCCCTGTATGGAAGTGGTTAACATTGTATTGACACCCGCAGTAGTTTGCAGAGGGCAGCGATAACTGCCTGCGGGGGAGGTGCGATGCGGGAAGCGGTGCTGGAATCGCATTTTTAGTTTTGTTGTGGTAGTCTATTTAAATAGGCTGCTTTAAGGCAAGGCACAGCATTGATTTGCACATGTGTGAATTAACTTTTCTTTGCACCTTTTGGTCTAATAATTATGCCATTAAAAGCATTTTTATATCTGTTTGAAATGTGAAAAAAATATATGTTGATCCTAGCAAAAACCGAGACCTATGTTTCTCTCATAGAGCCTAAATTATCCTCTCAGTAGTACTGAACGGAATTGCATTGTAGAATATAAAAAAAAAAAAAGTCAGTTACTTTGCTGAGTAACTAATTACTTTTTCAATGTAGTAACGGAGTAACTAACACATTACCGTATTTTTCACCGCATAAGAAGCACTTTTTCTTCCCCAAAACCGGAGGGGGGAGGGGGGGTAGGGGGTTGGTGCGTCTTATACGCCGAATACACATTTTTGCCACGATCCGAAGAGAATACGATCTGCCGCCGCGGCCTTGGGAAAGGCCGTGGCTTTGGCCTAGCTCCGGAGCGGTCGACCATCTTGGTACACCCGGCAGCGGTGCGAGCTGACATCATCGGCGTCATCACCTCTCTGCTCGTGGATCTTCTATTCCTAACAGAGCGCGCGCCGCATCTGCAACAACAGTGAGTTGGGGGTTTGTTGGACTGGCTATTAGGGGGCAGGGGCAATGCAAAACTAGGCTAGGCAATGTTACTGGCTATTATTACTAATGTGGGGGTGGTGTGATGGTGATGACGAGTGGGGGGCAATGGTGGACATAAAATATTTTACTACAGTACTTGGTTCAGAATCTTTTTTTTCTAGATTTTCCTCCTTTCCTCCGTCTTATATTCCGGAGCGTCTTATACGGCGAAAAATACGGTAATTTGTTTCAGCATTTAGTGTTTATGACTTACTTGTGTCCCTATGTAGAGAAGATTCCTCCTGTTTACTTTCCATAATCATCTCCCCCTCCTCCATAGACTGCTGATCTCCACTCACCAACCTCTCTTCTTCTTCCTCTTTAATCTCAACTTTGATGTCCTTAAGTTCTTCATCCTAAACCCCAAAGATGATAAAATGCATTGATGAAAAGGAACAAGGAGTTACATAGAAGAATGTCCTCTCATAGCTTAGCATTCTATTGAGTTCTAATTGCTCAGTCCCACCTACCTGATGATGGTGAGGGATGGTGTGACCTTCCTGTGTGGAATCCCGGGAATACAGAGGACGGGGACATCTCTCTGGTGGGTTCCCATTACTGGATCCATCTGTAGGAAACACACACACTGACTGAATACATTGTTTCTATGTGTTTATCAGATGATGGGGGATCTAGGTGGACCCTCCGTACTGCTCTCTCCTTTACAATAAAGTCTCCTCTTACCCGGTGATGTGAGGGGCGGCTGATTCTCCATCATGACGTCCTTGTAGAGATCCTTGTGTCCTTCTAAATACTCCCACTCCTCCATGGAGAAATAGACAGTGACATCCTGACACCTTATAGGAACCTGACACACACAATGATACAGTCACCATCCAGACACATCCCTTGTCTGTCACTGGATAAGGTTACAGTGACTATGGAGTAAGAAAACGGTCATGAGGTTGGGGGGGTTACTGGGTGAAAATAGATTGTAAAGCCCCGTACACACGACCGGTTTTCCCGGCAGGAAAACTGCCCAGAAAAAATAGAGAACCTGCTGTCCATTTTCCCGTCGGGATTACCGGCAGAGTGTTTCCTGCCAAGAAAACCGGTCGTCTGTATGCTTACCTGCAGCGGAAAGAAACCGCACATGCTCGATAACACTTTGACGCATGCGCAGTAACATACAACTTTAATTTAGCCGGCTCGTCGTAGTCTTTGACGTCACCAGGTTCTTGCCATTCAAAAGAACGGCAGGTCTTTTGTGTGGCCGTGTGTATACACGGCTTTGCAAGGCAAGCTTGCCAGGAATCCCGTCAGGAAAACCAACTATTTTCAAATAGACAGGATTCCAGGCCGTGTGTAAAGGGCTTAAGCTCCTTTAAATTGTAAGCTCCAAGAGCAGGGTCCTCTTATTTACTTCTGTATTAAACCGTATTGTAAATATTAGGGTTGTCCCGATACCGATACCAGTATCGGTATCGATACTGAGTATTTGCGGGAGTACTTGTACCCCCGATACCTAAATAGAGTACTTGTCCCACCGCCGCAATGAAAGCCGCCGCACATGCCGCAATGAAAGCTGCCCCACACGCCGCATGGTTAAAGCGTGCGGGAACATCACAGCTTTCATTTGAATAGCTGTAGTGTTCCCGCGCGTATAGACACTCCCCCTTGCTCAGGATTGGATGGGTGATCGTGATCTGTCCAATCCCGAGCAAGGGGGAGTGTCTATACGCGTGGGAACACTACAGCTATTCAAATGAAAGCTGTGATGTTCCCCGGGCGGCTTCTAGGTATGGGGGAAATGGCTGAAGTGACATGGCTGGAAGGACATGGCTGGAGGGACATGGCTGCATATGTGGGGGACATGGCTGCATTTGGGGACACATTTAAAAAAAGTATCGGTATTGGCGACTACTTGAAAAAAAGTATCGGTACTTGTACTCGGTCCTAAAAAAGTGGTATCGGGACAACCCTAGTAATTATACTGTCCCCTCTCTACATTGTAAAGTGCTGCATAAACTGTTGGCGCTCTATAAATCCTGTATAATAATATCTTATTACCTCTTCTGCTGCTAATTCCTTCCAACTCGCCTCTCACGCAGAACTTCCTGCCTGCACCTGACATCACTTCCTTTCAGCACCTGACATCACTTCCTGTCTGTGCGTTCCACTTGTGATAAGAGCACCTCAAGGAATCTTCGTAGACACACCATAAAGAAAGCATGGAAGATGATTTTCGCACACCTGTGGGACATCGTTTCCCACAACCAGACCAGTCTATGGAAGACATGAATGTTTTTGGTTCTTAAAGCGGAATTTCACCCTAAATATAAGATCTCCCATGTGATTCAGCATACTGGCGTCAGCGCCAGTATGCTGTTTTTTTTTTTTTTATCCCACACTTACTGTATTATCCAGTAATTTCATTTTTTTCCCCCACGGTGGACGGCGCCAGTACAGCGCGTCACATCTTCCGAAAATACCCAATATGGACTCGGGTAATCTCGGAGAAAATGCGGCGCCTGCGCACAGACCTAGGAGCTGACTGGGCAGGCGCCGTATTTCTCTGAGTCCTATTTCGGAGGGCGTGACGCGCCATAGCCGTAGGACTCGGAGAAATACGGCGCCTGCGCAGTCAGCTCCTAGGTCTGTGCGCAGGCGCCGCATTTTCGCCGAGATTACCCGAGTCCATATTGGGTATTTTCGGAAGTTATGACGCGCTGTACTGGCGCCGTCCACCGCGGGGGAAAAAAATGAAATTACTGGATAATACAGTAAGTGTGGGATAAAAAAAAAAAAAAAACAGCATACTGGCGCTGACGCCAGTATGCTGAATCACATGGGAGATCTTATATTTAGGGTGAAATTCCGCTTTAAAGGGAATTTTAAAAAAAAGTGCTGAGGAAAGAACATCTCTTGAACGACAAATGATAATTTTATTTGACACAATGATAATGGACTGAATGTCAGGGCCGCCAACAGGAATTATGGGGCCCCTTACACAGCTTCAGATAACAACAAAAGTGACCTGGGGAATGCCCAGGGAATAACCAAGCCTACTCACCGACCAGCTAGTAGAACAACCAATTAACCTGTCTAACAGTATGCGTTAAAAACAGGGGTTTTGTCCTTACACAGCTTCAGGCATGGGCCCCCTGGAGCACCGGGGGGGGGGGGGGGGGGTGTGCTGCAGCCTGAAATTGAGAAGCAGGGGGGCCCCTCCCCTTTACAAAAAAAAGGAGAAATAAAGAAAAATATATAAAAAAGGGGGGTTGCCATATGTGGCCCTGGGGACTTCTGGGCCCTTTAATATTTTTTTTTAATAAAAATAAATTACGAAAAAAAGGGGGTTGCCATCTGGGACCTCTGGGCCCTTTAATAAAAATAAAAAATAAATAAACCTCTGGGCCCTTTAATAAAAAATAAATAAAACAAATTATATAAAACAAAAATAAAAGGGGGGTCTGCCACATGGGGCCCTGGGGACATCTGAGCCCTTTATAAGATATATATATATATATATACATATAAAGAAATAAAATAATATAAAGTAAAAAATCCGATTCCCTGTGGACCTCTGGGCCCTTTAATAATAATAATAATTATATATATTGTAAGCTGGGGATAGGTAGCGGGTACAAAAGCTCCCTGGGATGAGCAGGCACAGATACCAAAGTCCATAGGATAAGTGAACAACAGTGGGATTTTTATTGGTGCTATACAAAGTCTATTTACAGGTGCTGTACAGTGTGCAGAAAACAAAACAAACAAAAGTAGTTTAAACAAACACCTAGCCGTGTCTCGGCTCTAACTACACGATATGTAGGCCCTAACTACTAAGCTGAACAAGCCTACCGCTTGTTAGCTCAAAATACAAACTGCTCACCAGTCTTTTAACAACCTCCTTGCTCCTACAGATCCACACTATCTGTTTCCCAGGACAGAGCAATGGCTGTTAGCTCAGGTGAGCTTAAATTGGCCTGGGGGAGAGGGCCAACACCTGACCTGGATCAGGGATCAGAGATCTCTGAACGTGTAAGAGAGGAGCCTGGGAGAGGTATATAAACCCCGAACTGGACTTTCCCAGGCTCTCTCTGGGACGCTCTGCTACACACCCTCCCCTCTTGTTTCAACCCCAGGGTTGGAACACCTGTAGCCCAACAGGAGTGAACACGGGACAGGGCATCTACATTACCCATCTCAACCCCTGGCCTGTGTTTTACCGAAAAGGAATAATCCTGGAGGGCCAAAAACCACCGGTTCACCCGCCTATTAGTCTCCTTCTTTTGGGCCATCCATTTCAGGGGAGCATGGTCAGTTATTAACTCAAACTGGCGCCCTAACAGGTAGTACCTGAGCGCGTCCACGGCCCACTTTATGGCTAAACATTCCTTTTCAATGACTGCATATTTTTTCTCATGATCATTGAGCTTTCTGCTTAGGTAGACCACAGGGTGTTCTTCCCCATTGTATACCTGTGATAGTACTGCCCCGATACCTACATCAGAGGCATCTGTCTGAACCAAAAAATCTTTGGAGAAATCGGGGGAGTATAGCACTGGCTGTGCACAAAGAGCCTTCTTCAGGACTTGGAAAGATTCTTCTGCTACTGGGGACCATTTTATCATTACGGAGTCTTTCCCTTTCGTCAGGTCTGTCAGTGGGGCAGCTATAGTGGCAAAATTTGGAATAAACCTTCTATAATATCCCGCAATGCCAAGAAAGGCCCTGACCTGCTTCTTGTTTGCAGGACGTGGCCACTCCTGGATGGCTTCTACTTTATTCACTTGGGGTTTAATAACTCCACGGCCAATAGTATAGCCCAAATACTTGGCTTCCTCCAAACCAATGGCACATTTTTTGGGATTTGCCGTAAAACCTTCCTTGAAGAGGGAATCAAGGACAGCTTGGACACGGGGCAAGTGAGACTCCCAGTCAGTGCTATGCACCACTATGTCATCTAAATAAGCTGCAGCATACTGCTGGTGCGGTCTTAGGGTCCTGTCCATGGCCCTCTGAAAGGTTGCAGGGGCATTTTGCAACCCAAAAGGCATTTTCTTATACTGGAATGATCCCTCCGGGGTCACAAACGCAGTCTTTTCTTTGGCACTATTAGTCAGGGGTATTTGCCAATATCCTTTGGTCAAGTCCAAAGTGGTCAGATAACGGGCCTTGCCCAGTCGGTCTATAAGTTCATCTACCCTGGGCATCGGGTACGTGTCAAACTTTGTTACTGCATTGAGCTTTCTGAAGTCGTTACAAAACCTCCAAGTGCCATCCGGTTTTGGGACCAACACGATGGGGCTAGACCAGTCACTATTGGATTCCTCAATGACATCTAGTTCCAACATCCTTCTAACTTCATCACTGATGTCCTTTCTCCTCGCTTCAGGAATTCGGTATGGTTTGAGCTTGACACGGACCCCAGGTTCAGTAACAATATCATGCTGAACCGCTGAAGTCGTGCCAGGCAACTCTGAAAATTTCTCTCTATTCCTTATTAGGAACTCTCTAGCTTCCTGTTTTTGGGAATATGACAGGGTGTCTGGAATCGTGACCTCAGGGATCAGAGGGGATTCAGTACCCTTAGGCGTTACCGGTAGGGACCTCGCAGTTAACGCCAGTCTATCCTTCCAGGGCTTTAACAGGTTCACGTGGTAAATCTGTTCGGGCTTCCTTTTACCTGGTTGATACACCTTGTAATTGACTTCCCCAACTCTTTCAATTACTTCAAAGGGGCCCTGCCACTTAGCCAGGAACTTGCTCTCAACAGTGGGAACTAAAACGAGGACCCTGTCACCCGGTGAGAAAACACGGAGTTGGGCCCCCCGGTTGTATATTCTCTGTTGGGCTGCTTGAGCCTGTAGTAAATGTTCTTTCACCACTGGTATTACGGCTGCAATCCTGTCCTGCATTTGAGCGATATGCTCAATTACACTTTTGTGGGGTGTCTGTTCCCCCTCCCAAGTTTCCTTGGCTATGTCCAAGAGTCCCCGAGGGTGTCTCCCATAAAGCAACTCAAATGGAGAGTACCCTGTAGAGGACTGGGGAACCTCCCTGATAGCAAACATCAGGTACGGTATCAGGAAGTCCCAGTCTTTCCCATCTTTGTCAACAACCTTTTTTAACATGCCCTTTAACGTCTTATTGAAACGTTCCACCAAGCCATCTGTTTGCGGATGATACACAGAGGTTCGCAACTGCGTCACCTTAAATAACTTGCACAGCTCCCTAGTTATCCGTGACATAAATGGGGTACCCTGGTCTGTCAGGATTTCTTTAGGGATGCCCACCCGACTGAACACCATAAACAGCTCTTTGGCAATATTTTTAGCAGATGCGGCGCGTAAGGGAACGGCCTCAGGGTAACGGGTAGCGTAATCCATAATCACGAGGATATGCTGATGACCACGGGCGGATTTGGGGAGGGGACCCACAAGGTCCATGGCAATCCTCTCGAAGGGCACTTCAATAATGGGCAAGGGCACTAAAGGACTTCGGAAGTGGGGCTGGGGGGCTGACATCTGACACACAGGACAGGATTGACAATAATTCTCAATATTTTTCTGTATCCCAGGCCAGTAAAACCTGCGCAACACTCTTTCAGTGGTTTTCTCAACCCCTAAATGGCCTCCTAGCAAGTGCCCATGGGCAAGTTCCAACACCACCCTTCTGTAAGGCTTGGGGACCACCAACTGTTCAGTAACTTCATCATTCTTTTTACATACACGATACAGTAAATCATCATTGCTGCTGAAATAAGGAAAACAGGGCCTATCCCCTGGTTCAACAGGTACATCATTAATCACCATTACATTTTCCCAGGCCCTGGCAAGGGTAGGGTCTTTTCTCTGCTCAGTACCAAAATTTTCCTTGTGCACATTAAGGTCAGTAAACTCCAACATAGGCTCCGAGTCGGCAGACGGCTGTCCGGCTCTACTGGTTGTGGGGACTTCCTCAGGCTCCTCCAGCTCTCCTGCCATAACCGAGAAAGGAAAACTCGGAGAGCCCTGAGATGAGTCCCCTGAACCCACAATATCGGAAGTAGTCAGGAGCTCTGGCTCTGCGACTGAGTCAGGTACTGCGACCGGGTCGGGACGATCCCACAGTTCCCAAAACTTAGGGAAGTCCCTACCAATGATGGCCTCGTGCACCAAGTGGGGCACAAGTCCGACCGCATGGGACACCGTACCTAAGCCAGTTTTAAACTGAACTGTGGCTATAGGATACTCCCGGGTATCCCCATGTACACAGATCACAGCAACTTTTTTAGCATGAAAATTCACAGTTTCAACCATCTCAGCTGTAACCAAAGTAACCAGACTTCCAGAGTCCAGTAAGGCCGTAATAGGCTTATCATTAACAGTCATGTGACACATGTGTTTCCCCACATTTGGCGCTGCGGCGCATGAAACAGCAGCAAACATGGACTGCCTTCTATTAGACAGATCACACTGCATTGGTTCATCAGTCAATGGACAGTTTGCTGCAACATGTCCCAGCTCTTGGCAACGAAAACACCTGATGTTTCCCCAAGTTGGTTTGCTGACAGGCAGTGGTTTCCCTTGCTTGGGACGCCAAACTTCAGTCCTGGCACCAAAAATCCTCCCCCCTATTTCCTTGCCATGCTTACCACCCACTTCCCCTGGAACAGTCTTACCGGTTGCCTGGGGAGACCGTGGCTTTGGGTGGAAAGTCCGTGCGGTTGTTGGGATGGTGACCAGGTTCTCTGCAGCAAAGTACCTTTCGACGAGTTCCACCAGGTTATCTGCCGACTTGGGGTCCCCTTGACTCACCCACCTCTGCAGGGGAATTGGGAGTGACCTCAGGAATTGGTCCATGACCACACGCTCCACTATTTGTGGCGCAGACAGGGACTCAGGCTGTAGCCATTTTCGCACTAGGTGGATTAGGTCGAACATCTGCGATCTTGGGGGCCTCTCGATTTTGAAGAACCAGCTGTGGACCCGTTGGGCTCGAACGGCCAAGGTGACGCCGAGTCGCGCCAGAATTTCCTGCTTGACCTTTTCGTAGTCTTCTGCTTCTGCTGACTCCAGATCATAGTAGGCCTTCTGCGATTCACCAGAAAGTAAGGGGGCAATCAGTCCTGCCCACTTGGTTTTAGGCCAACATTCCCTCTCAGCGGTCCGTTCAAACGTTAACAGGAAGGCCTCTGGATCATCATCCGTAGTCATTTTAGACAGAAAGCGAGCCACATGGATGGCTGAAGGCTTGTCTCCCATATCCTTAATTTCCGCAGGTGCCCACTGTGCTAGCGTCTCTGCAACCTTAGTCAGGGTTTTCCTATCCGCTTCTGCAGCAGTGGCAAGCTGTTCAAACAGCCTCTGCGATTGCTCCTGTACCATAGCGTTGGCTTGCTGCAGCGCAGCATTAGTTTGCTGTTGTGCAGCGTTTGCTTGCTGTTGCGCAGCATTGAATAGCACCATTTGTTTGAGGATTTCCTCCATGTTGTCACTTTAGGTACTGGCCTTTTAAATAGTAACTTACTATTGCTGATCGCAGCCTCCACCATATGTAAGCTGGGGATAGGTAGCGGGTACAAAAGCTCCCTGGGATGAGCAGGCACAGATACCAAAGTCCATAGGATAAGTGAACAACAGTGGGATTTTTATTGGTGCTATACAAAGTCTATTTACAGGTGCTGTACAGTGTGCAGAAAACAAAACAAACAAAAGTAGTTTAAACAAACACCTAGCCGTGTCTCGGCTCTAACTACACGATATGTAGGCCCTAACTACTAAGCTGAACAAGCCTACCGCTTGTTAGCTCAAAATACAAACTGCTCACCAGTCTTTTAACAACCTCCTTGCTCCTACAGATCCACACTATCTGTTTCCCAGGACAGAGCAATGGCTGTTAGCTCAGGTGAGCTTAAATTGGCCTGGGGGAGAGGGCCAACACCTGACCTGGATCAGGGATCAGAGATCTCTGAACGTGTAAGAGAGGAGCCTGGGAGAGGTATAAACCCCGAACTGGACTTTCCCAGGCTCTCTCTGGGACGCTCTGCTACAATATATATATATATATATATATATAAAAAATAAATAAAAAAAATTATAAAAAAAAGGGGGGTTGTCATCTGGGGCAGTTGGGATCTCCAGGCCCCTGGGGACCTCCAGACCCCTAAAAAATAAATAATAAAAATTGTCCCTTTAATAAAAAAATATATTAAAAATATATATATATTGTCAATGTTTATAAAAAAAAATTAAAAATGGGGGTTGCCATCCGGGGCCCTCCTTACAGGTGTACTGCCTGTACCCCCCTGATGGCAGCCCTGCTGAATGTGGACCTCAATTTTTCACATCACCATCCAAACCCTGAATCTGTCTTTCGGGCGAACTGACTCTCTAGGGGCATTTTATTCACCAATAATATAAAAATTAGAGTAATAAAAAAATAAAAATAAAACACAGACCATAGAAAAACAAATGACTTTTTTATTTATTTAGAAAATCAAAATTAGTGATTAGCAAACAATAAAAATGAAGTTGGAATCTATATTAAATCTTTTATAAAAATGTGGCTTCTTCGAGTACAACATAAAAAGACCAATAATATATAAAAGTCAATATCAACCAATAAGAAGTGCTGTCCATGTATTGTCATATCTGACCGTGTATTAGCACAGTTTAGTTGTATGCTGCGGTCTGAGGTCGGCTCGTAAATTGGAGACATCCTGTAAGGACGTTATTCCATTACCTAGCTTGGTGTCATCAGTTGATTTTTGCACCATTGAATAGAGACAAATTGGCCAATACACCCTGCAATTTACAGCTTCCTAGTTCAATTTTTGTCTATGTAAGGCTCAATACTTATCAGCACCCCCTCCTATTATAATCTTTTAAATCTTATGGCTATAGAACTATCAAATCATCCCCCCGAAAAACTCAGATATTTTCTCTATGGCCCCAATGTATTGTGATGTGACCTTCCGAAGCTCCTCTTTGTTCCCTGGTGTGCTTAGATCTTTGTGTTCATCGTAACTTATAATGAGGGGTTACCACACTCTGTGCTGTATTTTTTCATTTCAAAATATGCAATATGAAAAAAGGGTAACGGAGATTCCCGGGAAGTGGGGGCAGAAACTGCAGCAGGAACATCTCATCATTGGAGCCTCCAAAAAAAAATGAGAAGTCAAGAAAAGACTCTGTCTAATAGATTTTCCATGGCTCAATTCCAGGATACATGTTCTATTCTGCCGCTGAGCCAAATTCACGATGATGTGAGCACATGCATGCAGAAGAAATCTCACACTTCAGTCTCCATCATCATCTCCATCTCCAAATTACAGCTTTTATAGCCAAAGTGACATAAGCAAACATCAATACATATGGGTGCATCTGATTGGCTCATCCACATATGGCGTTCTCTTGTTACACCTACAAATGCACACAAAGAAAGGCTACCCAATACTAATGCGAGAAAATACAACACTACACCCACCATTGCACTCTCCGATCATCAAACCAAAACCTTCTCTACATCCCCAAGTCTAATTACAAATCAAAGGGAGAGCGAAGATTTGCAGTCCAAGGTCCACGGCTTTGGAACGCTCTACCAATGGATATCTGCATGGAAGAAAATCATCGGGCCTTCAGGAAAAAACTCAAGACCCCCCTCTTCTGAAGGATAAGGAAGACAAGGGATGGAACAAGCACCTTGAGGCAATTAACCACTTAACGACCGCCGCATGTATATTTACGTCCACAGAATGGCACGTACAGGCACATGGGGGTACTTGTACGTCCCTGCCTTGTTGCGGGTTGGGGGTCCGATCGGGACCCCCCCGCTACATGCGGCGGCCGTTTTACCTGTGGGAGCAATCCGTGATGAGGGAGCGGCTGTTGGTTTCTGTCCGTCCCCTCGCGATCGCTCCCAGCGAATCAGCAGAGCCCCCGCCCTGCACTTCCTCTGCCTGTGTAATGTAAACACAGGCAGAGGAAGTGATGTCACCTCTCCTCTCTGCGGTATTTTCAATCTGGCGAGAGGAGAGAAGACATCACACAGTAAGTCGGACCAACACTACACTGACACCACACTTAACTCCTTCCGATCACCCCCCCTCCCCCAATCACAGTGTCACCGATTGCAGTGATCATATATGTACTGATCACTGTATTTAGTGTCACTGTGACAGGCAGTTAGTGTTAGGTCCAGGGTAGCCCCGTACCCCCCCTAATAAAGTTTTAACCCCTTGATCACCGCCCTAGTTAACCCTTTCACTCCCTATTGCCAGCGTCACTAAGCGATAGTTTTTCTGATCGCTGTATTCGTGTCGCTGTTGCCGCTAGGTAGCTATTTTTTTTAATTGCGATTTTTTTAGCAGCATATTGGTCCGGTCCTTAACCACATGCCAACCGCCCACCGCAGTTATACGGCGGGACGGTGGCAGTGCTGGGCGAGAGCACGTAGCTCTACGTCCTATCTTTAGCGGCCGCTAAACACAAAGCTAAATACAATGTATGAACAGAAAATCAGTGATTCCCCCTAGTGAGGCCACCCCCCCATACAGTTAGAACACACCCAGGAACACACTTAACCCCTTCCCTGACCCATAGTGTTAACCCGTTCACTGCCAATGGCATTTTTATAGTAATCCAATGCATTTTTATAGCATTGATCGCTATAAAAATGCCAATGGTCCCAAAAATTTGTCAAAATTGTCTGATGTGTCCGCCATAATGTGTCGGTGCTGAAAAAAAACGCTGATCGCCGCCATTACTAGTAAAAAAATAAATTAAAAAAATGCCATAAAACGACCCCTTTTTTTGTAAACGCTATAAATTTTGCGCAAACCAATCAATAAACGCTAATTGCGATTTTTTTTAACAAAAAATATGTAGAAGAATACGTATCGGCCTAAACTGAGGAAAAAAACGGGGATATTTATTATAGCAAAATGTAAAAAATATTGCATTTTTTTCAAAATAGTCGCTCTATTTTTGTTTATAGTGCAAAAAATAAACACCGCAGAGATGATCAAATACCACCAAAAGAAAGCTCTATTTGTGGGAAAAAAAGGACGCCAATTTTGTTTCGGAGCCACGTCGCACGACCGCGCAATTGTTAGTTAAAACAACGCAGTGCCGAATCACAAAAAGTGCTCTGGTCAGAAAGGGGGTAAATCCTCTTGGGGCTGAAGTGGTTAAGTTTGCATGTGTAGCGCTATACAAATTTTTCACTCACTCACATCTGTTTCTTGACCACAAGGCAAGCATTCCAGACTTGCAGCAGCCATTTTCTTTACACGGTGGGAGGGGCAGAAAGGAGGGGGTAAAGGAGTGGGGAGTTATAAGGAGGGGGTTGAAAAGAACATATGGCTTTCATCTATATATATCTTGGCCAAGAAAAATACCACTGTCTTGTCACATGAATACTGAAATACATACATATATACACACACTTCGCAACAAGAAAGAAAATAAATAAAATAATAAATGAAAGGAAAGCAATATTTGAGTAGTTAATAGAGAAAGATAACATAGACATTTTGGGCCAGATTCACAGAGCCCTTACTCCTGTCTAACTCGCATTAGACTGGAGTACTTTCAAATTACGCGCGTCTTTTCACTACTCTGAACCTTCAAACCATGAAAAGACGGCTGCGGGCTTCAATTCGACTGGCTTACGTGTTAGTAGCATTCGGATCTACGCTGCAATAAATTTGCGGCCACTGGGTGGACTTCCCGTCGTTTTCCCGCGTCGGGGTATGCTAATGAGCTTTTGCCGGCGATCCCAGAAATTCCGATCTTCAATCGCAATCTCTTACGGCATCTTTAGTCATCTTTTTGCTGCGTAAAACTATACCAGCTTTTAGCTGGTCTAATATTAGACAGCCCATGTTAAGTATGGCCGTCGTTCCCGTGTCGAATTTCAACGTTTTCCGACGTCTTTTATTATTTTTTACGTAAGTCGTCCGGGAATAGGAATGTCCGTAAACGACGCTATTAAAAAAAAAATGACGTAACGACGTTATTTCGCGCAATGCACGGCGGGAAATTTCTGAACGTAGCATGCGCAGTTCGATCGCCGCAGGGACGCGCCAAATTTAAATGCTTCACGCCCCCTAATCGCGTATTTCGATTACGCGGTGAGAAATAGACTACGCCGCCATATCGTATGGGCAAAAATCTACCAGAATTCGTCGTAGAGCCTGGTAAAATACGGCTGCGTAGCATATCTCGGATACGCTGCGCAAATGTACGTGTACCTGAATCTGGCCCTTTATTTCACTCCATCACATCGGGCCATCGAACTCCTCCTACAAATTTATAATAACGTTTCCCAGGATGCCCCATTATAATATAGTTTCTTCCTATAGTTGTTCTATGGATGAAACAGTAAAAAACATTGGACATTTGTCAGACTAGGAAGGTGCCTCTGATGTCTAATCATAAGCCACAATTAGGACGTTGTGCCGTGTGTCTTCTCTGATGTGTAACAAGGATTCCTTCTCTGAATGAAAAATTTCCCGCACTCTGAACATAAATAAGGGCGCTCACCCGTGTGAATTCTCTGGTGTCTAACAAGGTGATCTTTATTAGTGAAAGATTTCCCGCACTCAGTACATGAATAAGGACGCTCACCCGTGTGAATTCTCAGGTGTTCAACTAAGTTTCCTTTCTGTGTGAATGATTTCCCGCACTCTGAACACGAATAAGGACACTCAACCTTGTGAATTCTCTGGTGTCTAACAAAGTCCCCTTAATGAGTTAAAGTAGTCCTGCACTCTTAACACGAAAAGGGATGCTCACCCGTGTGAATCCTCTGGTGCTCAGCAAGTTTATCTATACGAGCAAAACTTTTTCCGCACTCTGAACATAAAAAGGGTTGCTCACCTGTGTGAATTCTCTGGTGTATAACTAAGTGTCCGTTCTGTGTGAATGACTTTCCGCACTCTGGACATGAATAAGGGCGCTCACCCGTGTGAATTCTCTGGTGTCTAACAAGCACTCCTTGACGAGTGAAAGATTTCCCGCACTCTGAACATGAATAGGGATGCTCACCTGTGTGAATTCTCTGGTGTATAACAAGGTTTCCCTTCAGATTGAAAGACTTTCCGCACTCTGAACATAAATAAGGATGCTCACCCGTGTGAATCCTCTGGTGCTCAACAAGTTTAAATTTACGACCAAAACATTTCCCGCACTCTGAACATGAATAAGAGCGCTCATTCGTGTGACTCCTTTGGTGTATTACAAGTAAACCTTTCCTAGTGAAACATTTCCCACACTCTGAACATAAATAGGGACAGTTACCAGTATGAATTCTCTGGTGTATAAGTAGTTCTCGTTTCTCAGTAAAACATTTTCCACACTCTGAACATGAATAAGAGCGCTCATTCATGTGACTTCTTTGGTGTATTACAAGTGAACCTTTCCTAGTGAAACATTTCCCACACTCTGAACATGAATAAGGGCGCTCATTCTTGTGACTTCTTTGGTGTATTACAAGCGAACCTTTCCTAGTGAAACATTTCCCACACTCTGAACATAAATAAGGGCGCTCAATCTTGTGACTCTTTTGATGCATTAAAAGTGAACTTCTCCTAGTGAAACATTTCCCACACTCTGAACATGAATAGGGACGTACACCTGTGTGAATTCTCTGGTGAATAAGTAGTTTTCCTTTTTCGGTGAAGCATTTTCCACACTCTGAACATGAATAAGGGCGCTCATTCTTGTGACTCTTTTGGTGTATTACAAGTGAACCTTTCCTAGTGAAACATTTCCCACACTCTGAACATGAATAGGGACGCTCACCTGTGTGAATTATCTGGTGTTTAACAAGGTTTGACTTCATAGTGAAAGTTTTTCCGCACTCTGAACATAAATAAGGATGCTCACCCGTGTGAATTCTCTGGTGCTCAGCCAGTTTAAATTTACCATCAAAACATTTTCCACACTCTGAACATGAATAAGGGTGGTCATTTGTGTGTCTCCTTTGGTGTATTACAAGTGAACCTTTCCTAGTGAAACATTTCCCACACTCTGAACATGAATAGGGGCGCCCACCTGTGTGAATACTCTGGTGGGTAACAAAGTGACTTTTGTATTTAAAACATTTCCCGCACTCTGAACATGAATAGAGAGGGCCACCTCTGTGGCTTTTCTGGTGTCTAAGAAGTTCTCTGTTTTCACTAAAAACTTTCCCACTCTCTGAACATGACAGTGAACGCTCTTCTGTGGGAACTCCTTCATGGCTTAAAGAAGATTCCTCGGGAATAGATGGATCTATTGAAGTATCTGTACTGTGAGATCTTATAGTCTTGGTATGTGATCCGTCAGAAGATTCCTCAGGATTAGAGGGATCCATTGATCCCCCCAATTGGGAAGGTCTGGGATGTATATTTGGAGTAACAGGATTTCCTCCTGGAGAATATTGTACAATGTTATTATCTTCTGCTTTATAATCTGGAGATACAATGAGATGTTCCTCAGAGGAATTCCGGACGTTGTGTCCTCCTGTTGGGAAACAATATTACATGAAATGTTATAACCTTCCATTCAGGAGTCATATACAGTATGTTGGTCCATCACCAAATCATTTATAAGATCTCCGGCATGGAAGTTGGGGCAATTAAAACAGAAAAATACAAATACAAACCAGATAAAGTATACAAATCACACCGGGTAACATTTATTGTGCGTTGATGCAATTGTTACTTTAAGAATGGAGATGGACCTTTCGTATGGTGGGGGGTTTGGCTTGTACTTTCGGGAGATATCAGAGGTCAAAACAAACCCTTGATATCTCCACTTTGAAACAGAGAAAGGGACTGAGGACAGAGATTCCCCAGTCCCTTTCTCTGCAGCCTCAGATGCACTGAAGATGAATGGACAAGAGACAGCGGCTCCTCACCATTCATAAACTGAAGCATCGTAAACACAGGTTGCAATGTTTCAGTTATGATGAATAGACAGAGGTAGTGATCACTGACTCAGTTCATTTGGAAAAGGAAGGATCCGGTAAATAACAGAATTACCACCTCCTAACTCCGCTCTACATTCTGAAATATTTAGGACAGGAGGAGACCGGTGAAGAAGCCCGGAAAGACACAAGGGGACCCCCATAGGATGACAGGGGGGGGGACATGGGGGGACCGGAGGAGGAGCCGGAGAGCAAGGAAGGAGGCAGGGGGACCCGTATGAGGACATGGGGGAACCAGAAGAACCGGGAAGGAGGCAGAGGGACCCAGAGGAGGACATGGGGGGACCAGAGAAACCGGAGAGCTGGGAAGGACGCAGGGGGACCTGGAGGATAAAACAGATTGGGACCCGGAGAGCCAGGGAGGATGCAGGGGGACCCAGAGAAGGACACAGGGAGCACAGAGGGGGGCAGCTGGTGGTGATCGGTGCAGAGGTGGGGGCAGTTACAAACACTGATCTCCCTAACACCCACGGAGTGAGAGGAGGAGAAGCGGCTGTCAGAAAAGCTTGTAACCCCCCGATCACCCTTAAGGCTGCCTAAGTATTGGGTCAGGCATCGGAGCATTTGCAAAAACTTGTGCAAATGCTCGGTATCGGCATCGTTACCGAAACTAGTATCAGTGCAACCCTAATATGGTGTACAGTATCTCCTCCTCATTTGTTGGGAACATGACGTTATATTGAGGAATGGAGATGGACCTTTCATATGGCCTTCTCCATGTCTGTCTGTCCACCTGCAAGGTGATTAATGTGGCCAGTCTCTGGGTGGAGAACAAACTTTATTTAAGCCAGCCAAGCCTGCAATCTCAGTATCTCCTCCTCATTTGTTGGGAACATGACGTTATATTGAGGAATGGAGATGGACCTTTCATATGGTGTACAGTATCTCCTCCTAATTTGTTGGGAACATGATGTTATATTGAGGAATGGAGATGGACCTTTCATATGGTGTACAGTATCTCCTCCTCTGTTGGGAACATGACGTTATATTGGGGAATGGAGATGGACCTTTCATATGGTGTACAGTATCTCCTCCTCATTTGTTGGGAACATGACGTTATATTGAGGAATGGAGATGGACCTTTCATATGGTGTACAGTATCTCCCCCTCATTTGTTGGGAACATGACATTATATTGAGGAATGGAGATGGACCTTTCATATGGTGTACAGTATCTCCTCCTCATTTGTTAGGAACATTGAGCAGTGTCGTAAATATGTTTGTCTTCCTTTGATGAGAACTAGAGAATATTCCTTTTATATTGTGTACAGTACATTAGGCAATAGGGAAGGTGCAACGACAATGTTTTTGCTGTCAACAGTTCAGGTTTTTCAATCTTTCCTGTACAGAAGGATGTGAGCATTTATTCCCTAATTAGAAGGGAACATACAGTACTTTATACTCATAGAAGTAAAATGAAAATGTAAATTGTTTCAGCATTTTGGTGTCCGTTTATGAAGCAGTGAAATCTGTTCACTGCTTCGTTCTCCGGCATTCACGGAGGAGATTTTTCTCCTCTGTGTGCCTGTTTATGAAGCGGAGAAGATCGCTTCACCCTTGGAGGAGTGAAGTGATCTACCAACGCTTCTAATGCCGCGTACACACGGTCGTTTTTTGCGATGAAAAAAAACGACGTTTTGTGTGAAGTAAAAAACGACGTTTTTGAAACGTCACTTTTCAAAGACAATTTTGCATACACACCATCGTTTTTTCACAAAAAGCGAGGTTACGTTCACCACTCTTTTCCATTGAAGCTCGCTTTATAACTAGCTTCTGGACATGCGCGGGTTGAAAAACGTCGTTTTAAAAGACGTTTTTGCTACACACGGTGACTTTTTGTGAAACAAAAAACGACGTTTTGAAAAACGACACAAAAAATTCAAGCATGTTGGAATTTTTTTTTGGTCGTTTTTTTGAAGACAAAAAACGACGTTTTGCCCACACACGATCAATTTAAATGACGTTTTAAAAAACGTCGTTTTTTTTCATCGCAAAAAACGACGGTGTGTACGCGGCATAACAGTGGAGAACGGCCCCTGATACTGGAATCTTGTGAGACTTTACGAGATTCCTGTACCAGAAATTCACAGAAATACAGAGATGTCAATTTATTGAGCAGTGATAAATTATCACCGCTCATTACACTGACAGACGGCGTGGGTAAGGAAATTAAAATAACGAGTCCCCCTGTATAATATATGTATACACACACACACACACATTATTTATACAGTACAGACCAAAAGTTTGGACACATCTTCTCATTCCAAGAGTGTTCTTTATTTTCATGACTATGAAAATTGTAGATTCACACTGAAGGGATGAAAACTATGAATGTAACACATGTGGAATTATATACATAACAAAAAAGTGTGAAACAACTGAAAATATGTCATATTCTAGGTTCTTCAAAGTAGCCACCTTTTGCAGCAGACACACCTCTAGAACAACTGATAAGAGGAGGCTGTGTGAATCCGGCCTTCATGGTAGAATATCTGCTAGGAAACCACTGCTAAAGAAAGGCAACAAGCAGAAGAGACTTGTTTGGGCTAAAAAACACAAGGAATGGACATTAGACCAGTGGAAATCTGTGCTTTGGTCTGATGAGTCCAAACTTGAGATCTTTGGTTCCAACCACCGTGTTTTTCTGCGACGCAGAAAAGGTGAACGGATGGACTCTACATGCCTGGTTCCCACTGTGAAGCATGGAGGAGGAGGTGTGATGGTGTGGGGGTGCTTTGCTGGTGATACTGTTGGGGATTTATTCAAAATTGAAGGCATACTGAACCAGCATGGCTACCACAGCATCTTGCAGCGGCATGCTATTCCATCCGGTTTGCGTTTAGTTGGACCATCATTTATTTTTCCAACAGTCTTGAAGGAGTTCCCAGAGATGCTTAGCACTTGTTGGCCCTTTTGCCTTCACTCTGCGGTCCAGCTCACCCCAAACCATCTCGATTGGGTTCAGGTCCGGTGACTGTGGAGGCCAGGTCATCTGGCGCAGCACCCCATCACTCTCCTTCTTGGTCAAATAGCCCTTCCCCCGCCTGGAGGTGTGTTTGGGGTCATTGTCCTGTTGAAAAATAAATGATGGTCCAACTAAACGCAAACCGGATGGAATAGCATGCCGCTGCAAGATGCTGTGGTAGCCATGCTGGTTCAGTATAAATTCCCAACAGTGTCACCAGCAAAGCACCCCCACACCTCCTCCTCCATGCTTCACAGTGGGTACCAGGCATGTAGAGTCCATCCGTTCACCTTTTCTGCGTCGCACAAAGACACGGTGGTTGGAACCAAAGATCTCAAATTTGGACTCATCAGACCAAAGCACAGATTTCCACTGGTCTAATGTCCATTCCTTGTGTTCTTTAGCCCAAACAAGTCTCTTCTGCTTGTTGCCTTTTCTTTAGCAGTAGTTTCCTAGCAGATATTCTACCATGAAGGCCGGATTCACACAGTCTCCTCTTATCAGTTGTTCTATAGATGTGTCTGCTGCAAAAGGTGGCTACTTTAAAGGACCTAGAATATGACATATTTTCAGTTGTTTGACACTTTTGTGTTATGTATAGAATTCCACATGTGTTAATTCATAGTTTTGATGCCTCCAGTGTGACTCTACAATTTTCATAGTCATGAAAATAAAGAAAACTCTTGGAATGAGGTGTGTCCAGACTTTTGGTCTGCACTGTATATGTATGTATGTATGTATGTATGTATGTATGTATGTATGTATGTATATATATATATATATATACACACACACACACATAAATATGACAGGGGGACATGTTTACAGTGTTGGGGGGTCTGAACGAGGTAGAAGGAAGTTAAAAATCTTCCTCCTCAGATCCCCGGGATTCCCTCTTCACTCTCGGCTTCACCAGCTCTGAGATGGCGAATCGGGGAGTGTGAATTCTGACACAGATCGCCAGTGAAGCTGACACAGATCGCCAGTGAAGCTCTCAGAGGCGATTCAGTTTGCATGTGTTGCGCTATACAAGTCATTCATTCATTCAGATTACAGCTTCATAAACTGGCCGTTACTGTGTCAGTCTATGAGACTTCTCTGTGTGTGAAGATAATCTTCGGGAGAACAAATTTGAACACTTCTCCCCCCCCGATTATCTCTGTTCCATAAACTGTTTATGGGCCGTGATCAGTGGTGATCCCTGGGACCACCGCTGTTCACTGCTTCATAAACGGACACCTTAGTGTTTATTACTTACTTGTGTCCATATGTAGAGAAGATTCCTCCTGTTTACTTTCCATAATCATCTCCCCCTCCTCCATAGACTGCTGATCTCCACTCACCAACCTCTCTTCTTCTTCCTTTTTATCCTCAACTTTGATGTCTTTCAGTTCTTCATTCTAAATTTCGGAGATGATAAAATATAAGATCTGGAAACACTGCTGCCAATAATAAGAGATGACATAGAAGAATGTTCCCCCATAGAATTATTTTTTAGTTCTTTGTGCCCGGCCCCATCTACCTGATCTCCTGATCTCTCATTCTCTGTATATTGGAGATCTTCCTGTGTAGAATTGTGGGAATCCAGAGGACAACCCTCCTCCATAGACTGCTGATCTCCACTCACCAACGTCTCTTCTTCCTCCTTAATCTCATCTTTGATGTCTTTCAGTTCTTCACCCTAAACCCCATAGGTGATAAAATGCATTGATGGAAAGAAACAAGAGATTACATAGAAGAATGTCCTCTCATAGCTCAGCATTCTGTTGAGTTCTAGCTGCTCAGTCCCACCTACCTGATGATGGTGGGGGATGGTGTGACCTTCCTGTGTGGTATCCCGGGAATACAGAGGACGGGGACATCTCTCTGGTGGGTTCCCATTACTGGATCCATCTGTAGGAAACACACACACTGACTGAATACATTGGGCCAGATTCTAGTTTTCAGTATTTTTGGCGTATCCCATTTACGCTACGCCTCCGCACTTTTTACGGGCAAGTGCTGTATTCTCAAAGCACTTGCTCCGTGATTTGCGGCGGCGTTGCGTAAATGGGCCGGCGTAAGGCCGCATAATTTAAAGTAGGAAGGGGGTGGGCGTGCTGTATTTAAATTAAGCGCGCCCCCGCGCTGAACAAACTGCACATGCTCCATAGTATGCCGCAAATACATTGATTTTGACGTCAACGTAATTAACGCACAGCCCTATTCGCGACAAGTTACGTAAACAACAGGAAAACACGACGCTGTCCCGACGTCCATACTTAACATGGCGTACGCTGGACCTACGCAAGGTTACCCCTCATATAGCAGGGGGTAACCTTACGCTTACGCAAACTACGACGACGGTGCGCAAATACGTTCGGGAAACGGCGTATCAGGCTCATTTGCATATTCGACACAGAAATCGACAGGAACACCACCTAGCGGCCAAACGTAGCATTGCAACTTAGATCCGACGGTGTAAGTGACTTACGCCAGTCGGATCTACGCCAAATCTATGCGTAACTGATTCTAAGAATCAGTCGCATAGATAGGAGGGCTCAGAAACAGAGATACGACGGTGTATCTGGAGATACACCGTCGTATCTCTTCTGAGAATCTGGCCCATTGTTTCTATGTGTTTATCAGATGATGGGGGATCTAGGTGGACCCTCCGTACTGCTCTCTCCTTTACAATAAAGTCTCCTCTTACCCGGTAATGTGAGGGGCGGCTGATTCTCCATCATGACGTCCTTGTAGAGATCCTTGTGTCCTTCTAAATACTCCCACTCCTCCATGGAGAAATAGACAGTGACATCCTGACACCTTATAGGAACCTGACACACACAATGATACAGTCACCATCCAGACACATCCCTTGTCTGTTACTGGATAAGGTTACAGTGACTATGGAGGAAGAGAACAGACATGACAGGGGGGTTACTGGGTGAAAATAGATTGTAAGCTCCATGAGCACGGCCCTCCTATTTACTTCTGTAATGAACCGTATTGTAATTATACTGTCCCCTCTCTACATTGTAAACTGTTGGCGCTATATAAATCCTGTATAATAATAATATTTTTTTACCTCCTCTGCTGCCACTTCCAACAATGTCTCCTCTCTACTTCCTTCCAGCTCACCTCTCACCCGGAACTTCCTGTCTGCACCTGACGTCACTTCCTTTCAGCACCTGACATTACTTCCTGTCTGTGCGTTCCACTTGTGATAAAAAGCACCTGAAGGAATCTTCGTAGACACACCATAAAGAATAGGGATGAGCCGAACACCCCCCTGTTTGGTTTGCACCAGAACTTGGGAACACACCAAATGTTCGTGTGAACTTTAGAACTCCGTTAAAGTCTATGGGACTTGAACATTTGAAATCTAAAGTGCTAATTTTAAAGGCTAATATGCAAGTTATTGTCCTAAAAAGTGTTTGGGGACCCGGGTCCTGCCCCAGGGGACATGTATCAATGCAAAAAAAAGTTTTAAAAATGGCTGTTTTTTCGGGAGCAGTGATTTTAATAATGCTAAAAGTGAAACAATAAAAGTGAAATATTCCTTTAAAGCGGTTGTAAACCGCATATAATTTTTTTTTTAAAAAACCTGCAAGGCAAAAGGCATAATCAGCTAGTATGCACAGCATACTAGCTGATTATGAGACACTTACCTCGGAACGAGGTGAAGAACACTTACCTGGTCCACACCAAGCGAGATGTCATCTTGTTCCGGCGTGTCTTCCAGGTATCGCCGCTTCAGCGATGTGATTGGCTGGAGCGGCGATGACGTCGCGCGGGAGGTTTCAAATCGGCAAGGTCCGGCGGCTGCCGATCCTCTCGCCGTGGATTCCCCCTTCGCATGCGCCGCTGCAATCAGCGACGCATTGCGAGGGGAATATCTCCTAAACCGTACAGGTTTAGGAGATATTCTTTATACCTACAGGTAAGCCTTATTATAGGCTTACCTGTAGGTAAAAGTAAAAAAGTGGGGTTTACAATTTCGTACCTGGGGGGTGTGTTAAGTAAGAATGTGCAATAGCGCATGTTTCCAGTACTTAGAACTGTCCCTACACAAAGTGTCATTTCTGAAAGAAAAAAAGTCATTTAAAACCGGACTAGCGGCTATAATGAAATGTCGGCTCCCAGCAATTCAGAGAGAATTCATTCATAAAAAAAAAAGCGTGGGGGTCCCCCCAAATTCCATTAGCAGGCCCTTCAGGTCTGGTATGGATTTTAAGGGGAACCCTGCCGTCAATTAAAAAAAAAATGACGTGGCGTTCCCCCCAAATATCCATTCCAGACCCTTCAGGTCTGGTGTCGATTTTAAGGGAACTCCACCCCAAATTTAAAAAACAAATGGCGTGAAGTTCCCCCAAAAATCCACACCAGACCCCTTATCCGAGCACGTTAACCTGGCCGGCCACAGAAAAGAGGGGGGGGCAGAGTGCAGCCCCCCTCTCCTGAACCGTACCAGGCCACATGCCCTCAACATGGGGTTGATGGGGACAAGGGCCTCATCCCCACAACCCTTGCCGGTGGTTGTGGGGGTCTGCGGGCGGGGAGCTTATCAGAATCTCCCCGCTCCAACGTTGTCTGTATCCAGCGACGGGTGATCTCCTCTCCTGTGCAGTGATGAGAAGGTCTTCCGGGATCCAAAGCGCAGCATCGCCGGCCTCCTCTTTCCCCCGGACACAGCCCGGCGAATGGCGCGGCTGAAGCTGTGACATTTCTTTTATTGGTGAGGCGGGGCAATCCGTCATGTGACCCTGGTCCCCTCTGACGCACCCTTGTGTTACGTCACTTGGGAAGCCTGGCTTCCCCCTTGCATCTGAGGGGGCGGGGTCACGTGACGGGTGGCCCCGCCTCACCAATAAAAGAAATGTCACAGCTTCAGCCGCGTCATTCGCCGGGCTGTGTCCGGGGGAGAGAGGAGGCCGGCGATGCTGAGCTTTGGATTCCAGAAGATCTTCTCATCGCTGCAGTTTTTTCTACGGTGTGCGTGTGTGTTTTTACACTATTTACACTTCCTTTGTGAAATGGTAGGGGTACAATGTACCCCATTACCAATTCACATAGGGGGGCCAGGATCTGGGGGTCCCCTTTGTTAAAGGGGTCTTGCAGATTCTGATAATCCCCCTGCCCGCAGACCCCCACAACCACCGGGCAAGGGTTGTGGGGATGAGGCCCTTGTCCCCATCAACATGGGGACATCCTCCCCATGTTGAGTGCATATGGCCTGGTACGGTTCAGGAGAGGGGGGGCCCGCACTCTGTCCCCCCCTCTTTTCTGTGGCCGGCCAGGTTAACGTGCCTGGTGTGGATTTTTGGGGGAACTCCACGCCATTTAAAAAAAAAATGGGGTGGAGTTCCCCTTAAAATCCACACCAGACCTGAAGGGTCTGGAATGGATATTTGGGGGGAACCCCACGTAATTTTTTTTATGGGGTTCCCATAATATCCATATCAGACCTGAAGGGCATGGTAATTGAATTTGGGGGGACTCCCACGCTTTTTTTTTATTTTTTATGAATGAATCCTCTCTGAATTGCCGACAATTCATTATAGCCGCAAAGCCGATTTTAAATTTTTTTCTTTCAGAAATGACACTTTGTGCAGGGACAGTTCTAAGTACGGGAAACATGCGATATTTCACATGCTAACTTTACACCCCCCCTAGGTACGAAAATTAAAGGAATATTTCACTTTTATTGTTTCACTCTAAGCATTATTAAATTCCCTGCTCCTGAAAAAAACGCCCGTTTTTAAAACTTTTTTTTGCATTGATATATGTACCCTGGGGCAGGACCCGGGTCCCCAAACATTTTTTAGGACAATAACTTGCATATTAGCCTTTAAAATTAGTACTTTAGATTTCTCCCATAGACTTTAACAGTGTGTTCCGTGGCTTTTCGAATTTGCCGCGAACACCCCAAATTGTTCGTTGTTCGCCGAACAGGCAATGTTCGAGTCGAACATGAGTTTGACTCGAACTCGAAGCTCATCCCTAATAAAGAACACAAGGAAGGTGATTTTCGCACACCTGTGGGACATCGTTTCTCACAACCAGACCAGTCTATGGAAGACATGAATGTTTTTGGTTCTTAAAGGGAATTTTAAAAAAAATTGCTGAGGAAAGGACATCCCTTGAACGACACATGACAATTTTATTTGACACAATGATAATGGACTGATTGTGAATCTCAATTTTCCACATTACTATCCAGCATTTTTATAACCATTCTCACCTTTTGACTCTCTACTTCATTCCGCAGCTCTCTCATTACTCCTTATTTGACCAACTTTCTAAAGCCTAGTACACACGATCGGATTTCCATCAGACTTTTCCATGGATTTTTGTGTGAAGGGGCGTTGGCCGCGAACTTGGTATGCATACACGCAGCAGAACATTTTCAGTCAACATACACCAAACCACGTGTTTTTTCAGCTTTTTACCGCCACCCTTTGGGCAACTTCTGCTATTGTTGTCTGATGTTTAGCATTGGTTCGAAGCATGCGTGTTTGTACTTTGGATTTTAGTCCGACGGATTTGTATACACATGATCGGACAATCCGACGTAACACATGTTTTGTCGGACAATATGAGAGCATGCACAGCCAACATTTGTTGTCGGAAATTCCGAAAATTGTCCGATGGAGCATACAGACGGTCGGATTGTCCGACAAAAGACGTCCATCTGACAATTTTTGTCAGAATATCCGATCATGTGTATGGACCGTTAGTCTTCAAGGCCTTTGCCCTCAAGGAGCTTACAATTTAAGGTCCCTGACTCACATTCATACATACACATACAGTGATCCGGAAAAATAATTATTTATAAGGATTATTTTCCTCAAAATTCTACAAACAATACCCCATAATGACAACGTGAAAAAAGTTTGTTTGAAATCTTTGGAAATTTATTAAAAATAAAAAAACTATACAGTCTTTGCCATGACACTCAAAATTGAGCTCAGGTGCATCCTGTTTCCGCTGATCATCCTTGAGATGTTTCTACAACTTGATTGGAGTCTACCTGTGTTAAATTCAGTTGATTGGACATGATTTGGAAAGGCACACACCTGTCTATAGAAGCTCCCACAGTTAACAGTGCATGTCAGAGCACAAACCAAACCACAAAGTCCAAGGACCTCTGAGACAGGATTGTATGGAGGCACAAATCTGGGGAAGGGTACAGGAAAATTTCTGCAGAATTGAAGGTCCCAATGAGCACTGTGGCCTCCATCAACTGTAAATGGAAGAAGTTTGAAACCACCACAACTCTTCCTAGAGCTTGTTGCCCCACCAAACTGAGCGATCAGGGGAGAAGGACCAAGAACCTGATGGTCACTCTGACAGAGCTCCATCGTTTCTCTGTGGAGAGAGGAGAACCTTCCAGAAGAACTACTATCTCTGCAGCATGCCACCAATCAGGCCTGTATGGTAGAGTTGCCAGATGGAAGCCACTCCTCAGTAAAAGGCACATGACGGTCCACCTCGAGTTTGCCAAAAGGGACCTGAAGGAATCTCAGACCATGAGAAACACAATTCTCTGCTCTGACGAAACATAGATTGAATTCTTTGGCCTGAATTACAAGCATCATGAAGGAAACCAGGCACTGTTCATTACCTGGCCAATACCATCCCTACAGTGAAGCATGGTGGTGGCAGCATCATACTGTGGGGATGTTTTTCAGCAGCAGGAACTGGGAGACTAGTCAGGATCGAGGGAAAGATGAATGCTGCAATATACAGGGAAATCATTGATAAAAAAAAAAAACAGCTCCAGAGCCTCTGGATCTCAGATTTGGGTGAATGTCTTTTTCCAACAGGTCATCACATGCCTGACGAAAGGGGTCCTACGTGACCCCAAAACGTTACACCTTTGTTATGTGATTTTTATTTTTTTTTGCAATAAAA
The DNA here is from genome assembly GCA_029574335.1 of Rana kukunoris. Classification (NCBI taxonomy): domain Eukaryota; kingdom Metazoa; phylum Chordata; class Amphibia; order Anura; family Ranidae; genus Rana; species Rana kukunoris. The sequence goes on along the minus strand of CM056056.1, from coordinate 179,819,232 downwards.
CTTTTTTGGACGATCCTTGGTGTGCTGGCGAATATGTTCACTTATTAAGAGGAGGACTTCCAGTAAGGGTGGGCTTATATAGAGGAGGACTTCCTGTATGGGATGGTTTATTTAGAGGAGGACTTCTGGGATAGGAGGGGTTATATAAAGGAGGACTTTCTGTATGGGAGGGGTTATATAGAGGAGGACTTCCTGTATGGGAGGGGTTATATAAAGGAGAACTTCCTGTATGGGAGGGCTTATATAGAGGATGATCAATATTCCAATCACACACGTTCCTGGTAAAATGGTAATTGGACAATCCTTGGCGTGCTGGCGAATATGTTCACTTATTAGGAGGAGGACTTCCTGTATGGGAGGGCTTATATAGCGGAGGACTTCCTGTGTGGGAAGGGTTGAATAGAGGAGGACTTCCTGTATGGGAGGGCTTATTTAGAGGGAACTCCTGGGATAGGAGGGGTTATATAAAGGAGTACTTTCAGTAGGAGGGGTTATATAGAGAAGGACTTTCTGTATGGGAGGGGTTATATAAAGGAGGACTTCCTGTATGGGAGGGCTTATATAGAGGAGGACTTCAGGGATGGGAGGGCTTATTAAGAGGAGTCTGATCAATATTCCAATCGCACACATTCCTGGTAAAATGGCTCATACAAAATGGCGGGTGCTGCAACGTTTACCAGCTAGGTCCTGGACACATCAAACAATCGAACATATTCGCCAGCACACCAAGGATCGTCCAATAATGTCCAAAATTTTGTCAAAAATGTCATCACATGCCTGAGGAAGGGGTCCTACATGACTCCGAAACGTTGCACCTTTGTTATGTGATTTTTTTTAAATAATTTTTTTTTGGACGATCCTTGGTGTGCTGGCAAATATGTTAAGAGGAGGACTTCCTGTATGGGAGGGCTTATATAGAGGAGGACTTATTTAGAGGAGGACTTCTGGGATAGGAGGGGTTATTTAAAGGAGGACTTCCTATATAGGAGGGGTTATATAGAAGACTTCCTGTATGGGAGGGCTTATATAGAGGAGGACTTCTGGGATAGGAGGGGTTATTTAAAGGAGGACTTCGTATATAGGAGGGGTTATATAGAAGACTTCCTGTATGGGAGGGCTTATATAGAGGAGGACTTATTTAGAGGAGGACTTCTGGGATAGGAGGGGTTATTTAAAGGAGGACTTCCTATATAGGAGGGGTTATATAGAAGACTTCCTGTATGGGAGGGGTTATATAGAGGGGGACTTCCTGTATGGGAGGGCTAATTTAGATGAGGACTTCTGGGATAGGAGGCGTTATATAGAAGAGGACTTCCTGTATGGGAGGGGTTACATAAATGAGTACTTTCTGTATGGGAGGGGTTATATAAATGAGGACTTCCTGTGTGGGAGGGTTTTTTTAGATGAGGACTTCTGGGATAGGAGGGGTTATATAGAGGAGGATTTCCAGTATGGGAGGGGTTACATAAAGGAGGACTTCCTTTATGGGAGGGGTTATATAGAGGAGAACTTCCTGTATGCATCACATGCCTGACGAAGGGGTCCTACGTGACCGTGAAACGTTGCACCTTTGTTATGTGATTTTTTTATAATAAAACTTTTTTGGACAATCCTTGGTGTGCTGGCAAATATGTTCTCTTATTAAGAGGAGGGCTTCCTGTATGGCAGGGCTTATTTAGAGGAGGACTTCTGGGATAGGAGGGGTTATATAAAAGGAGGACTTCTTGTATGGGAGGGCTTATATAGAGGAGGACTTCTAGTATGGGAGGGGTTATATAGAGGAGGACTTCTAGTATGGGAGGGGTTATTTAGAGGAAGTCTTCTAGTATGGGAGGGGTTATATAGAGGAGGACTTCTAGTATGGGAGGGGTTATATAGAGGAGGACTTCTAGTATGGGAGGGGTTATATAGAGGAAGTCTTCTAGTATGGGAGGGGTTATATAGAGGAAGTCTTCTAGTATGGGAGGGGTTATATAGAGGAGGACTTCTAGTATGGGAGGGGTTATATAGAGGAGGACTTCTAGTATGGGAGGGGTTATATAGAGGAGGACTTCTAGTATGGGAGGGGTTATATAGAGGAGGACTTCTAGTATGGGAGGGATTACACAAAGGAGGACTTCCTGTAAGGGAGGGGTTATATAGAGGAGTACTTCCTGTTTGTTTTTGCCATTGTCCCTATAGTTGGCACATAACCCAGCCAAGTAGTCATGATTTATTACCTGCCCTGTGTCCTGTAACGAAAAAGGGACCATTTTTCATAAATGAATCCTTCCTGATCCTCCATCCACTTCAGAATTAGAGCAATTAAAAAATAAATAAAAAAAAACACTCAGACCATAGGTGTAGAATTACTTTCTTGTTTATTTTAGATAATCAGAATTAGTGAGTAGTAAACAATAAAAATTAAGCTAGAATCTAAATTAAATCTTATATTGCTTGGACCAATAAAAAGTCGGCTTCTTCAGGTACAACATAAAAAGACCAATAATGTATAAAAGTCAATATCAACCAATAAGAAGTGTTGTCCATGTGTTGTCATATCTGGCCATGTATTAGCAGTTTAGTTGTATGGTGCGGCCTGTGTGAGTGCGGGACGAGTCATCTCTGTATGTTTAGCGGGTCATATCACTATAATTCAATCCATGAAGGCCGAGACCTACCCAAAGATTCCCCGAAACACCTTTGCCCCGCCCCCAACACACCAGTCTGAACCTGAAAACAGTTGTTAGGTCGAGTGATTTCTCTCATGTATCTCAACTGATCTTTTGAAACGGAAACTTTTCCCGCACTCTGAACATAAGAAGTTACGCTCACCCGTGTGACTTCTCTGGTGGCTAACCAGGTTTGTCTTCTGAATGAAACTTTTCCCGCACTCTGAACAAGAATACCGGCGATCGTCTGTGTGAATTCTTTGGTGTGTCACCAGTTTACTTTTCCGAATAAAAGATTTCCCACACTCTGGGCATGAATAGGGTCGTTCACCTGTATGAATCCTTTGGTGCGTAACAAGTTTATTTTTCCGAGAGAAATATTTCCCGCACTCTGGACACGAATAAGGGCGCTCGCCTGTGTGAATTCTCTGATGTCTAAGAAGTTTCCCCTTCTCGATGAAACATTTCCCGCACTCTGAACATAAAAAAGGGCGCTCACCTGTGTGGATCTTTTGGTGTACTACAAGGGAACTTCTCAGAGCAAAACGTTTCCCGCACTCTGAACAAAAATAAGGATGCTCACCCGTGTGAATCCTCTGGTGCTCAGTAAGTTTACATTTACGATCAAAACATTTCCCACACTCTGAACATGAAAAGGGACGTTCACCCGTGTGTTTTCTCTGGTGTATAAGTAGTTTTCCTTTCTCAGTGAAACATTTTCCACACTCTGAACATGAAAAAGGACGCTCATTCGTGTGACTCCTTTGATGTATTACAAGTGAACCTTTCGTAGCAAAACATTTCCCGCACTCTGAACATGAATAGGGACGCTCACCTGTGTGAATTCTCTGGTGGGTAACAAAGTGACTCTTGTGAGTAAAACTTTTCCCACACTCTGAACATGAATAGAAAGGCCCACCCGTGTGGCTTTTCTGGTGGTCAAGAAGTTCTCCATTTTCCCTAAAAAGTTTCCCACACTTTAAACACGAATATGGGAGCTCATTCTTGTGAATCTTTTGGTGTGCTAGAAGCGAACTATTACGAGCGAAACTTTTCCCACACACTGAGCATGGAAAAGGGCGCTCACCTGTGTGAATTCTCTGGTGGGTAACAAAGTGACTTTTGTGAGTAAAACATTTCCCGCACTCTGAACATGAATAGAAAGGCCCACCCGTGTGGCTGTTTTTGTGTTTAAGAAGTTCTTTGTTTTCACTAAAAAGTTCCCCGCACTCTGAACATGAATACGGGCGCTCATTCGTGTGACTCTTTTGGTGTACTACAAGTAAACTTTTCCTAGCGAAACATTTCCCACACTCTGAACATGGATAGGAGCACTCACCTTTGTGAATTTTTTGGTGGGTAAAAAGGTGACTTTTGTGAGTAAAACTTTTCCCACACTCTGAACATGAATAGAAAGGCCCAGCTGTGTGGCTTTTCTGGTGTTCAAGAAGTTCTCCGTTTTCCCTAAAAAGGTTTCCACACTCTGAACACGAATAAGGGAACTCCTTCTTGTGAATCTTTTGGTGTGCTGTAAGTGAACTTTTGCGAGCGAAACATTTCCCACACGCTGAGCATGAAAAGGGGCGCTCACCTGTGTGAATTCTCTGGTGGGTAACAAAGTGACTTTTGTGGTTAAAGCATTTCCCGCACTCTGAACATGAATAGCGAGGGCCACTTCTGTGGCTTTTTTGGTGTCTTAGAAGTTCTCCGTTTTCACTAAAAACTTTCCCGCACTTTGAACATGACAATGAACTCTCTTCTGTGGGAACTCCTTCATTGCCCAAAGAAGATTCCTCTGGAATAGACGGATCTATTGAAGTATCTGTACTGTGAGATCCTAGAGTCTTGGTGTGTGATCCGTCAGAAGATTCCTCAGGATTAGAGGGATCCATTGATCCCCCCAATTGGGAGGGTCTGGGATGTATATTTGGAGTAACGGGATTTCCTCCTGGAGAATATTGTACAATGTTATTATCTTCTGCTTTATATTCTGGAGATACAATGAGATGTTCCTCAGAGGAATTCCCGACGTTGTGTCCTCCTGTTGGGAAACAATTTATCATGAAATGTTATAACCTTCCATTCAGGAGTCATTTATAAGAGCTCCGGAATGGAATCAGGATGTAATTATAACACAAACATACGAATACAAATGCAGTAAATTATATAATACACCTAAATCACGATTACATTTTTACTGTGAGAATGGAGATGGACCTTCCTCCACCTCATTTCTTGGAAACATAACAACATACGAAAGAATGGAGATGGACCCATCATTTGGAGAACAACAGTGATGGTCAATTTAATTAACGTCCTAAATATCTCCTCCTCATTTGTTGGGAACATGACGTTATATTGAGGAATGGAGATGGACCTTTCATATGGTGTACAGTATCTCCTCCTCATTTGTTGGGAACATGACGTTATATTGAGGAATGGAGATGGACCTTTCATATGGTGTACAGTATCTCCTCCTCATTTGTTGGGAACATGACGTTATATTGGGGAATGGAGATGGACCTTTCATATGATGTACAGTATCTCCTCCTCATTTGTTGGGAACATGACGTTATATTGAGGAATGGAGATGGACCTTTCATATGGTGTACAGTATCTCCTTCTCATTTGTTGGGAACATGACGTTATATTGAGGAATGGAGATGGACCTTCCATATGGTGTACAGTATCTCCTCCTCACTTGTTGGGAACATGACGTTATATTGAGGAATGGAGATGGACCTTCCATATGGTGTACAGTATCTCCTCCTCACTTGTTGGGAACATGATGTTATATTGAGGAATGGAGATGAACCTTTCATATGGTGTAGAGTACCTCCCCCTCATTTGTTGGGAACATGACATTATATTGAGGAATGGAGATGGACCTTTCATATGGTGTACAGTATCTCCTCCTCATTTGTTGGGAACATGACATTATATTGAGGAATGGAGATGGACCTTTCATATGGCCTTTTCCATGTCTGTCTGTCCACCTGCAAGGTGATTAATGTGGCCAGTCTCTGGGAGGAGGCCAAACCTGATTTAAGACAGCCAAGCCTGCAATCTCAGTATCTCCTCCTCATTTGTTGGGAACATGACGTTATATTGAGGAATGGAGATGGACCTTTCATATGGTGTACAGTATCTCCTCCTCATTTGTCGGAAACATTGAGTAGTGTGGCAAACATGATTAGCTTCTCTTGATGAGGAGTAGAAATTATACCCATACTATATTGGGCGGTGGTGTAGGTACATTGATGATGTTCTTACTGTGAGTAGTTAAGGTTTCCCAGCCTGTACAGTAGGATGTGATGTTCGCCATTTTGAATAAAGGTGGTATAAAACTGCACATGACTGAAAGAAAAAAAAGGTTTCACTTCTGTATACGGAAGTGGTGCTTTATGTTTAGAGCTGTGCAGATGAGGAAAAGTCTGGTTCTAGATGACTCTGTGTATTGTTGAAAAAAAAAATACTGCATACATTTTTTATTACATAAATAAAAAATGGCTAATAATAGTTGTAGTAAAAAACATGATAGAATATTGATCTGGGGAGTTATCTGATTGCCTTTTGGGATCAGGAAGGAATTCTTTCTTTTTTACCTTTTCTCAACTTATGTGACAATATAAATCCATAATTCACTCATAGAAGTGAACTGAAAATGTGAACTGGTTCTATAGTTAGTGTTTATTACTTACTTGTGTCCATATGTAGAGAGGATTCCTCCTGTTTACATCCCATAATCATCTCCCCCTCCTCCATAGACTGCTGATCTCCACTCACCACCGTCTCTTCTTCTTCATCTTTAATCTCAATTTTGATGACTTTTAGTTCTTCATCCTAAACCCCAAAGATGATAGAATACTATTGTAAAAAAAAAAAAGAACAACTAATAACATAGAAGTATGTCACCTCATATCACTTTAGGTCTAAATGCTCAGCCCCACCTACCTGATGATGGTGGGGGATGGTGTGACCTTCCTGTGTGGAATCCCGGGAATACAGAGGACGGGGACATCTCTCTGGTGGGTTCCCATTACTGGATCCATCTGTAGGAAACACACACACTGACTGATACATTGTTTCTATGTGTTTATCAGATGATGGGGGATCTAGGTGGACCCTCCGTACTGCTCTCTCCTTTAAATTACAAAGCAGATAAAATAAACAATATACCCAAATCACATTATGTTGCATTTTTATGTGCACTGATGACATTACCACTTGGAGTATGGAGATGGACCTTCCTTCACCTCATTTCTCGAAAACATACCAATGGATGGAGATGGACCTTTCATATGATGTACAGTATCTCCTCCTCATTTGTTGGGAACATGACGTTATATTGAGGAATGGAGATGGGCCTTTCATATGGTGTACAGTATCTCCTCCTCATTTGTTGGGAACATGACGTTATATTGGAGGAATGGAGATGGACCTTTCATATGGTGTACAATATCTCCTCCTCATTTGTTGGGAACATGACGTTATATTGAGGAATGGAGATGGACCTTTCATATGGTGTACAGTATCTCCTCCTCATTTGTTGGGAACATGACGTTATATTGAGGAATGGAGATGGACCTTTCATATGGTGTACAGTATCTCCTCCTCATTTGTTGGGAACATGACATTATATTGAGGAATTGAGATGGACCTTTCATATGGTGTACAGTATCTCCTCCTCATTGTTGGGAACATGACGTTATATTGAGGAATGGAGATGGACCTTTCATATGATGTACAGTATCTCCTCCTCATTTGTTGGGAACATGACATTATATTGAGGAATTGAGATGGACCTTTCATATGGTGTACAGTATCTCCTCCTCATTGTTGGGAACATGACGTTATATTGAGGAATGGAGATGGACCTTTCATATGGTGTACAGTATCTCCTCCTCATTGTTGGGAACATGACGTTATATTGAGGAATGGAGATGGACCTTTCATATGGTGTACAGTATCTCCTCCTCATTTGTTGGGAACATGACGTTATATTGAGGAATGGAGATGGACCTTTCATATGGTGTACAGCACTGGTTCTCAATCTCAGTCCTCAAGTACTCCCAACAGGCCATGGTTGCAGGTTTTTCTTAATCTTGCACATGTGCTTTAAATCAGAGTCAATGGCTTGGTATTTTGGACAGCTATTTTATCTAAGCGAAATTCCCAAAACATGACCTGTTGGGGGTACTTGAGTACTGAGGTTGAGAACCACAGGTATACAGTATCTCCTCCTTATTTGTTGGGAACATTGAGCAGTGTTGTAAATATGATTGTCTTCCTTCGGTGAGAACTAGAGATTATTCTTTTATATTGTGTACAGTACATTAGGCAGTGGAGAAGGTGCACCAATGTATGTTTTTACTATCAACAGTTATGGTTTTTCAGTCTTTCCTGTACAGAAGGATGTGACCTTTTTATTTTGAATAAGGAGAGCACAGACTGACCCTGATTAGAAGGGAACATACAGTACTTTATACTCATAGAAGTAAAAATGAAAATGTAAATTGTTTCTGCATTTAGTGTTTATTACTTACTTGTGTCCATATGTAGAGACGATTTCTCCGGTTTACTTTCTGTAATCATCTCCCCCTCCTCCATAGACTGCTGATCTCCACTCACCAACCTCTCTTCTTCTTCCTCTTTAATCTCAATTTTGATGTCTTTCAGTTCTTCATCCTAAACCCCAAAGATGATAAAATGCATTGATGAAAAAAAAGGAACAAGAAGTCACATAGAAGAATGTCCTCTCATAGCTCAGCATTTCTAGTTGCTCAGTCCCACCTACCTGATGATGGTGGGGGATGGTGTGATCCTCCTGTGTGGAATCCCGGGAATACAGAGGACGGGGACATCTCTCTGGTGGGTTCCCATTACTGGATCCATCTGTAGGAAACACACACACTGACTGAATACATTGTTTCTATGTGTTTATCAGATGATGGGGGATCTAGGTGGACCCTCCGTACTGCTCTCTCCTTTACAATAAAGTCTCCTCTTACCCGGTGATGTGAGGGGCGGCTGATTCTCCATCATGACGTCCTTGTAGAGATCCTTGTGTCCTTCTAAATACTCCCACTCCTTATCATCCTTATCCTCCCACACATTATCATCCTCCTACTCCACTGCTTCTTTTATCTCTTCTTTGCTCCTAACTTTAAACTTGCTCCAGTTTCCACTCTGAAAATAAATAAAAAACAAAGTAGTAATAATGTTTTGGCTCCTCCATGGAGAAATAGACAGTGACATCTAGGAGGTCAATCGATATGGGTTTTTTGCGGCCGATATTTTAGGACGATTTTTCTTCTTTTTTTTCCCCCCCTTCATCTCATAAAATCTAACAGTTAAAAAATAAAAGCGTGATGCCAGACATCACATACGATTTGCAACACATTGGAGTGCACATCACATGCAATGTCTGTGCGATGCAATTTCAGCCATACAAACTGTATGGCTGAAAATCGCATTGCATTCGCACCAAAATGGTGCAGGACCCTTTATTTGGTCCGCACTGGAATCGGATCGCATGGGTGTTCACACCCATCCAATCCGATTCCTGCACCATGTCATCGTTTGCACTGCGATCTGGAAACTGATCTGGGGGTATTAGCTTTACATTGATACCTGCAGTGGTTTTCAGATCTCAGTGTGAACCAGTGTGCGATTCAGGTGCGATGTGGGACACGCACTGAATTTGCACAGTTCTCGTATCGCATTAGTGTAAACCGGGCCTAAATCTGACTGCCCATAGAGTAGAGTGGGGCTGTGTCTGTGTTCGCTCAGCAGAAACTAAGCAGACATGGGCTTGTCATCTGCCCGCACTCAGCAGACAGATACCCCACTGAGTAAAGCCCAACCTGTGTCTTCTGTTTTGTCCCCATCAGCTTTGCTCTGTCCCCTTCTGCCCCCCTTCTTTTTCACTTGCTCTTTGTCCCCCAACTATTCCTCATGAGTTTACCTCTCTAGTCTACAGAGTCCCCATGGTGTACATGCAGCCGCTGCATTCTGCATAATCAGAACAGACAGCCAAATAGAATGAAGCGTCTATGTCCTACCTTCCACTGAGGATTCTCATACGTGCCATGCCATTCCAGAACCTGTAACTGCTGGCCCCACCCCCTGGTATCACTCGGCTCCTCCCTCTGTTTTTTCTCTTCCCTGGCTCTCCCTCATCTCACTCGCCCGCCCAATTGTCTGTGCAGGACTGAAGGTGGGAGAGGATTGGTCATAGGGTGGGCGGGAGGGAGAGAAGGGGAGGGGTTCAGAAAAAGTTGGCAATAATCTATCTAGGAGAAGGAGGGGCTGGGGGAGCAAAAAGAAGTTTGTGAGAGGCAGCGTCTGAAATTCACAGAGCCCAGGGCTGTGCTGCTTCTCACTGTGCGCACCGTGTCTGCTGTGCCGAGCGAGGTACATATAGGAGCCGCGCCGCTATGCTAATCGGCCCAATTAACATAATAATCGGCCGATGACGATTTCCTAAAAAAGACCAAATATCGGTCGACCTCTAGCGACATCCTGGCACCTTATAGGAACCTGACACACACAATGATACAGTCACCATCCAGACACATCCCCTGTCTGTTACTGGATAATGTCCCAGAATTCCCGGCACCGCTCACCTCTCCTGTCAGCAGCTCAGTGATTCTCTTGGTGACTTCTAGAATCTTCTTGTCGTCTTTCTGTTCAGTTTCAGGGAGTGAAGTGAAGGCACTGTGATGGTAACTAGTCACCAGACTTTACTGGAGGACAACTCTATCTAGAAAATAGATGGAAAGCTCCTTTTAGATTGTAAGCTCCATGAGCAGGGCCCTTCCTTTCTGTATTGAACTGTATTGTAATTGTACTGCCCCTTCTCTACATTGTAAAACTCTGCGTAAATTGTTGCCGCTATATAAAGCCTGTATAATAATAACAATATGCTATTACCTCCTCTGCTGCCACTTCCAGCAATGTCTTCTTTGTACTTCGTCCCAACTCACCTCTCACTCGGAACTTCCTGTCTGACCTGACATTACTTCCTGTCTGCACCTGACAGCACTTCCTGTCTGTGCGTTCCACTACTTGAGGAATCTTCGTAGACACGCCATAACGAAGATGATTTTCGCACACCTGTGGGACATCGTTTCTCACAACCAGACCAGTCTATGGAAGACATGAATGCTGTTGTTTGTTTTTTTTTTTTTAAGTGTATTTTTGTGTGTGTACTCGAGAGAGGAGCTGGACTGCAGGAGTTGGGAGTAGGCAGACCTCCCCCAGAGGCAATCTGCCATCTTTCTCCATGCCCCCGGGTGGTAATGGTGGGTGTGAGGGGGTCCTCCCACACAGCCCACCCTACCTGCTCCGCCTTGAAGCCCAACGGGGCAGAGGGACTCCCCTATGAGGGAGTGAGAGGATCTAGCCAGCCCTATTAGTCTGGAGGGGGGTGGGCGTACTAAGCGCAGGCTTACCTCGCATAGCACACCCACCGGGAGCCGGGCTGAGACCACCAAAATCAATTCACATGCAGCCGAAACCGGGATCCGAACCCTTAGCTGCAGAGGTGAACGGCTTGTCAGCGCAGTGCCAATCGCGTTGAGCCACCGCAGCTCCTAATGCTTTTGGTTCTTAAAGGGAATTCAAAAAAAGAAAGGACATCTCTTGAACTACAAATGATAATTCTATTTGGCACAATGATAACGGACTGGATGTGGGCCTTGATTTTCCACATCACTATCCAACGTTTTTATGACCATTCTCACCTCTTGACTCTTCCCCTCGTTCCGCAGCTCTCTCTCTTTTTACTTCCTATCTGACCCATTTTCTCTGTTTGTGTCTTTTTTCTCCTCTTCCATAATTATTACAGCTATATATTATAGGTATGTATATTATATTTATAGCACCATCACTTTACACATCACATATTGTACAGATACCTCAGTGCCTGCCCTCAAGCAGCTTACAATCTAAAGTAAGGTGACCAGGGGGTAGATTCACGTACCTCGGCGCATCTTTATGCCACCGTAGCGTATCTTCTTTACGCTACGCCAGTGCCACACAGGGAGGCAAGTATGGAATTCACAAAGACAATGCTCCCAACGTTGCGCCGGCGTAGCGTATATTCGTCGGCGTAAGCCGACGTAAGTCAAAGTAGGTGGAAGTGGCGTGATACATTTAAATGAAGCGTGCAAATGATGGGCTGAGCTTCAAACAAGTACTAAAAACGAACGGCGCATGCGTCGTATCTTGGACGCATCCCAGTGCGCATGCTCACAGTCACGTCGAAATAATCTGCCTAAGATACGTCGAAACACTGCTTACGACGTGAACGTAACCTACTCCCAGCCCTATTCACGTACTACGTAAACGGCGTACACAACGTAAAATTTGACGGCATCTGTTCTCTGGTCCATACCTTTGCATGGGTTGCGCCTCCTATATGAGGAATAACTTTACGCCGGACGTAACCCTTACGCAAATCGCTTAAAACATGCGCCATGCGTCTCCCTCATTTGCATCGAAAATCAGTGGAAGTTCCAAATGCGGCCAGTGTAAATATGCACCCGCTATACGGCGTAGGAAAGTTACGTCGGTCGGAAGACGCCTATTTTTCAACGTAACTTAGTTTGTGGGGACGGCGCACATTTGTACTTACACAACGTATCTGTAGATACGTCGGCGTAAGTGCTACGTGAATCCGGACCCAGATTTTTAAAATGAAATCCGGGGAATTTTTTTTTTTTTACTAGTAATGGCCGCCGCCATCACAGCCTGTCAAGTCTTTCTCTCCGGGCCCCCGGCTACTACTGGGTGGGGAGTGGAGAAGGATCACTCTGCCAGGGAAGGCAAAGAGATAGGCAGGCGGCTGGCCGGGACTTGAGCCAAGGCAGAAGAACATGCGAGCGGAGCTGAATGGGCATGTACCCGAAAATGTAAGAAATATTCTCTCTGCTCTGACCAGCACATGATCATCAGAAAGGGGCACATATAATGGAAAAATGCACCCCCTTTAGCTAGTAGGAGTGGCAGAGCGGAGGTGTGTAATTCAGATTTTCTTTCTTTAATTCTGCACTGACTGTCTTTGAAATTGCCCCAGCCCCTGTTCAAATTTAATCCGGGGACAAAACTGGGGACAGACTTAGACTGGGGACCGTGTCCTCAATCAGGGGACTGTCCCCTGAAACCGGGGTTGTCTGGTCACCCTAATCTAAAGTCCCGAACTCACATTCATACACATACTGGGGCCAATTAATCTACCAACATGTCTTTGCAGTGTGGGAGGAAACCAGAGTTCGCAGAGGAAAACCACACTGCTGTTCTGACAGAATGAGCAACCCACGTCACTTTCATTTTCTTTAAACCATCATGAATTGCAGATTTTGACAAATTGCTGTTTATTTTCACAAATTGCAGTTTGGACACAACACCGGCAACTGGATAGAGTCCGGTGCACGATATTATGAGCGGAGATTGTTGCTCCGCTCCGAAACTAACCAAGAAAATGTCCGCCTCTGAAGCAGAGACAACTTTGTCCTTGTTAGCCGCTGTGCTGTGAAAACAGTGAAATCCTCCTGCTTCGGACTTTATTCAGTAGCCGTGTCCAAACACCAATTCGTCCAAATCAGCAATTACTGATGGCTTAAAGAAAGCAGAAGTGACGTGGTTCGATTTTCTGATGAGTTGCCTATTTCATCAGGACACCGTGGTTGGGATTTGAACCAATGACCCCAATGTTGCTAACCAGTGTGCTGCCCACATACAGAGGCTGATTTACTAAAACTGGAGAGTGCAAAATCTGGTGCAGCTCTGCATAGAATCAGCCTCCATTTTTTTCTTTCTTTTTAAATCAAAGCTTAAAGGGGTTGTAAAACCAACCACACAACTTACACCTACAGGTAAGCCTAGATTAAGTCTTACCTGTAGGTGCAAAAAATATCTCCTTAAAGCGGTTGTAAACCAGCATATACGATTTTTTTTTGTTACTCCTGCAAGGCAAAAGCCATAATGAGCTAATATGCACCGCATATTAGCTCATTATGAAATACTTACCTTGGACCGAGGTAAGAGGAACTTACCTGGTCCACGCCGAGCGAGATGTCATCTTGCCTGGCGTGTCTGCAACCATAACCCCCCCCCCCATGCTGGGGTACAAAGTGTACACCTCTGTAACATCTCTAAAATTCGCCCCTTTTGAACTAATAAAACCACCAAGCTACTCATCCACTCCCTTGATATCTTTTGCCAGTGCTTGCCGGAGATCTACACAAAGGCCTTGCTGCTGGTGCCTAACTGCCTACATCAGAGGGAAAACGGACCTGTTAGAGAATTTTGGCAGTGCTTGCTGGCCATCTGCACAGAGAAGTCTTGCTGCTGGTGCCTAACTGCCTACATCAGAGAGAAGATGGACCTTTTTTTTTTTTTGATCTTTTGCTTTTAAAGGTTAGGAAATTTGGAGACTTTTAGGTGCCCAACCATAGGTCGCGGGCGCGCGTCCGCGACCCGGTCCGAAGCTCCGTGACCGCGGGACCCGATTGCCGCTGGAGTCCCGCGATCGGTCCTCGGAGCTGAAGAACAGGGAGAGCTGTGTATAAACAAAAGTGATCAAAAAAAATTTAAAAAGGGACTGTGTAAAAATAAAATAAGTAATGTAAACGGTATTCACACCACACATGTGAGAGCAATAATTCCCCTTGCATCGGTAAACCCCCTAGGAGAAGCACTCTCCCTGGGGGTTACCTTGCAGGTGCACTCCCAAGTCTAGCATTTGTGTGCATAGACAAAGAATGCCGGACTCAGCCCCGCCATCCACATCATTGGATTTGATCGGCAGCAGCGAAAGCCAATGGCTGCACTCTATTCAATCAAGAGCCGGTGACGTGTCATATTCGGCTCCCCCATCACAGAGTGCTCCGGAAGTGCTGCGTCGACCAACTGCGCATGCGCAATGCGTTCCAAATGCATCTGCAATGCGTTCCAATGGCTTTACGACACTGCACACCAGCGAAGCCGTCATTCAGAGCGACGTGGACTTAGGGGAAAGTGGCCGGTCGGCCTCACGTCCTCGCTTCGCTCGGACGGCTCGCTCGGCCTCCTGGCTCTTTTTTTAACATCCTCCAATCCACGGGGATGTTAAGGAAATAGCCTGGATGCCGAACGACGGCTTCGCTGGTGTGCACTGTCGTAAATGCTTTGGAACGCATCGCAGATGTGTTTGGAACGCATCGCGCATGCGCAGTTGGCCGCCCAGCACTTCCCGGACCAGTCTGTGATGGGGAGCAGAAAATGACAACACACCGGGACCCCCCAGCCAGAGAGGATTTGGGCGTCTCCGGCATGGGATTGAAGGGCTCAGGTGAGTATCAGGGCACATGGCACATAAGGGAACATGGTACATCAGGGCACGGAGCACATCAGGGAACATAGCACATCAGGGCATGAGGCACATAGCGCCACGGGGCACAGCACATCAGGGCACGGGGCACATCAGGGAACACAGCACACGGGGCACATAGCACATCAGGGCATGGGGCACAAGCGGGCACATAAGCATACAGGCACATCATTTACCAGCCAGCATGCAGACTAGCGCATTCAGGAAGCGTGTGTAATAAGTTCAGTGTCTCATCATACATCTCGCTGCTCCCCGCCCCCCGCAGCAAGACATATGATGAGACACTGAACTTATTACACACTCTTCCTGCCTGCGCTACTCATTGACTAAATCTCAATCCACCCGTCAAGCGCCAGCGGATCTACGACTGGCCCACTGAGCCATCGGCCCACCGGGAATCTCCCGGTAGTGCCGATGGCCAGTCCATACTTTGACTTTGCTGAATACATTCACACATTTATTCAATAAAATACCAAAACATTTTATTTGATCATCACAATTGTTTATTTACAAGAAGAAAAAATAGCATGAGATCGGCTTATTCCTCCATGGAAATTTTGCAGACCACAATGGCTGGACAACCTGAAGTAATGGTAGAGAAGACGTCCATTGGAGAATATGTTACAGATCCAATCTGTGTCCTTCAGAAAGAGTGAACACATTCCTAGCACGGGGCCTCACCATGTTTAACAGGCACGTGTTGTCTGATGTCTTTAAAAGGTTTCCCGCACTCTGAACACTTGAATGCACAACTTCTCTGGTATTAAAAGTTTTTCTTCCTTTGTACATTTTTTTTTTTTTAATACTCTGAACATGAGAAAAAAAGAAAGTTTGTGCATGTGAACTGTCAGATGTTTAAGAAGATCTCCTTTGATAATGAAACATTTCCCACACTCTGAACATAAGAAAGTACACTCTCTTGTGTGAATTTTCTGGTCTTTTTTCCAAGGAAATACACTCTATTTTTACCAAAATGTTTGGGACGCCGGCCTTTACGCACATACATGAACTTTAATGGGCTCCCAGTCTTAGTCTGTAAGGTTCAATATTAACTTGGCCCCCCCTTTGCAGCTACAACAGCTTCACCTCTTCTGGGAGTTCCTTCCCTCTGCTGCTTTCCACACTCGAACCTGAAAGCAATTCCCAGCTGCCAAAATGACAGCCTGGAGTTGCTGTGAAAATCCAACAGCTGTAATAGCTACTGAGGTCATAGAAACAAGCCATCTGATACAGAATTTATGCACATTGTTCAGATGGGACATTACCAAAAGTATTAGGACGCTTGCCTTGAACTTAAATGGCATCCCAGTCTTAGTCCATAGGGTTCAATATTGAGTTGGTCCACCCTTTGCAGCTATAACAGCTTCAACTTTTCTGGAAAGGTTGTCCACAAGCTTTAGGAGGGTGTCTATGGCCATTCTTCCAGAAGCGCATGTGTGAGGTCAGGCACTGATGTTGGACGAGAAGGCCTGGCTCGCAGTCTCCGCTCGAATTCATCGCAAAGTTTTAATCGGGTTGAGGTCAGAATGCTGACGCCTCAAGAGCTCCCTCCACTAGAACTAAGGGGCCAAGCCCAACCCCTGAAATAAAAAACAAAAAAAAAAACAACATCATAATCCTCCCTGCATCAAATGATTTGGGGTTGAGGTCAGGACTCTACACAGGCCAGTCAAGTTCCTCCACCCCAAACTTGTTCATCCATGTCTTTATGGACCTTGCTTTGTGCTCTGGTGGGCAGTCATGTTGGAACAGGAAAGGGCCATCCCCAAACTGTTGGGAGCATGAAATTGTCCAAAATGTCTTGATACGCTGACGCCTTAAGAGTTCCCTTTATTCCTGGAACCAAGGGGCCAAGCCCAACCCCTGAAGAGCCAAGCCCAACCCCCACACCATAATCCCCCTCTCCACCAAATGATTTGGACCAGTGAACAAAGCAAGGTCCATAAAGATATAGATGAAAGGTGGAGGAACTTAACTGACCTGCACAACCCAAATAATTTGGTGGAGGGGGATTATGGTGTGGGGTTGTTTTTCAGGGGTTGGGCTTGGCTTCTCAGGGGTTGGGCTTGGCTCCTTAGTTCCAGTAAAGGGAACTCTTAAGGCATCAGCATACCAAGACATTTTGGACAACTTCAAGTTCCAACTTTGTGGGATGAGTTTAGGGACAATCTTTTCCTGTTCCAACATGTCTATTGGGTTGAAGTCAGAACTCTGTGCAGGACAGTCAAGTTCCTTCACCCCAAACTTGCTCTTCCGTGTCTTTATGGACCTTGCTTTGTGCACTGGTCCAAATCATTTGGTGGAGGGGGGGGGGGGGATTATGGTGTGGGGTTGTTTTTCAGGGGTTGGGTTTGGCCCCTTCGTTCCAGTGAAGGGAACATTTAAGGCGTCAGCATACCAAGACATTTTGGACAATTTGAAGCTCCAACTTTGTGTAAACAGTTTATGGATGGCCCCTTCCTGTTCCATCATGACTATTGGGTTAAGGTCAGGACTCTGTACAGGGCGGTCAAGTGCCTCCATCCTAAACTCGCTCATCTGTGTCTTTATGGACCTTGTTTTGTGCACTACTGTACATTCATGTTGGAACAGGAAGGGGCCGTCCCCAAACTGTTCCCTCAAAGATGGGAGTATGAAATTGTCCAAAATGTCTTGGTATGCTGACACCTTAAGTCTTTTCTTCACTGGAACTAAGGGGCCAAACCCAACCCCTGAGGAGCCAAGCCCAACCCCTGAAAAACAACCCCACACCATAATCCCCCCCTCCACCAAATAATTTGGACCAGTGCACAAAGTAAGGTCCATTAAGACATGGATGAGTGAGTTTGGGGTGGAGGAACTTGACTGGCCTGAAACAGTGCCAGTGCAACATTTCCCGAACTCTGAGGATATAAAAAAAAAAGTTACACTTCTGTGTGAATTCTCTGGTGTTTAACGTAGTGTTGTTTTATAGTAAAACATTTCCCACACACAGAACATGAGAACGGACGCTCGCCAGTGTGAATTCTCTGGTGTATAAGAAGGTTTCCTTTCTCACTGAAACATCTCCCACACTCAGAACATGCATAGGGACGCTCACCCGTGTGACTTCTCTGGTGCCTAAGAAGGTTGTCTTTCCCATTGAAACCTTTCCCGCACTCTGAACATACATAAGGACGCTCGCCCGTGTGAAGCCTCTGGTGCGAAATCAGCTTTTCTTTTCGCAGGAAACGTTTCCCACACTCTGAGCATGAGAAGGGGAGTTCCCCTGTGTGCAATTTCTGGTGATAATTCAGGCTTATTTTGTGACTGAAAGATTCCCCGCACTCTGAACATGAATAAGGACGCTCACCTGTGTGAACCCTCTGGTGTGAAAGAAGTTTTGATTTTCGAGGGAAACGTTTCCCGCACTCTGAACATAGGAAAGGAAGCTCACCCTTGTGAATTTTCAGATGTTTACGAAGGTTTCCTTTGTTGGCGAAACCTTTTCCACACTCTAGGCAGGAAAAAGGACGCTCTTCCTTGTGATCTTCAAGATGTTTCTGAAGGTCTTCTTTGCTGGTGAAACATTTTCCGCACTCTGAACACGAGAAAGAACGCTGGCTTTTGTGACCTTCTAGATGTGTATGGATGTCTTCTTTGTTGGTGAATAATTTCCCACACTCTGAACATGAGAAAATGCGTTCACACTTGTGATCTTCTAGATGTTTACCGAGGTCTTCTTTGTTAATGAAAGATTTCCCGCACTCTGAACACGGCAAAGGACATCTTTCTGTGTGAATTCTCTGGTGTATAAGAAGGAATCCTATCTGTGTGAAACCTCTCCCGCACTCTGGGCACAAATGGGGGCGCTCACTCTCGTGATTTCGCTTGTGTGCGAAAAGTGCCCTGTTCTCACTGAACGATTCCCCACACACCGAACATACAAATGATCGTTCTGCTGCGTAGACTTGGCTTGAAGACGATTTCTTGGGGGAAGGTGTAGCTGTTGAACTAACCGCACTGTGAGAATTCGGGCGAATATCTGGAGTAACAGAATTCACTTTATGAGAAGATTTCTTGGGTTTAGAGACTGGTCTCTTCACACGGGAACGCGGGCGACGTGTCTTTTTATTCGAAGGATTTACTTTTGGAGCATTTTTTGTTTTATAACTCTGAGATGGAATAGAACGTCTCTCCGATGTACTGCAGACATAATGTCCACCTACGGAAAATACATTTTTGTGTATATTAAGATTTTTTTACAATTTTTATTACATAGTCATACTGTATATGGTGTTCTAGCAATCAAAAACACCACCTCGTTTGTTGGGAACATGACATTATATTGCGAGATGGACCTTCCATATGGTGTACAGTATCTCCTCCTCATTTGTTGGGAACATGACGTTATATTGAGGAAGGGAGATGGACCTTTCATATGGTGTACAGTATCTCCCCTCATTTGTTGGGAACATGACATTATATTGAGGAATGGAGATGGACCTTTCATATGGTGTACAGTATCTCCTTCTCATTTGTTGGGAACATGACGTTATATTGAGGAATGGAGATGGACCTTTCATATGGTGTACAGTATCTCCTCCTCATTTGTTGGGAACATGACGTTATATTGAGGAATGGAGATGGACCTTTCATATGGTGTACAGTATCTCCTCCTCATTTGTTGGGAACATGACGTTATATTGAGGAATGGAGATGGACCTTTCATATGGTGTACAGTATCACCTCCTCATTTGTTGGGAACATGACGTTATATTGAGGAATGGAGATGGATCTATGTATTACCTTGGGGAGATGCAGACTAGAATACTACAATCACTAGAGCAGCAAATGATATCACCTGTGATGTATTTTAGTTATCTTGCAAACCTGGCCTGTTAGTGGTCCCTGCAGGACAAGGTTGATGACCACTGGTGTACAGTATCTTCTCCTCATTTGTTGGGAACATGACATTATATTGAGGAATGGAGATGGACCTTTCATATGGCCTTCTCCATGTCTGTCTGTCCACCTGCAAGGTGATTGATGTGGCCAGTCTCTGGGTGGAGACCAAACCTGATCTAAGCCAGCCAAGCCTGCAATCTCAGTATCTCCTCCTCATTTGTTGGGAACATGACGTTATATTGAGGAATGGAGATGGACCTTTCATATGGTGTACAGTATCTCCTCCTCATTTGTTGGGAACATGACATTATATTGAGGGATGGAGATGGACCTTTCATATGGTGTACAGTATCTCCTCCTCATTTGTTGGGAACATGATGTTATATTGGGGAATGGAGATGGACCTTTCATATGGTGTACAGTATCTCCTCCTCATTTGTTGGGAACATGACATTATATTGAGGGATGGAGATGGACCTTTCATATGGTGTACAGTATCTCCTCATTTGTTGGGAACATGACGATATATTGAGGAATGGAGATGGACCTTTCATATGGTGTACAGTATCTCCTCCTCATTTGTTGGGAACATTGATGAGGACTAGAGATTTTTTTTTAATGGTGTACACTACCCACAGTACATTGGACAGTGGGGGAGATACATTGATGATGTTCTTACTGTCAGCAGTCAAGCTTCTTATGCCGCATACACACGATTGTTTTTCGGCATTAAAAAAAAAACGTTGTTTTTCAGCATGTCCAAAAAACAAAGTTTTTCCAACTTCATTATTAAAAACAATGTTGCCCACACACCATCGTTTTTGAAAAATGATGAACAAAGCGCGGTGACGTACAACACGTATGACGGCACTCTAAAGGGGAAGTTCTATTCGCCTTTGGGCTGCTTTTAGCTGATTCCTTGTTAGTAAAAAATTTGCACTTTTCTGTCCAGCGTGATGAATGTGCTTGACAGAACGAGCACTCCCGTCTCATAAATTGCTTCTGAGCATGAGCGGTTTAAAACGTTTTTTAAGAGGGAGCTGTGGTGGCTCAACGTGATTGGCACTGCGCTGACAAGCCATTCACCTCTGCAGCCAAGGGTTCGGATCCCGGTCTCGGCTACATGTGAATTGAGTTTGGTGGTCTCAGCCCGGCTCCCGGTGGGTGTGCTATGCAAGGTACGCCTGTGCTTAGTACGCCCACCCCCCCCCCCCCCCACAAAAACCACCACACTTGCACGCACACGAAATTGGTTTAAAACACATGCACTTTGGCCATGCGGTCTCTTAAAATAAAGAGAGGCGAAGGACCTACGGGGCTGGCTGGGTGGGCTAGGCCCCGTCACTTCCTCATAGGGGGAGTCCCTCTGCCCCATTGGGGTCCCGTTGGGCCCCAGTTGGGCTCCCAAGAGGAGCAGGTAGGGCGGGGTGAGTGGGAGGCCCCCCTTCACACCCGCCATTGCCACCAGGGGCATGGAGAAGGATGGCGATTGCCTCCGGGGGGAGGGTCTGCCTACTCCCAACTCCTGCAGTCCGGCTCCTCTCTCTCGAGTTCACGCACAAAAATACACTTTAACAAAAAAAAATAAAAAAAAAAAAAACGTTGTTTTAGCCCACACACGATAATTTTTTACAACCCGAAAAACATTTTTTTTTTAAACGATGTGAAAAAATGCAACATGTTCGATTTTTTTTTTTTTTTTTTCGTTTTTCAGAAGATGAAAAACGATGTGAAGCCCAAACACGATCATTTTAAATGACGTTTTTAAAAACGTTGTTTTTTTTTATGCCGAAAAACGATCGTGTGTACGCTGAATTAGTCTTGCCTGTACAGGAGGATATGGCATGCTCTATTTTGAATGATGGTGGACAGACTGCACATAATTATAATTAAAGAAAGGTTTAAACTCTGGATGTTTAGGTAAACATAGGCATAAATCTTTCCCCAACAATTGTTAAAACTTCATACTCATGGAAGTAAAATAAAAATGTGAACTGTTTCTGCATTTAATGTCTCTTACTTACTTGTGTCAATATAAAGCGAGGATTCCTCCTGTTCACTTTTCATATTTATCTCCCCCTCCTCCATAGACTGCTGAGCTCCACTCAATAACATTTCAACTTCTTCTTCCTCTTTAATCTCAGATTTGATACTTTTAATCTCTTGGCCCTAAATTACAAAGAGAACACTGTTGTAATAATGAATAAGAATATACATAGAAGAATGTTGTTATTTCATTTCTAGTTGCTCAGGCCCCACCTACCTGATGATGGTGGGGGATGGTGTGACCTTCCTGTGTGGAATCCGGGGAATACAGAGGGTGGGGACATCTGTCTGGTGGGTTCCCATCTGTAGGAAACACACACACTGACTGAATACATTGTTTCTATGTGTTTATCAGATGATGGGGGATCTAGGTGGAGCCTCCGTACTGCTCTCTCCTTTACAATAAAGTCTCCTCTTACCCGGTGATGTGAGGGGCGGCTGATTCTCCATCATGACGTCCTTGTAGAGATCCTTGTGTCCTTCTAAATACTCCCACTCCTCCATGGAGAAATAGACAGTGACATCCTGACACCTTATAGGAACCTGACACACACAATGATACAGTCACCATCCAGACACATCCCTTGTCTGTTACTGGATAATGTCCCAGAATTCCCAGGACCGCTCACCTCTCCTGTCAGCAGATCAATGGATCTTCTTGGTGACTTCTAGGATCTTCTTGCCACTGGTTACCTCTGTTGTCAGACAATGAGGTGGAGGCACTGTGATGAGTGATTTTTTGTTAAAAAAAAAAATTGTGTTGCTTTGTAATTTATTTACATTTTTTTTTCCAACTAAACTTTATTGCTATCACAAGTGGGATGAAAGGTTCTCTTTAGGAGATAAGGGGCCCATTGGTCTCCTACTGTCTCCTCTGCACCCTGATGCTACTGATTGAGCACAGACTGTCCTTAATCAGCTTCATTCCCAGCCATGGTTTGAGAGTTCTGAATGGTGAAGTGCCAAGAGCTGAGTGCTGTTGAGTTCATACTCCCTTGGAATACATGATCACTGGTTTTCCATTGCTCTCTCTATGCTCTCTCCACCTGCCAAAGAGGTCTTGGATAACCAGGCAAACATGTGACATGGTGCATGTGGGAGGGTCATGAATACATGTTTACTAAATAGTTCAGTGGCTGGGAATGTCTATATTGTAAACCCCGTCCTATTGTCCTAGTGTAACTGGACTGGCTCTGGATGTACGTACCGTAATAAATGGTTCTATATATAGGATGTATCCGGTCTATAAACCAGAGGCTCTGGATGGACAGTTGGATAAATGGCTCTATATTTAGGATGTATCCGGTCTATAAACCAGAGGCTCTGGATGGACAGTTGGATAAATGGTTCTATATTTAGGATGTATCTGGTCTATAAACCAGAGGCTCTGGATGGACAGTTGGATAAATGGTTCTATATTTTGGATGTATCTGGTCTATAAACCAGAGGCTCTGGATGGACAGTTGGATAAATGGTTCTATATTTTGGATGTATCTGGTCTATAAACCAGAGGCTCTGGATGGACAGTTGGATAAATGGTTCTATATTTAGGATGTATCTGGTCTATAAACCAGAGGCTCTGGGTGGACAGTTGGATAAATGGCTCTATATTTAGGATGTATCTGGTCTATAAACCAGAGGCTCTGGATGGACAGTTGGATAAATGGCTCTATATTTAGGATGTATCTAGTCTATAAACCAGAGGCTCTGGATGGACAGTTGGATAAATGGCTCTATATTTAGGATGTATCTGGTCTATAAACCAGAGGCTCTGGATGGACAGTTGGATAAATGGTTCTATATTTAGGATGTATCCGGTCTATAAACCAGAGGCTCTGGATGGACAGTTGGATAAATGGCTCTATATTTAGGATGTATCTGGTCTATAAACCAGAGGTTCTGGATGGACAGTTGGATAAATAGCTCTATATTTAGGATGTATCCGGTCTATAAACCAGAGGCTCTGGATGGACAGTTGGATAAATGGCTCTATATTTAGGATTTATCCAGTCTATAAACCAGAGGCTCTGGATGGACAGTTGGATAAATGGCTCTATATTTAGGATGTATCTGGTCTATAAACCAGAGGTTCTGGATGGACAGTTGGATAAATAGCTCTATATTTAGGATGTATCCGGTCTATAAACCAGAGGCTCTGGATGGACAGTTGGATAAATGGCTCTATATTTAGGATGTATCCGGTCTATAAACCAGAGGCTCTGGATGGACAGTTGGATAAATGGTTCTATATTTAGGATGTATCCGGTCTATAAACCAGAGGCTCCGGGTGGACAATCCGATGAATAGAAAAGGATGGACATCTTATTACCTCCTCTGCTGCTGGGTGCAGAAATCTCTCTCCCTCTATTTTCCTTCGCCTCTGACCTGGAAATTCTTATTTATACATGACATCACTTCCTGTCTTCACGTTAATCACTTCCTGTCTCTGCGTTCCACTGACGATAAGGGAGATCCCCACCCTGTGGAGAGAATACAAACTGCAGCCGGTGTTTTTAGATCTTCTTGGTGCCCTCTTTAATTATGTTGCATATATAAAAGCCAAGCATTAAAAATATAATAAAAATAATAAGACTGTCTATGGGCTGGTTCACATATGTGCGATGCATTCGCACTGCGCATTGCATAAAAACGTGTGCGGATTTTATGCCTTGTGGTGCGGCTCTGGTGCGAATCAGTCCCATTATTTCTATGGGTTACGCAGCTATTCGCAATGTGTTCCTTTCTCTTCAGAATTTCTCTCATTCAGCTCAATACATTTCTCCCCCACTCTCCTCTCACCGGAACTTCTCCCAGTTCTCCAAATTCGCATAAAACGCAATGGATTGCTGAACACTTCTCTTATCTATCTGCAGAGATTAAAGTGAAATTCACATCCTAGTTGAACCCAGCCTCAAAGATTTCACCTACATAAGTCTTCGGCACTTTAGAGCGGGAAAACACATTTGTCTGAGGTGGTTATTTTAGGTTCCTTGTACGGCTTGTCGAAGGAAATGTGTGTTTTTTGAGTTCCAAACATTTATTTTATGAATGCCTAAAGTACAACTAAAGCCAAAACATTATTTTTTTTTGGATGGAGGGGAGAGGGATTAGAACCCCTGTCAGTTTGTATTGCTGTCTGTGCCTCCATTATAGAGGTTCACCCTCTCTATTTGTCCTGTTTACCATTGTCATTGAAAGTGAAAGTACAGTGCAGTACAGACTGCGAATAACGCGGTTAACGAGCTGTATTTAAAAAAATCCTTACTCGGTTTGTGAGTGTTGTCTCGCAACACGAGCAGGATTCAAGCGACAGTGGTGTGCTGTACCGTGTTTGGCCTTAGGTCGGGGGGGCGCCGGAGCCGAGCAGAGCCGAACTTTGCAGTTCGGAAATGCTTTGAAAGACCCGGAAATACTCAGTTCCTGAGCCTTTCCGAGGTTTGCCAAGGTCAACCAAGCAATCCTTGGGCCTTTCCCTGTGTTTCCGAGGCTCTCTGGCGCCCCCCCACACCTTTGACCGCATGCGGTATTGCATGCCATTGAAGTCAATGCGGAACAAATTATTTCAGTTTCCATTGACTTCAATGGGGAAACTCGCTTTGATATGCGAGTACTTTGGATTACGAGCATTCTCCTGGAACGGATTATGCTCGTAATCCGAGGTTCCACTGTAAAAGAAAATCCCAAACTTTGGGTTGTCTCCAGAAAAGTAATAGAGGAGAAATCTTCCAATGGGGCAATGGGGACACTAGTTGTGGTAAACCTGAGGGTTCCCAAGGGATTCCTTAACATTTTCAGGGATTTCCTCTCACTTCCTGTTTTGGCTATGGAACAGGAAGTGAAGGGAAATCTCCCCAATGGTACACAGATGTCAAAAAACAGGGATTATAACTTTTCCCTCACTGTATCCAAAATGTAAAAGAAAAAAAATTGCGTATAGTTCTACTTTTAGTTTTATAATAAAGAAAAGGAGTAATGCTCTCCCATATTGCCAGCATTTGAATCACTATTAAGGACCCCTTGAATAGTTTGAGATGTCACATAATTGGTGTCAGTGGGATAAAATAAGCCCCATCATTGGTGTCAGTGATATAAAATAAGCCCCATAATTGGTGTCCGTGATATAAAATAAGCCCCAACATTGGTGTCAGTGATATAAAATAAGCCCCATCATTGGTGTCAGTGATATAAAATAAGCCCCATCATTGGTGTCCATGATATAAAATAAGCCCCATCGTCGGTGCCAGTGGGATAAAATAAGCCCAATCATTGGTGTCCGTGATATAAAATAGGTCCCGTCATTGGTGCCAGTGGGATAATATAAGCCCCATCATTGGTGTCAGTGGGATAATATAAGCCCCATCATTGGTGCCAGTGGGATAATATAAGCCCCATCATTGGTGTCAGTGGGATAATATAAGCCCCATCATTGGTGTCAGTGGGATAAAATAGGTCCTATCGTCCCAGTCCAGCATACCTCTGTTATCTCACTCCCAGTAACAGAATGTGGTCCCGCAGAGCACCTTGTGTTTTTCCTCTCATTTAGATCTTTCATTCTGGTACCACGTGACCAGGCCATAGATCTCAGTGATGCTTGCCTGTTCCCAGTTGCCATGGGAGATGGCACATTGCCCCCCTTGCTACCAGAAGACTCGTCACCTTACCAGGTACCACACTGGTTGCTTGTTCCTTCACGTGGTTACCCATAGCAACTACAATCCTTCACTTGTGTCCTACCGAGTTAACCCTGTTGTAGTTGTGGTACTTCATACCCCGTAGTGCAAATACATGTTTTGGAATATGTCAGAACCAACATGCATCCCTTATGCTGCTTACACACGATCAGATTTTCGTCCAAGATTTTTCTGATGGAATTCTGCTCAAGCTTGGCTTGCATACACACAGTCACACAAAAGGTCTCTGAACTTTCGACCATCAGGAACGCAGTGACGTACAACACTACGACGAGCCGAGAAAATTAAGTTCACTGCTTCCGAGCATGCGTTGAATTGTTTCCGAGCATGCGTCAGAAGTTTTACCCCCTTTGGAATTGCTAGAGGCGATCAGAATTGCCGATTTGAATTTTTCCGTCGGAAATTTTGAGAACCAGCTCTCAAATTTTTGCTGGTGTAAATTCCGACAGGAAAAGTCCAATTGAGCATACACACAGTCGGAATTTCCAACCAAAAGCTCACATCGGACTTTTCATGACAGAATTTCCGCTCGTGTGTACACGGCATTAGAATAACTTCAGACCAGGCTCAGAACGGTGAAAGCAACTTTACTGTAATGCCGCGTACACACGATCATTTTTTGTGATGGAAAAAAACGACGTTTTCTGTGAAGTAAAAAACGACGTTTTTAAAACGTCACTTTTCAAAGACGATGTTGCCTACACACCATCATTTTTTTCACAAAAAGCGAGGTTACGTTCACCACTCTTTTCCATTGAAGCTCGCTTCATAACTAGCTTCTGGGCATGCGCGGGTTGAAAAACGTCGTTTTAAACGACGTTTTTGCTACACACGGTGACTTTTTGTGAAACAAAAAACGACGTTTTGAAAAACGACACAAAAAATTTCAAGCATGTTGGAATTTTTTTTTGCTCGTTTTTTTGAAGACAAAAAACAACGTTTTGCCCACACACGATCAATTTAAATGACGTTTTAAAAAACAACGTTTTTTTTCATCGCAAAAAACGACCGTGTGTACGCGGCATAAGAATGCAGCACATGAGGAATAACGTCTTTTACAAGTAAGTCTATGATCCACCTATATATGTCCCGTTATCCCTCTTTATTTAACAGTTGGGCCCGCCAAAGCCAAAAGCCCAGGAAACTGAGCCGATAAAAATGTTTAGCCCTATTCCCAGCCTGGGTCGGCTACTGGAAACCCAACTGCACACACATTTCTAAACCTGCCTCCACGCTGACCTTATCACTAAGCGACCAATCAGGCTCCTGTGGGGGAATGAGTACACAGGAAGTCCCAGCTGAGGAAAGAAGTTCCTGCCCACCTGTTAGCCGATTGGTGGACAACCTGAGGAGATTTAGCTGCTTTCACTAATCTACCTCACAAACTCTGAATGGAAGAGGTGGGCAGCTGCTGAGGTAGAATGGTGAGTGTGTGAACACAGATTAATCTCCTCAGTATGTCCACCAATCGGCTAACAGGTGGGCGGGACAAACAAATGAGAGAGGAGTATTTCTTGTGTTCCCTCGCTGGTAGCTGACTGTAAGTAAGTAATGGTTCTAGTTTTGTGTGTCCCAGCTCTGACCGGTACAGCAGGTGTACAGACTCGAGGGCACAGCAGGTGTACAGATCCGGGAACTCAATGCAGGGATCATAGGCACCCCTCATAATGGGCACAGCAGGTGTACAGACTTGGGAACTTAGCACAGGGATGGTGGAAACCCCTCATAATGGGCACAGCAGGTGTACAGACTCAGGAACTCAGTATAGTGACGGTAGGAACTCCTCATAATGGGCACATCAGGTGTACAGACTCAGGAACTCAGTATAGTGACGGTAGGAACTCCTCCTAATGGGCACAGCAGGTGTACAGACCTGGGAACTCAGCAAAGGGATGGTGGAAACCCCTCATAATGGGCACAGCAGGTGTACAGACTCAGGAACTCAGTATAGTGATGGTAGGAACCCCTCATAATGGGCACAGCAGGTGTACAGACTGGGACCTTCAGCACAGGGATGGTGGAAACCCCTCATAATGGGCACAGCAGGTGTACAGACTCAGGAACTCAGTATAGTGACGGTAGGAACTCCTCATAATGGGCACAGCTGGTGTACAGACCTGGGAACTCAGCAAAGGGAATGGTGGGAACCCCTCAGATATTCCATTCAGAGATCTTACCAATAGAGTCCCTGAGAAACAGATGAGACTGTTGGGTGTGTTAATGCCAGCATTCACCAAACACAAAAATGTCTCTTTTTAGTGAACAGTCTCATTAACCACTTCACCCCCGGAAAATATGGCTGCTTAATGACCATGCCATTTTTCGGCGATTCAGCACTGCGCCGCTTTAACTGACAATTGCGTGGTCGTGCGACGTGGCTCCCAAACAAAATTGACGTTTTTATCCCCCCACAAATAGAGCTTTCTTTTGGTGGTATTTGATCACCTCTGCGTTTTTTTTTTTTTTTCTTTTTTGCACTATAAACAAAAAAAGAGCGACAGTTTTGAAAAATAAATAAATAACATTTTGCTATAATAAATATCCCCAATTAAAAGAAAGAAGAAAAAAAAAGTTTTCCTTAATTTAGGCCGATACGTATTCTTCAAAAAAAAATGTTTTTGAATAATAATCGCAATAAGCGTATATTGATTGGTTGGTGCAAATGTTATAGCGTCTAAAAATTAGGGGATCGTTTTATTTTTAATTAATGTTTTATTAGTAATGGCGGCGATCTGCGACATTTATGGCAGACACATCAGACACTTTTAACACTATTTTGGGACCATTGTCATTTATACAGCGATCAGTGCTATAAAAATGCACTGACTACTGTGTAAATGTCACTGGCAGGGAAGGGGTTAATACTAGGGCGATCAAGGGGTTAACTGTGTTCCCTAGTGTGTATTCTAACTGTATGGGGGAGGGGACTGACTATAGGAGAAGACAGATCGTGGTTCCTGGCTATTAGTAACTCACGATCTGCCTCTCCTCTCCTCTCAGAATAGTGATGTATGTGTTTACACATGCACATGTCCCTGTTCTGCCTTTCGTGCCCATGACTGCCAGTCACAAGAAGCTGCACCCCCGTAGTGCAGTGGGTGCGAGCCTGCTGTCACGCTTAAAGGAGCCAACTTAAAGCTACGGCAGCTCGCGGGATCTGTTAAGTCAGTTTATCCAGATAAGTAAATTATTTTTTCCACCAATCATCAAGAGTTCCAATACTTTCCTAAAAAGAAGAAATCTGAAAACAGAGTATTGGAAAGTGCGGAGTGTTCTTGTTTATTAGAAAATCAGAATTAGTGATTAACAAACAATAAAAACAAAGCTACAATCTACATGAAATCTTCTATAACTGAAGAACATAAACTATAAAATGTTATAATTATTGGATGGACCAATGAGAAGCCGGCTTCTTCTGTAATAATGAACACAAGCTGATATCAACCAATAAGAAGTGTTGTCCATGCAGAGCTGTCTTTAATATTTATTAGACCCTGGGCAAGTATTTTCTTGGGCCCTCCAAAATCCACTTATTAACTCATTTGCAGGCAGTGTGGGCTTAGGGGGCAGCTGCTTTGGGCCCCCGCAACAATGACTGTGCCAGGAGCAGCTGCCCCTTTTGCCCTATGTCCATGTATTGTCATATCTGGCCATGTATTAGCACAGTTCAATTGTAGGTGTGGGGCTGTGTGAGTGCGGGACCGAGTCACCTCTGTATAGAGGATCATATTACTAGAATTCAATGGCAGAAGGTCTAGACCTACTAAAGTGTAAGTGAACAAATGTCAGAATATTAATGCCCCACGTTCACTGGTGTCTACGATCGTCTCCTTTCTAAATTTAACACTTTCTGCACTTCTAACGTGTGTAAGCACGTTCACCTGTGTGACTTCTCTGGTGTGTAATAAGTTGTCCTTTCCGAATGAAACATTTCCCACACTCTGAACATGAATAGGGGCGCACACCTGTGTGACTTCTTTGATGTTTACGAAGGTCTCCTTGGTGACTGAAAGATTTCCTGCACTCTGAACATGAATAAGGACGCTCGCCCGTGTGAATTCTTTGGTGTAAAACAAGGTGTGCTTTCGTAATGAAACGTTTCCCGCACTCTGAACATGAATAGGGACGCTCACCTGTGTGGATTCTCTGGTGTGAAACAAGGCTTTCTTTCATTGTGAAAGATTTCCCGCACTCTGAACATGAAAAGGGACGCTCACCAGTGTGAGTTCTCTGGTGTATAAGAAGGCTTCCTTTATCTGCAAAACATTTCCCGCACTCTGAACACAGAAAGGGACGTTCACCCGTGTGACTTCTCTGATGTTTACTGAGGTCTCCTTTGTGAACGAAACATTTCTCGCACTCCGAACATGCGTAAGGACGCTCACCTGTGTGAATTCTTTGGTGTATAACAAGTTGTCCATTCGTAACAAAACACTTCCCGCACTCGGAACATGAATAAGGACGTTCTCCTGTGTGAGTTCTCTGGTGTGTAATAAGGTGACTTTTTATGACAAAACATTTCCCGCAGTCTGAACATGAATAAGGACGCTCACCTGTGTGATATCTCTGGTGTGTATCAACTTGGCCTTTCGTACTGAAACTTTTCCCACACTCTGAACATGAATAGGGACGCTCACCCGTGTGGGTTCTCTCATGGATAAGTAGTAATGAGTTTTTTTTAAAAGGTTTCCCACACACTGAACATGACAACGAACGCTTTTCTTTATAGATTATAGAAGATCCATTGAGAATAGATGGATCTATTATAGGAACTGTACTGGGAGGTCCGAGAGTCTTCATGTGTGATCCGTCAGAAGATCCCTCAGAGGTGTTCTGCACATAGTGTCCACCTATTGGAAAGTAATTTAACAATCAATGATATAAGTATTTTCCAAACGTTGCATTTATGCATCATATACACTGCGTAATATTGTTTGCCCATTGATGACATTGTTGGAAACCCGACAACATACTAAAGAATTGAGATGGACCTTTCATATGGTGTACAGTATCTCCTCTTTATTTGTTGGGAACATGACGTTATATTGAGGAATGGGGATGAACCTTTCATATGGTGTACAGTATCTCCTCCTCATTTGTTGGGAACATGACGTTATATTGAGGAATGGAGATGGACCTTTCATATGGTGTACAGTATCTCCTCCTCATTTGTTGGGAACATGACGTTATATTGAGGAATGGAGATGGACCTTTCATATGGTGTACAGTATCTCCTCCTCATTTGTTGGGAACATGATGTTATATTGAGGAATGGAGATGGACCTTTCATATGGTGTACAGTATCTCCTCCTCATTTGTTGGGAACATGACGTTATATTGAGGAATGGAGATGGACCTTTCATATGGCCTTCTCCATGTCTGTCTGTCCACCTGCAAGGTGATTAATGTGGCCAGTCTCTGGGTGGAGACCAAACCTGATTTAAGCCAGCCAAGCCTGCAATCTCAGTATTTCCTCCTCATTTGTTGGAAACATGATGTTATATTGAGGAATGGAGATGGACCATTCATATGGTGTACAGTATCTCCTCCTCATTTGTCCAACCTAGTAGGCCAGGAAGTCCTTCTAGACAGGGAAATAGCTGAGAGATATGAAGAAGAGTAACGGTATCTGAGGGTATAGAATTCTAATGATGAAGGCAGTATACGTTTGTGTGGGGTACATCTTTCGAAATCAAGTCCCCATTCCAGCAATGGCCAGGGAAATTGGCTGGTACAGAAAGAAGGGCCTGTTGGGAGTAACAGGAGCATGTCTCATTCTTATAATAGGGTTATATGGGGGTTTGCTTACAACTTTTATGTTTCCCGGTGTTCCAAACTGCTGTAGGAGGCAGTATAACCTCACTGTTTCTGATCTGTGTCCCTCGATGGAAGAGAAAAGCATACCTTTTCTCAAATTGGGCAACCTTGTTAATACATACTTTACAGTCATAGACGTAAAATGAAATTGTGAACTGTTTTAACATTTAGTGAGTATTGCTTACTTAGATCTATATAGAGAGAAGATTCCTCCTGTTTAATTTTTATATTCATCTCTCCGTCCTCCATAGACTGCTGATTTCCACTCACCAACCTCTCTTCTTCTTCCTCTTTAACCTCAACTTTGATGTCTTTTAGTTCTTCATTCTAAACTCAAAGATGATAGAATATATGTGCAAAATGGAACAATAAATTACATAGAACGTCCTCTCATAACTTGGATTTCTGTTCTAGTTACTCAGTCCCACCTACCTGATGATGGTGGGGGATGGTGTGATCTTCCTGTGTGGAATTCCAGGAATACAGAGGACGGGGACATCTCTCTGGTGGGTTCCCATTACTGGATCCATCTGTAGGAAACACACACAATGACTGAATACATTGTTTCTATGTGTTTATCAGATGATGGGGGATCTAGGTGGACCCTCCGTACTGCTCTCTCCTTTACAATAAAGTCTCCTCTTACCCGGTGATGTGAGGGGCGGCTGATTCTCCATCATGACGTCCTTGTAGAGATCCTTGTGTCCTTCTAAATACTCCCACTCCTCCATGGAGAAATAGACAGTGACATCCTGACACCTTATAGGAACCTGACACACACAATGATACAGTCACCATCCAGACACATCCCTTGTCTGTTACTGGATAATGTCCCAGAATTCCCGGCACCGCTCACCTCTCCTGTCAGCAGATCAATGATCTTGTTGGTGACTTCTAGAATCTTATTCTCATTGATTTTCCTGTGTTTCAGGGAATGAGGTGAAGGCACTGTGATGTTAACATGGTTTCCAGACTTCACCAAAGGAAAACTCTACATTAAAAGAGCAATAATAATGTCTGGTCAGGTCTGTGTTTTATTAATAGAGATACGAGTGATTTCATGTGACCTCTCAGAATCCTCCTCACCTCTCTGGTCAGGTCTGTGTTTTATTAATGGAGAGAAGAGTGTTTTCATGTGACCTCTCAGAATCCTCCTCACCTCTCAAGTCATGGTACTGATATTCTGACAACATACACAATGATGCAGTCACCACCCAAGCATGAATACGACATTTCACCCAACTCATACGGCTTATGCCGCGTACACACCATCAGAAATTCCGACAAGAAAAGTTGGATGTGAGCTTTTGGTCAGAAATTCTGACCATGTGTAGGCTCCTTTGGACTTTTTCTGTTGGAACTTCCGCCCATGAAAATTTGAAAGCTGGTTCACAAATTGTCCGACAAGAAAAGTTCTTGTCCATCCAGGTGTGCGGTGATTGGGATAGTTCATTTGCTTTTGAAGGATAGAACACGTTGAGAATGTAGACCAAATTTATTGCCATTCCTCTGAAGTTTTACTACCTTTTTAAGTTCACTCTCCCATTTGGAAACCTAGGAATGGGCCTTTGGGTCAGTTGGATGGTTGAAAGTATACAATGATGATAATTAGTTTAGGGGAGAGAGGTGTGTGATAGCAAATATGTTCCAAGATTGAAAGATGGTAAAAGTGGTGAGATCTTTGTTAGATGCTAGTGGAATGTTTTATTTGCATACATCTGAAGGTCCCTGAATGAAGTTGAACTTGAAATTTATCCCTAGTTTCGATCCAACTTTCGATCCAACTTTCGACCTAACTTTATACCGAGCTTCCATTAATAAGAGAATATAAGTATTGGAATTTGTTCATGCTCCTCAAGCTGAACATGCCAGGTGATTCTAGGTTGGGTGTATACAGCAGGTTGCCTAGCAGTGGGAGTAAAAGTATCTATCATTCAGATGTATGGAGAATAGATAAATGGCTCTATATTTAAAATGTATCTGGTCTATAAACCAGAGGCTCTGGGTGGACAGTTGGATAAATGGTTCTATATTTAGGATGTATTCGGTCTATAAACCAGAGGCTCTGGATGGACAGTTGGATAAATGGTTCTATATTTAGGATGTATCTGGTCTATAAACCAGAGGCTCTGGATGGACAGTTGGATAAATGGTTCTATATTTAGGATGTATCCGGTCTATAAACCAGAGGCTCTGGATGGACAGTTGGATAAATGGTTCTATATTTAGGATGTATCCGGTCTATAAACCAGAGGCTCTGGATGGACAGTTGGATAAATGGCTCTATGTATAGGATGTATCTGGTCTATAAACCAGAGGCTCTGGATGGACAGTTGGATAAATGGCTCTATATTTAGAATGTATCCGGTCTATAAACCAGAGGCTCTGGATGGACAGTTGGATAAATGGCTCTATATTTAGGATGTATCTGGTCTATATACCAGAGGCTCTGGATGGACAGTTGAATAAATGGTTCTATATTTAGGATGTATCCGGTCTATAAACCAGAGGCTCTGAATGGGCCTTTGAATAAATGGAAGACAATGGGAGGTTACTGGGTGTAAATATATAATAATTTCTTATTACCTCTTCTACTGTCAGTTGCAGGAATATCTCCCTCTACATCCTCCCATCGCACCTCTTGCTCGGATTTTCCTATTTATAGATCGCTTCCTGTCTTTGCGTTCCACTGACGATAAGTAAGATCACCACCCTGTGGAGTAAATACAAACTGCAGTGGGCGTTTTTACATACTATGGACAACTTCTTCTTGGAGGGTTCTTCAGTTTTGTCATGTATATTACACATAAATGGAGGGGGAAAAAAATCAGAATGCATAGCATGCATACTTTGCTATGATTTATAGATAGTCTGGGGCACACTGAAGAGAGTTTTCACCGGACCAAACCAATCGTGTGGCGCCATCGGCTATTTATCCATCGGTTTTAAATTTAACCGATGGATTCCTAACCGATAGGTCAAAACCGATCGTTAGTACGCACGACCATCGGTTAAAAATCCAGGCATGCTCAGAATCAAGTCGACGCATGCTTGGAAGCATTGAACTTAATTTTTTTCAGCACGTTTTGTTTTACGTCACCACGTTCTGATCCGATAATTTTTTTTTAACCGATGGTGTGTAGGCGCGATGGACCATCAGTCAGCTTCATCGGTTAACCGATGGAAACGGTCCATCAGACCGTTCTCATCGGATGGACTGATCGTGTGTACGCGGCTTAAGGGAAAAATGCCATTTGGTGTGAGTGGGATAAAATAAGTCTTAGTATAATTGTGTGTATGTGGGGGGGGGGGGGACAACTACCATCCAGTGGTGGACTGTTTCTGGCATCCTCATGGCTAGAACAGGTCTATAGGGTTGATGGCTTCAGGAACAGTCCACCGCACAAGACCACTAGACCACAGGAGGTTCAGAAGCCACAGGGATCGATCTTTTGTGGGGAGGCTCAGAGGATCGGGTAAATATATGTTCATTCTCCAATACCCTAGACCAGGGGTTTCCAAACTTCCTAAACCAAAGTTAAGTTTACTGTCCTTTAGGCTTTAGTGGGCCGGGCTGTGGCCATTGGGAGCAGAAGGTGTCCTGGTGGCAGTGGAAGAAAACAGTGCATCTTTGGTTTCAGTGGCAGGATTAGGGACCCACCATTGTTATTAGTGGGAGGAATAGTGACCCACCATTTTTATCAGTTGAAAGAATAGTGTCCCATCATTTGTATCAGTGTGAGAAATAGTGATCCACCATTGGTATCAGTGAGAGAAATAGTGACCCACCGCTAGTGTCAGTGAGAGAAATAGTGACCCACCACTGGTATCAGTGGGAGGAATAGTGCCACATCATTAGTATCAATGTAAGAAATAGTGACCCATCATTGGTATCAGTGGGAGGAATAGTGACCCACCATTGGTATCGGTGTGAGAAATAGTAGCCCACCATTGGTATCAGCATAAGAAATAGTGACCCACCATTGGTATTAGTGGGGGGAATAGTGACCCATCATTGGTAACAGCGTGAGAAATGGTGCCCCACCATTGGTATGAGTGGGAGGAATAGTGACCCACCATTGGTACCAGCATGAGAAATAGTAACCCTCCATCGTATCAGTGTGAGAAATGGTGAACCACCATTGGTACCAGCATTAGAAATAGTGACTCACCATTGGTATTAGTGGGAGGAATAGTGACCCAT
The DNA here is from genome assembly GCA_029574335.1 of Rana kukunoris. Classification (NCBI taxonomy): domain Eukaryota; kingdom Metazoa; phylum Chordata; class Amphibia; order Anura; family Ranidae; genus Rana; species Rana kukunoris. The sequence goes on along the minus strand of CM056056.1, from coordinate 179,782,581 downwards.
CATTGGTAACAGCCTGAGAAATGGTGCCCCACCATTGGTATCAGTGGGAGGAATAGTGACCCACCATTGGTACCGACATAAGAAATAGTAAACCTCCATTGGTATCAGTGTGTGAAATAGTGACCCATCATTTGTATCAGTGTGAGAAATAGTGGCCCACCATTGGTATGGGTGTGAGAAATAGTGACCCACCATTGGTATCAGTGTGAGAAATAGTGACCCATCATTGGTGTCCCACCGCCGATTAAAAGTCATCTTGCGGCGAATCCGTCACAGAGACCAGTTTTATCTGTGATGTAATTGATGCAATACTATACAATAAATTAAACTATATAACTATTCTTCCGAAAGATGGTTACGGATTCCCTCTATCTATTGCATAAATGTATTAACTTGTCTAACCCTACAATTAGCTAATCTATTAAGACTCTGATAAGCACAGTGATATAAGGTTATCTGTGAAAATAAACACACTACTTAGTAAAACAAAATCTTTCATTTATTACCCAAGAAAATAGGAATATGCTAACATGGAAACATTAACGTAAAATATACAGAGCATGTAACGACCGAACATCACATATAATTGTCACAATCCTCTAGACCACCAGGCCATTTCATGTGGCCCTTGCACGTCTCCTGCAGCTGCAGGAGAGCTCCAGCCCTACTCCAGACCACCACTTTCTGCTTTCAAGCAATGCATCCAGCTTCTTCCCAGCAGCATAAGGAAAGGGGGTGCGCTGTGATGTAAGGGAGAGTGGGGGACTCAATTTCTGATGGTGGGGTGGCTCTTGACATCTAATGTAAGGGGAGGACATGTGTGGGACATCTAATTGTACAGATACAGCCGGCCCTTTGGAGGACAATCATAATGCTAATGCAGCCCACAACGAAATTGAGTTTGACACCCCTGCTCCAAACATAGTCTCATAGGCTGGGCTCAAGATGGCAAAAGAGGGCCAGAGCCAGGTTCCAAAAGGAGAAGAGTTTTTTCTCTTCTATTTGTGCCCTTTTTACCCATACATTCGCACCCACTCGTAACCACCCTCACTTGCCTCCTGTCCAATAAAATATTGCCAAAGGGTAGTCCTTCTCAATAGATTATATTACTGTCCGTCTTGCCGTATTGGCCTCTAGGGGCAACATTGTCCATGTATCATCTCCAGGTGCTTGTTGATCTTTGACATCAATCATCCTGGCGGCCATTGCTCTCTTTGAAGCTTGCTTGCAGAGTGGCAATCACTGATTTTTATCTTATCGTCCTAGCCGGACAGGAGCAAGGCCCCTTTGTTCTACACAGTTGGAGGCATAACTTGTTACATTCCAACTTGGGGGCCATCTGCCTGTATCTTCCAGGGAGTGAAATACCAGAACTATTAAATTAAACCACGTTGCCTTCCAACACAGGGGTTATGGCAGCTAGCTGCTGCCATAACAACAGTTTTCAACGTCAAAGTGGCGACGTATTATGATGGCGGCTGGTCATTAAGTGGTACCAAAAACGGGTATTATATGGCGTGGTTTTGCCCTAAAATGTATTTTATGATTTTTTTGATGGGAAAATTTGCGTTTAATACACAGTTGCGCAAATACAACTTGAAACAAAAACATGCAACTATCACCTTTTTATTATACAGGGCCTCTGCTTTCAGAAGCTATGTAATGTTCTGGGAGTCCAAGTCATTTTATTGCCAAAAATTAAGATTTTCACATTAAAATAGAATTGCTCTGGAACCGAACTGGATAAAATAGAATAGAATAAAATATTTTTGCCCCCCCCCCCCCCAAAAAATGCAACAAATTTTTTTATTAGCCTGTGTGAATTTTCAGGTGTGCAACAAGTGATTTCCTGTAGCCAAAACTTTTCCCGCACTCTGAGCACGAATAAGGACGCTCACCTGTGTGGATGCTGTGGTGTTTAAAGGGGTAGTTCCCCCAAAAACCTTTTTTTTAACATTGATTGAGGCTCGTTTTGTCAAGGGGTATCGGGTGTTTTTTTTTTAGAAATGAAGCAGTACTTACCGTTTTAGAGATGCATCGTCTCCGACGCTTCCGGGTATGGTCTTCGGGTCTAGGCGTTCCTATTTGATTGACAGGCTTCCGACGGTCGGATACATCGCGTCACGATTTTCCGAAAGTAGCCGAACGACGGTGCGCAGGCGCAGTATAGAGCCGCACCGGCGCTCGGCTACTCGTGACGCGATGTATGCGACCGTCGGAAGCCTGTCAATCAAATAGGCACGCCCAGACCAGACGATCATACCCGGAAGCGACGGAGACGATGCATCTGTAAAACGGTAAGTACTGCTTCGTTTCTAATAAAAAAACACCCGATTCCCCTTGACATAACGAGCCTCAATCAATGTTAAAAAAAGGTTTTTGGGGGAATTACCCCTTTAACAAGGTTTCCTTTCTGTATGAAAGATTTCCCGCACTCTGCACATGAATAAAGACGGTCGCCTGTGTGACTTTTCTGATGTGTAAGAAGGTGTCCTTTCTGAATGAAACATTTCCTGCACTCTGAGGTGTCCGTTTATGAAGCAGTGAACAGCGGTATGGAACAGAGATAATGGGGGGAGAAGTGTTTGAATTTGTTCTCCCGCCGATTAACTCTACACACAGTGAAGTCTCATAGACTGACACAGCAACGGCCAGTTTATGAAGCTGTGATCTGAGCTCTTCACTGGTGATCTGTGTCAGAATTCACATGCCCAGATTCACCAACTCAGAGCTGGTGAAGCGGGGAGTGAAGACAGAATCCCGGGGGTTCTGAGGAGGAAGATTCTTAACTTCCTTCTACCTCGTTTAGACCCCCCAACACTGTAACCATGTCCCCCTGTAATATTTGTGTGTGTGTGTGTATATGTATTATATATATATATATATATATATATATACACACACACACACACACACACACACACACACACACACACACACACACACACACACATATATATATATATATATATATATATATATAGCCAGATTCTCAGTGGCGCTACAACGGAGTATCTCAGATACCCCGTCGTATCGCTGTTTTTTTTTTTGGCTTGTATCTATGCGAGTGATTCCTAGCATCACTTTGGCATAGATACGCTTGAACATCCGACAAGTGTAATACCATTACACTTGCGGATCGTAGTTGTAATGACAACTCCGGCCACTAGGTGGCCTTTACGTTGTTTTCTCATTTGCCTATGCAAATGAGGCTACTACGCCGATTCCCGATCGCTTTTACGCCGCACCGTACGTCGTTTTCGTTCGCGTAAGGTTACCCCTGCTTCTATGAGGAGTTACCTTACGAAGTACCGTCGGGTGCCATGTTAAGTATGGCGTCGGGTCAGCGTCGGCTTTTTCCGTCGCTTACGTCTTTTTACTAACTCGTTCGTGAATAGGGCATTGCGTAGTGACGATCACGTCGTTTTGACGTCGGTTTCATTCACGTTTTCCGACGTGAGCTGGAGCATGCGCACTGGGCTTTTTCCCCGGCCGGCGCATTCGCAGTTCGTTCGACACGGGGGCGCGCTTAATTTAAATACAAGCCGCCCCCTTTGAATTACGCGGCCTTACGCCTTGCGATTTACACTACGCCTCCGCAAACTACGGAGCAAGTGCATGAGGAATACGGCACTTGCTCTGTTACGTTGCGGCGGCGTAGTGTAAATGGCTTACGCTACGCCGGCGAAATTCTTAGAGAATCTGGCCCTTAGTTGTACAATGGAGTATCTGAATAACATTAATAACTACTATAGTCATAGAGAGATCATTGTTGGCATGTAGCCCGAATGGGCAGCACTGCTGTCAGTTCACAACTGGGGGGAACCCTGGTCACCCATCTACGCTGCAGAGAAGTCTCATCAGAAATGGTCTTCGTGGAAGGCCCCGTACACACGACCGAGTTTCTCGGCAGAATCCAGCGAGAACCTCGACGGGAGATGTATTCTGCCGAGAAAACCGGTCGTGTGTACACTTTTCGCCGAGCTTCCCGTCGGGAAACTCGTCGAGCCAAAAAGAGAGCATGCTCTCTATTTCCTCGTTGTTCTACGGGGAAATTTGGCTCGACGAGCTTTTCGACAGCTGAACAGGAACCTCAAAGGGCGGAACGATGAGTTTAGCCCCGACGAGTTTCTCGGTCGTGTGTACGCGGCCGAAGAGTTTCAACCAGAAAACCATGCCCCCCGATGTGGCAATAAAGCCAGTGATCCCTCTAACCTCTGTGTACACCTGTAACTCCAGTAATCCTTGTCAATCCTGTCTTTCCTATAACCCTTGTGCACTCCTGTATCTTCAGTGATCCCTAGAACTCCTGTGCACTCTTGTTTCTCCAGTGACTCCTATGTTAAAGCGGTTGTAAACCCGCATATACATTTTTTTTTTCTTTACAAAAAGCCATAATGAGCTAATGCACCGCATACTAGCTCATTATGAAATACTTACCTCAGAACGAGGTGAGAGGAACTTACCTGGTCCACGCCGAGCGAGATGTCATCTTGCCTGGCGTGTCTTCCGGGTATCGGCGCTCCATCGCTGTGATTGGCTGGAGCGGCGATATCGTCACTTCTGCGCATGCGCGCAGGAGTTTTCAATTCGGCAAGGTCGGGCGGCTGCCGGTCCTTTAGCCGAGAATCCCCCCTGCGCATGCACCGCTGCAATCAGCGGCGCATTGCGAGGGGAATATCTCCTAAACCGTACAGGTTAAGGAGATATTCTCCTTACCTACAGGTAAGCCTTATTATAGGCTTACCTGTAGGTACAAATTAAAAAAAGGGTTTACAACCACTTTAAGGTGACCAGATTTTTCTTTACTAGTAATGGCAACAATCAGCGACTCTCTGCCCATCGCCTCCCGCCTCACAGCCTCTCAAGTCTTACTCTTCGGGCCCCGGATACTAGTGGATGGGGAGCGGAAGAAGATCACTCCGCCAGGGAAGGCAAGGAGATAGGCAGGAGACTGGCCAGGACTTGAGCCAAGGCAGAAGAACATGTGAGCGGAGCTGAATGGGCATGCACCCGAAACTGAAGAAATATTCCCTCCTCTCCGACCAGGACATGATCATCAGAAAGGGGAACAGATAATGGGAAAAATACAACCCCCCCTATGCTAGTAGGCACGGCAGAGCAGGGGTGTGTAATTCTATTTTTATTTTAACTCTGCACTGACTGTCTTTGAAAGTGCCCGTTTCTTAATAAATCCAATCTGGGGACAAGACTTGGTCTGGGGACAGGTGTCCTCAATCAGGGGGCTGTCCCCTGAAACTGGGGGTGTCTGGTCACCCTATCCTATGTCCAGGGGCGGACTGACAACTCATGGGGCCCCCGGGCAAAAGAGAAGATTATGGGGCCCCCGGGCTTACAGATGGCCACCACGCCAGGAGGCAGGGCAGCTAAAATTTCTGGATTTTCACCTCAAAAGCATGTCAGTTTCGGACATATCAGGGACAGATGTAAAAAAAAAACAGATTTTTACATACTGTCCCTGGTTTTACTGAGCCTGGCAACCCTGATGGGGCCCCCTAGTGGCATGGGGCCCTCGGGCAGTGCCCGAGTGACTCAATGGTCAGTCCGCCCCCGCCTTTGTCTTCAGTGATCCCTGCAACCCCCATGCATTCCTGTCTTTTCAGTGATCCTTGTAACCCACGTGCACTCCTGTGTCTCCAGTGATACCTCTAACCCCTGTGCACTACTAATCTGTAACCCCTGTGCAACCAGTGATCACTGTAACCCCTGTTTATCTAATGACTTCTGTATCTCCAGTGATCCCTCTAACCCCTGTGCACTCCTGTGTCACTAGTGATCTCTGTAAACCCTGTGCAACCAGTGATCTGTGTAACCCCTGTGTACTTCTGTGTCTCCAGTGATCCCCGTAACTCCTGTGACTCCAGTGATCCCCGTAACCCCTGTACACTCCTGTGACTCCAGTGATTCCCGTAACCCCTGTACACTCCTGTGATTCCCGTGACCCCTGTACACTCCTGTGACTCCAGTGATCCCCGTAACCCCTGTACACTCCTGTGACTCCAGTGATTCCCGTAACCCCTGTACACTCCTGTGACTCCAGTGATCCCTGTACACTCCTGTGACTCCAGTGATCCCCGTAACCCCTGTACACTCCAGTGATCCCTGTGACTCCAGTAATCCCCGTAACCCCTGTACACTCCTGTGATTCCCGTAACCCCTGTACACTCCTGTGACTCCAGTGATTCCCATAACCCCTGTACACTCCTGTGACTCCAGTGATCCCCGTAACCCCTGTACACTCCTGTGACTCCAGTGATCCCCGTAACCCCTGTACACTCCTGTGACTCCAGTGATCCCCGTAACCTCTGTACACTCCTGTGACTCCAGTGATTCCCGTAACCCCTGTACACTCCTGTGATTCCCGTAACCCCTGTACACTCCTGTGACTCCAGTGATTCCCGTAATCCCTGTACACTCCTGTGATCCCACTAACCTCTCTATCTGTAACCCCTGTTTCTCTAGTGATTTTTGTATTGCTAGTGGTTCCTGCAACCCCTGTGCACTCGTTTGTCTCTAGTGATCTCTGTGACCCCTGTGCACTCCTGTTTATCTGTGACTTCTGTATCTCCAGTGATCCCTTTAACACTTGTGCACTCCTGTGTCACCAGTGATCTCTGTGCAACCAGTGATATCTGTAACCCCCGTGCACTCCTGTGTCTCCAGTGATCCCTCTAATCCCTGTGCACTCCTGTGTCATCAGTGGCTTCTGTATCTTCAGTGATAATGGTGTACTCTTGTTTCAATGGCAGAAGGCCTAGAACAACCAAAGTGTACCCAAAAAAGTCGTTATATTTTTTCCCTGCCCCCAACACATCAGTCTGAACATGAAAAAGAAAAATTATGAGCCTGTGTGAATTTTCTGATGAGTAACAAGCGATTTCCTGTAACCAAAACTTTTCCCGCACTCCGAACACGAATAAGGACGCTCGCCGGTGTGACTTCTTTGGTGGCTAACAAGGTCTCCTTTCTGAAGGAAACATTTCCCGCACTCTGAACAAGAAAAGGGCCGTTCGCCCGTGTGAATCCTTTGGTGGGTATCAAGTGAACTTTTCTGAAGGAAGCATTTCCCGCACTCTGAACATGGATAGGGACGCTCACCTGTGTGTATTCTCTGGTGTTTAACAAGGTTTCCTTTCTGAATGAAAGATTTCCCGCACTCTGCACACGAATAGGGACGCTCACTCGTGTGAATCCTCTGATGTATAAGAAAGGCAGTTTTCTCAGTAAAGCTTTTTCCGCACTCTGAACATGAATAAAGACGATCGACTGTGTGATATTTCTGATGGGCAAGAAGCACTTTTTTTTGAGTAAAACACTTCCCGCACTCTGAACAGGAAAAGGGACGTTCGCCGGTGTGAATTCTCTGATGTTTCAGAAGGCCTTCTTTCTCAATGAAACATTTCCCGCACTCTGAACATGAATACGGACGCTCAACTGTGTGCGTTTTCTGGTGTCTAACAAGACTACTTCTTAGAATAAAACCTTTGCCGCACTCTGAACATGAATACGGCCGTTCACCTGTGTGAACCTTTTGGTGTCTGACAAGTAAATTTTGGAGAACAAAGAATTTCCCGCACTTCGAACACGAATAAGGACGCTCGCCTGTGTGAGTTTTCTGATGTAAAAGAAGTACCGATTTGACAGAGAAAGATTTCCCACACTCGGAACACGCATAGGGACGTTCACCCGTGTGAATTCTCAGGTGCTTACAAAGGTTTGTTTTCTGATTGAAACATTTCCCGCACTCTGAACAGGAATAAGGTTGTTCTCCTGTGTGGCTTCTCTGGTGTACAAGAAGAACGTTTTTCTCAGTGAAAGATTTCCCGCACTCTGAACACGAAAAGGGACGCTCACCCGTGTGAATTCTCTGGTGCTTACGAAGGTTTGCTTTCTGACTGAAACATTTCCCGCACTCTGAACATGAATAAGCACGCTTTGCTGTGTGACTCCTCTGGTGTACAAGAAGTACTTTTTTCTCAGGGAAATATTTCCCACACTCTGAACATGTATAGGGAGGGTCACCCGTAAGACATTGATGTTGATCTTCGTTTTCATTGAAGGATTTCCCACACAATGAAAACGATTGCTCTCCTTCATTGCTAAGTAAAGATTCGATGGGATTGGATGGGTCTGTTGATCTCTCCATACTCTGAGATCTTAGATTTATATCTGTAGGAATAGTGTGCGATTTATCAGAAGATTCCTCAGGGTTAGAGGGATCCATTGATCCCCCAATTGGGAAGGTCTGGGATGTATATTTGGAGTAACGGGATTTCCTCCTGGAGAAGATTTTGTGATATCATCATCTTCTGCACTATGACCTGGAGAAAGAAAATCAAATGTCCATCAGAAATATTCCACACATCGCCCCCAAGTGTTGGAAAACAATATTAAAATGTTTGAAGGTTTCTTTAATGTTTTGCATTCTCAGTCCTATTGGTCTAGCACTCAACAGTATCTCTGAGCTTAGTCCAGTGTTTCTCAACTCCAGTCCTCAAGGCGCCCCAACAGGTCAAGTTTTCAGGATTTCACTCAGATGAAATGGCTGTGGTGATTACTAAGGCCGTGAAACTGATCAAATCACCTGTGCAAAATAATGGAAAGCTTGAAAACATGACCTGTTGGTGCGCCTTGAGGACTGGAGTTGAAAAACACTGGCTTAGTCATGGAAATGGGTGATATCATAACCGAAAAATATGAATAAAAGCCAGATAAAAGATATAATACACCCATACCTTTTACAGAGCTGCGGGTTACTACTGAGCGGGGGATCAGCAGAGCTGGAGGTTACTAGTGAGTGGGGGTCAATAGAGCTGGAGGTTACTACTGAGTGGGGGGATCAGCAGGGCTGGAGGTTACTTCTGAGCAGGGAATCAGCAGAGCTGGGGGTTACTACTGAGCTGGGGATAAACAGAGCTGGGGGCTACTACTGAAATGGGGATAAACAAAGCTGGGGGCTACTACTGCGCAAGGGAACAGCAGAGCTGGAGGTTACTACTAAGCAGGGGATCAGCAGAGCTGGAGGTTACTACTGAGTGGGTGATCAGCAGAGATGGAGGTAACTACTGAGCAGGGGGTCAGCAGAGCCAAGGGTTACTACTGAGTGGGGGGATCAGCAGAGCTGGAGGTTATAACTGTAATATTATATTTGTGAGACCTATTTGTTGGTCTAGCATTCAACAGTATCTCAGAGCTCTGTCATGGAAATGGGTGAACAGAAAAATATAAATTAAAGTTGGATAAATGATATAATGCACCCAAACCACAACAGGTAACTGAGGGACTGAGTAGCAGAGCTAGGGAAGAGCAGCAGGAGAAACTAGCAATGTCACACGTGGTGAGCAGCGTGGGAGTAATATAGCGGTAGGTGAGCGGGGTCCAGAGAGAGGGAAGGATCAGAAAACCAGAGTGGGGGGGTGGGTCAGCAGAGCTGGGGGTAAGCAGAGTTGGGGGCTATTACTGAGCGGGGGATCAGCAGAGCTGGGAGTTACTTATGAGCGTTGGATCAGCAGAGCTGGGAGGTACTTCTGAGCAGGGGACCAACAGAGTTGGGGGTTACTACTGAGGGAGGGATCAGAAGAGCTGGGGGTTACTACTGAATGGGGAGTAAGCAGAGTTAGGGGTTACTACTGAGCAGGTGATCAGCAGAGCTGGGAATTACTACTGAGTGAGGGATCAGAAGAGCTGGGGGTTACTACTGAGTAGGGAATCAGCAGTGCTGGAGGTTACTACTGAGTAGGTGATCAGTAGAGCTGCGGGTTACTACTGAGTAGGTGATCAGCAGAGCTGGGGGTTACTACTGAGTGGGTGATCAGCAGAGCTGGGGGTTACTACTGAGAGAGGAATCAAAAGAGGTGGGGGGACTACTGAATGGGGGGAATGGGGGGAATGAAGGGGGGGGGAATCAACAGAGCTGGGGGTTATTACTGAGCAGGGGATCAGCAGAGCTGGGAGGTATTACTGCGCAGGGGACTTAACAGAGCTGGGGGTACTACTGAACAGGAGATCAGCTAAACAAGGGTACTAATAAGATAAAGATCTTCTGAATGAGGATACTAGTAAGCTGGGGATCTGCTGAACATGGGTACCAATGAGCTGGGGATCTGCTGAGTGGGGGGGGGGGGGAACTACTGTGCCCCTTTGAAACAAATAGAAAATCAACACACACAGGGCATTTGCAAAGCTTCATTAAAGCTTCAAAACAGCATCATAGAAGCATCAACATCAGCATGTTGAAGCGGTAGGCGCTTTAATGTGTGTTAAAGTCGAAGCAAGTGTAAATGAGTCTTCACTGTGAGAATGGAAAATAGGATTTCTGACCTATCTGGAAAATCCTCTTCGTGCTCCTGCCTAAGGCTATGGATGCACATTTATAGAGTCGCAGCGAAAAACTCTATTAGACTCCAAGGGTTTGAATCACAACACGTTTGGCCCAGATAAAGACTGTAGCCCAGACTTATTGGGAACATGACGTTATATTGAGGAATGGAGATGGACCTTTCATATGGTGTACAGTATCTCCTCCTCATTTGTTGGGAACATGACGTTATATTGAGGAATGGAGACGGACCTTTCATATGGTGTACAGTATCTCCTCCTTATTTGTTGGGAACATGACGTTATATTGAGGAATAGAGATGGACCTTTCATATGGCCTTCTCCATGTCTGTCTGTCCACCTGCAAGGTGAATAATGTGGCCAGTCTCTGGGTGGAGACCAAACCTGATTTAAGCCAGCCAAGCCTGCAATCTCAGTATCTCCTCCTCATTTGTTGGGAACATGACGTTATATTGGGGAATGGAGATGGACCTTTCATATGGTGTACAGTATCTCCTCCTCATTTGTTGGGAACATGACGTTATATTGAGGAATGGAGATGGACCTTTCATGTGGTGTACAGTATCTTCTCCTCATTTGTTGGGAATGGAGATGGATCTTTGATATTTTTTGGTGATAAATGTGTTGCTCACCTTATTTTAGGTTAATTTAAAAAGAACCCTTTCTGCATTTAGTAATATTGACTTACTTGTTTCCATATGTAGAGAAGATTCCTCCTGTTTACTTTCCATAATCATCTCCCCCTCCTCCATAGACTGCTGATCTCCACTCACCAACCTCTCTTCTTCCTCCTCTTTAATCTCAGCTTTGATGTCTTTTAGTTCTTCGCCCTAAACCCCAAAAGGTGATAAGATATAACATCTGGAAACATTACTACTATAATTAGAGATTACATAGAAAAAAGGCCTCTCATAGTTTACAATAATTTGAGTTCTAGCTGCTCAGTTCCACCTACCTGATGATGGTGAGGGACGGTGTGACCTTCCTGTGTGGAATCCCAGGAATACAGAGGACCTCCCTCCTCCATAGACTGCTGATCTCCATTTATCGATGTCCCTTCCTCTTTATCCTCAACTTTTAGGTCTTTCAATTCTTCACCCTAAAAGTGAAAGGAGATAACATTGGAGAAATGGCATATTTGAGATCAATACACAAGTTTAGGTTTACATGCTCACTCCAACCTACCTGATGATGGTGGGGGATGGTGTGACCTTCCTGAGGACGGGGACATCTCTCTGGTGGGTTTGTGTCACTGAATGGCTCCATCACAACATCCTTGAAGAGGTCCTTACATCCTTTTGAAAACTCCCCCAAAACATTCACCTCTTCATCCTCCTCCTTTATCTCTTCTTTAACAGCATTATTACAATCGTTCTGGTTTACACCCTGAATATTTAGTAAATGTGAGATTAGCGGTAACAACATTGATGAAATTGTTAGCATCGTCCGTTAATTATTAGTTTTCTACTTAACTCTTTGTGGGATGGTGTGATCTTCCTGTGTGGAATTCTGGGAATAAAGAGGACCTCCCTCTCCCATAGACTGCTGATCTCCGCTCATCGACATCTCTTCTTCTTCTTCTTTAATCTCGGCTTTGATGTCTTTCAGTTCTTCATCCTAAACCCCAAAGATGATAAAATGGAACAAGAGATTACATAGAAGAATGTCCTCTCATAGATTAAAAATTCAGTCCTAGTTGCTCAGTCCCACCTACCTGATGATGGTGGGGGATGGTGTGACCTTCCTGTGTGGAATCCCGGGAACACAGAGGACTGAGACATCTCTCTGGTGGGTTCCCATTACTGGATCCATCTGTAGGAAACACACACACTGACTGAATACATTGTTTCTATGTGTTTATCAGATGATGGGGGGATCTAGGTGGACCCTCCGTACTGCTCTCTCCTTTACAATAAAGTCTCCTCTTACCCGGTGATGTGAGGGGCGGCGGATTCTCCATCATGACGTCCTTGTAGAGATCCTTGTGTCCTTCTAAATACTCCCACTCCTCCATGGAGAAATAGACAGTGACATCCTGACACCTTATAGGAACCTGACACACACAATGATACAGTCACCATCCAGACACATCCCTTGTCTGTTACTGGATAATGTCCCAGAATTCCCGTAATTGGGGAGCTAAAACCAAGTGCTGCCAAATATTGAATAATTATTAATATCCGAGCTGTAACACTGGTTCCCCTTCTGGGAAATAGTTTCCTATTTAGAAAGGTAGGTGGGTGATTTATTAATAGAAATAAGAGTGATGTCATGTGACCTCCCAGAATCCTCCTCACCTCTCCGGTCAGGTCTGTGTTTTATTATTAGAGATAAGAGTGATGTCATGTGACCTCCCAGAATCCTCCTCACCTCTCTGGTCAGGTCTGTGTTTTATTAATAGAGATAAGTGTGATGTCATGTGACCTCCAGCAGAATCCTCCTCACCTCTCCGGTCAGGTCTGTGTTTTATTATTAGAGATAAGAGTGATGTCATGTGACCTCCCAGAATCCTCCTCACCTCTCTGGTCAGGTCTGTGTTTTATTAATAGAGATAAGTGTGATGTCATGTGACCTCCCAGAATCCTCCTCACCTCTCCGGTCAGGTCTGTGTTTTATTAATAGAGATAAGAGTGATGTCATGTGACCTCCCAGAATCCTCCTCACCTCTCCGGTCAGGACTGTGTATTAATAGAGTGATGTGACTGGGGCATGTGTTCTTTGTACAGCACTACGGTATATGTCAGAGCTATAGACAGAAAGTCAATTACTCTATTTATCAATATTATACAATATAGGTGTGTGTGTATCATCATATGCTGGGGATAAAAGACATTACAGTGACTATGGAGGAAGAGGACGGACATGATGGGGGTTACTGGGTGTAAATATAAAATAATATCTTATTACCTCCTCTGCTGCCAGTTCCAGCAATGTCTCCTCTCTACTTCCTCCCGACTCCCCTCTCACCCGGAACTTCCTGTTTATATGTGACATCACTTCCTATTTTTTTCAACTTACTCCACTTCCTGTCTGTTGTGTTTCCATTGACAATAAGTAAGGGAGAATATAGAAGGTGCAGAATACATTGTTTTTCTTTTTTTCGTCATACTTTTATAGCCGCTTTGTTAATCTGTTCAGCCCCGGAAGGTTTTGCAATTCGGCACTGCGTTTCTTTAACTGACAATTGTGCTGTCCTGTGACGCTATACCCCCCAAAAAATTGATGTCCTTCCCCCCCCCCCCACAAATAGAGCTTTCTTTTAATGGGATTTGATCACCTCTGCGGTTTTATATTTTTTGCGCTACAAACGAAAAAAGACGGCATTTTTTACCTTCTGCTATAATACATATCCAAAAAAAAAAACGAATTACTTCATCAATTTAGGCCAGTATGTATTCTGGTGTATTGAATGGTTTGCGCAAAAGTTATTGGGCCAGATTCACAAAGCACTTACACCGACTTATATCACATTACGCCAACGTAAGTGCAAATGTGCGCCGGCGTATGTGTGCGGCAGACCCACAAACCAACATGCGCCTAAAAGCAGGATACACCACGCCGATGTAGCTTGCACACGCCAGCGTAGGGTGGGCGCACAAATGGGCTGGATGCATGGTGCTGCTCCTATTAATTAGCCATTCAAACATGCAAATGAGGGAAATACAGCGATTCACGAACGTGCTTGCGCAAGATGCATGTAAGTTGTACGTCTGGCGTAACGTTATTCCCCATAGATGAGGTGCAACCCGGCAACAGACATGCAAAGGTCTGCACCAGGGAACACAAGCCGGCATATTGTGTGTTGGACGTGTGTCTGGCTGGGCGTACGTTAAGTTCATGGCGTACGTGGTGATCCGGCACAGCTTAGGCAGTTGTGCCGGCGTGGTTGTGAGCAGGCGCAGGAGGGTGCTGTGCATGCGTCCACGTCATGGCGCATGTGCAGTTCGGGATACTCCGGGCGTAAAACACTGCACCACGCTCGGACCGTCATTTGTATAGGGTCATGCCCACTTCCACCTACGCCCCCACGTGCCTTGAAACCCACGTGCAACGTTGGGAGCACTGGCTTGCTGAATGCAATGCTTGCCTCTCCGCTCTACGTTGGCGTGGCGTACGGCGTTTGCTCTACCGCGGCGTAATGTGCGCCCATCTCTCTGTGAATCTGGGCCATCATGTCCACAAAATAGGGGATAGATTCGGGGACTTTTATTTTTTTTACTAGTAGTAATGGTGGGACTGCGACATTGCGGCGAACAAATCTGGCACTAAGTGACACTTTTTGGGGACCAGTGACACCAATACAGTGATCAGAGCTAAAAATAGCAACTGATCACTGTATGAATGACACTGGCAGGGAAAGGGTAACACTAGGGGAGGAAAGGGAACTAGGGGGGGGGGGGCTGGATAGGCGATGGGGTTAAATGTTTTTTCCTGGGAGGTGTTTCTAACTGTGAGGGGAGAGGACTGACTGGAGGAAAAGAGAGATTGTGACTCAGTGGTGAATCGTTTACATTGGCACACTGCTGATCTGTCTCTCCTGTGAACGATCAGTGAGTCGTGGTGGACATCGCGGCCTGACGGACCCGCTGATTGGCTCCTGTTTTGTCCAATCACAGCGGGAGCGGGGCTCCCTCTAAACAGCTTGCACAAAATCACGTACAGGTATGTGACTTTGCGCACCTGGTTCGCCCTGCCGCAGTAAATGTATGTGGGGTGGTCTAGAAGAGGTTAAAGAGGTTGTAAACCTAAAAAAAAAAGGGCCAACGTCTTTCCTGGAGTTACTTCCGGGTTTGCGGCGGCTCTGACGTTGTGATTGGTCAGAGCCGCGATGATGTCACTCCCACGCATTGCGTGCGGGTGCCGCCGGTCATGGCAGGGTCCTAAAGAAACGGCGCGAGTGAGCCGTTCCTTTAGTTCACATGCGTTGATGACGTCGGCGAGCAGCAGTATATAGTAAACATCTCTTAAACAGTGCAAGTTTAGGAGATATTTAAAATAACTACAGGTATGCCTTACTAAAGGATTACCTGTAGGTACAATTAAAGAGGAATACTTTTTTTGTTTTTTATTACAAACATGCTATACTTACCTCCTGTGTGCACTTACCTCCTGTTTTGCACAGAGCGGCCCGATCCTCCTTTTCGGGGGTCCCCCAGCGGTGCTCCTGGCTCCTCCTCTTCTCGAGTGTCCCCACGGGAGAGCTGCATTCCAAGGGGCACTCGTGCGGGCGCGCTCCCGGGTCCTGCTGCTGCATCCATTGACACAGACAGCAGGACTCAGCCCCGCCCCCGGCTTTCATGTCACTGCATTTGATTGAAAGCAGCGGGAGCCAATGGCTCCTGTTGCTTTTAATCTATCCAATGAGGACCAACTCAATGCTGAACCCTATGGACTAAGACTGGGATGACATTAAAGTTTATGTGTGTGTAAAGGCAGACGTCCCAATACTTTTGGTAATATAGTGTATTATCACAGATTAGTTCTATGGCAGCGTCTGTTTGAGCAAACTGAGGGAAAGGACACCTTTCAAACCAACCCAATGTAGCCACGGTGAATGGCCTTCAGCTGACGTTGCTCCAGCCTCACCTCCTGATGCGTTACGCACCCATCTACATTGGGTCGGTTTGAGCGGCATTCCTTTCCCTCAGTCTACCCACACTTCTGAATTGGTGCTCTTGGATTCCGAGCTCTGAGCACCGGCGGCAGTTCCTGTCACCTAGGGCTTGGAGGGTGGTCAACTAGTTTCGCAGTCTATTGCCGCTTCGTCAGGAGTATATCTGATATGCAAAAATCACAGTATGTAGAGGGGTCCCGGGCCATAAACTCAACTGTGGATTGATAGTTCCAAAATTCAGCAAATATTGAGAGGGCACTGTAGGAGGGACAAAGGGGCAATAGACCGCAAAACTAGTTGAAATGCCCTTCATGACCCACGATCCCACTGTGATCCTCTCATTTTGGAAACCATTATAATGGTGATAAGCAGGCCCGGACTGGCCATAGGGCATACCGGGCACCTGCCTGTTGGGCCGGGGGCCGCATGTGCTTGTGGGGCCAGAGTAGCTGAGCTGCTCCTTGAGTCCCGAAGGCTCACCCGCCCTCTCTGCGGCTGGTCTGCCGGCCACCATTACAGTTCGGCCGTCGGGTCGGGGGGCGCAGACTACAGGTCACGTTACCTGTGACCATGAAGAGGGAGGGGATCTACAGGAGACACGGCCGCCAGACAGGAGGAAAAGTGAGTGTGGCTCCCCATGCGTGTGCCTGGATAGGAGGCATTCTCTCCCTCCCATGGGCATTCAGAGGCTGTATGAGAAAAATAAAGAAATGGATTCTTCTACTGTGTATGAAGCTACTTCTCCTAGCCAGCTTCTTTCTACTGCCCCCTAGTGCTCTCAGGCTCCCACCATGCTCATAGATGTCCCCCCCCCCCCGACTCTCAGGCCCCCCAACTGCAGTCTAGCCCCTTCCCAGTGATCTCCAACTCCCCCAGTGCTCTCAGCCCCCCCCCCTGTGCTTTTCAGCCCCCTGCATTCTCCAGCAACCCCTAGTGTTCTCCAGTCCCCCCCCCCGCAGTGCTCTCAGGCAACCCTGTGTTCATCAGCCCCCTGTACTCTCTGGCCCCCTAGTGCTCCAGGCCCCCTTGTGCTCATAGGCCCCCTGTACTCTCTGGCCCCCTAGTGCTCTCAGGCCCCCTTGTGCTCATAGGCCCTCTGCACTCTCTGGCCCCCCCTAGTGCTCTCTAGCTCCTCCCAGTGCTCTAAGGACCCTCTGAGCTCTTCAGCACCCCCATGCTCTCCAGCCCTACCCAGTGCTCTCAGACCCCCTGTGCTCTTTGCTATTGTGTTCTCTGCCCCTGCCTGTGCTCTCCAGCCCCCCATGGGCCCTGCCCCCTGAGTCCTCTTCAACCCCCCAAGTGCTCTCCGTCTCCCCGTAGTTCTCTCCACCCGCCCCCCCTGCTCTTCACCCCTTGTGCTCTCTTGCCCACCTAGTGCTCTCCGGCCCCCCTAGTGTGCTCCAAACTCCCCCGTGTTCTCCGCCCCCCCATGCTCTCCGTGTCTCTCAGTAAATATGCCATGGGCAGCTCAGTCTAAAATGCCCGGGCCTATTTTTTGTCCTTTATAATCTTATAATCTGTACATTATATTGTGTTGGCTTTTATTAATTTTGTATCAATAAAAACGTATTTATATTTTTCCACATATGTGTTTCCACACCTGATTCTGCTTTTCAAAT